>JAUMIR010000018.1:4409548-4824548 GCA_030847615.1 Gambelia wislizenii | reverse complement strand
TACACACCATGACTCCCCTCCATAGATTAGCCCCTCACACTCTTGGGATCTGCTATTAAATATCTTGAACCACTTTGGAGATTCGTGGAAAGAGTTTGCAAGCCGCCAATGCCAAAAGGGGTGCTTCCCACACTTTTAGCAAGGCTCCAGGTGCCCCTGAGCAGATGAAGAGTAATAGCTTGAACACCCTCAGCTTTGTTCCTGTGCATAAATCCAAACTGCAACCTTAAGGCCTGTCTCCCTATCACGTGTAATACATTATAAAAGCAATTCCCGAGGGGTTTCAGCTACATGGGAGTTTTGGTAATCCAGTTCTTCCCGATTATTTTAAGGGGGACCCCGCCCTCCCACCAGCCCAGTTTTAGGGGGCCTACAAGGTCTCCCTGTCCCCCGGCCTGGCAAATTGCAGCCATGGACCTAAACTTTGTAAGAACTGCATAAGAGGATAGAGGTTTCTCAAGCAACTGGGCTTTTATTAGGGAGGTGAGTAAGCAAGACATTTTGCTTGCCCACAACTCATTTCTCTTCAAGTTTAATAAGATTATCTGAAGAGAATAGTTTTGTTAGGTGACTGCGATGGAATCTCTCCATTAGTAAATGCATTGCTGCAAGAAACCATGATCTCTCTTCGTATATCTACAAATGGATTTGAATTTGTGAGCGTGTCCCAATCTAGCTGCTTCTCTTTCCAATCTTGTTTTCCTCTTTTTTTTCTTCAAAAGATCTACTTACAACTTAGGGAATGCATGGCCAGGAAGGGAGAAACGCTCTGCTCCCTGTTTTTAGGATGCTGCCTCCTCTTTCCTCTTTGTGGGTAAATGGCTGTTCAGGGTTGGAGGGCCGCCTGTGGGCAAGGACAGGCCAAGCTCTCAGAGCCTGTAGGAGGGCATCACCGTTCTCCAGAATGGGTTGTACCTCCTCGATGCTGTGTTGGTGTGGTCTCAGCTGGAAGCTGTAGGTTAATAAAAATAACCCCATAACTAAACAAAACTTAACAATACTAACCACTAACACTAACAAAAGACGATTAAATTCCAACTTATCAGCTGATAAGCTGATAGTCAGAATCTTAATATACCTTTGTTCTAATAGGGGTTGTAGTTGTCTCTTGTGGGTCTGAGCAGATGTTGTCGTACCGGAGGGTTTGTCTGAAAAGGAAGAGGTTTGGTAGCGTGATCTGGGCAGAAGCTGGAAGTCTACATAGGGATCAGTGGCTTTTTGAAGCCGCGTAGTCTTTAGATGTCCTTTGCCTGTGTCTGTTGAGTGTATGGTGGTGTCAAGAAAGCGAATGTGTGTGAATTGTTGGAGGGTGAGGTTGAAGGTAGGGTGAGAGTTGTTGGCCTTTTGGTGGAAATGGCGGAGTGCCATAGCTGCCCCCCTGCAGCTCCCCGCTGAGACCCCTCCAAGGCAGCATCGGGAGGTACGATCTGCTCTGGAGAATGGGGCTGCCCTCTCACAGGCTCCGGGCGCCTGGCCTTTCCTTGCCCACAGGGGGTCCTCCAGTTTTGAACACCTACTTACCCACAAAAGGAAAGCAAAATATAGAAGGCAAGGCCAAGGCCCTGCTAGAGACTCAGACACTGACTCCAGACACAATCTACACTGGGAGCCACCTCACAGCTCCCCATAACATTCCCCACAACACCAGGGGTGCATTCATGCTTTAGCTGTGCGCTCCTTTAGGGCTGAAGGGGGTTGGACTAGATGGCCCTGGGGGTCCCTTCTCACACTAGGATTCTAGGAAGGGGCAGCACCTGAAAACACGGAGCAGAGCCTTTTACCCTTCCTGGCCATCCTTTCTCTGAGTTGGAAGGACATCTTTTGTTAGAAAAAAAATGGGAAGGGAGATGGGAAAGGGAAACGGCTGGCTTGGGATGGGTTCTCTAATTGGGATCCATGAGCAGAGATAGGAAGGGGGATGATGGTTTCG
Organism: Gambelia wislizenii; assembly: GCA_030847615.1. Taxonomy (NCBI): domain Eukaryota; kingdom Metazoa; phylum Chordata; class Lepidosauria; order Squamata; family Crotaphytidae; genus Gambelia; species Gambelia wislizenii. The sequence continues at coordinate 4,822,618 of JAUMIR010000018.1, read as the reverse complement.
GGGTGCGCTGCATTTACTCATATGGTTTCCCTGGTAGTCACCTGGTGAGTCCAGGACCGCTGGCTGGTCGTAAACCTTAAGGCTTCAGTGGTGAAACCTGGAAATAGTGTTAGGTCTGCCATTTTGGGAAAAATGATTAGTGCGATAGTCAGAACTAGGGTTGTCCTTTTCGGTGTGAAGTGCTAAACACCCACCGAGATTCTGGAAGGAGGGCGACCCACCCTGCCATTTAAAAGTCCCTAAGGGTGGGTCACGTGATGATTGGAGGGTTGGCTTTTGGCTGCTGCCATTTAATGAGGTAAATCTCACGGCCTTCTCAAGAGGCAGCTCTCTACGCCAAGCCAAACGGGTGCGAAGAGGTGGCTTTCTGCTGCGTAATTCCTTCCCTCGCCAAGGGAATCTAAGCAAGGTAGCCTTACGCAGGGGAGGGGACGTCTCTGGAATATCCAACTGAATATCCAGAGGAATAAAAGCATTTGGGAAAGTTGCTCTGCTCTGTAATCAGAGGAAGGGAGCTGTAGTTCTGTCGGGCGTGGCTCCCTGCATTAGGTGAGAGAGCTGTAGCCGCTCCAATAGCCTTGTGGCTGAAGAGCGGGGTGTAAAATAAAATAGCTAATATATATAGGGACTGAGGGTAATTCTTGAGGCATTTTGAAGCCAATAATAATGGCACCCAAGGTCAATTTAATAATAATAATAATAATAATAATAATAATACAAAATTTATTTCTATCCCGCCCCTCTGCAATGCAATCGGGGCGGCTTACAGTATAAAACTCCATAATTATATCAATGCCCTAACCTACCCACCCCTTAAAATAATATTGAATTAGAAAAGATTTAAAAACATACAATAATTAAAAGAAATGCATTTGTGGGAATGGCAGGGACATCCTGAGCTAGATGTGAAGACTAAACTCTCAGTAGCTCTAGCATTCACCCACATTGCCCAGAGTGTCAGGGAAACTATAACAAAAGACCCTTGATTTATGTACTTTCCTACCTGCCTCCCACTTTTAAAATTTCTATAATATGAAATGTGTGGACCTTGTAATACCCCTCCCCCAAAAAGAAAATAATAAGTGTGGTGAGTCTTGTAATTTCACCACTAGGCATGCAGCAGTCTCTTCCCCGCCCCCATTATAATGCAGATCACGTCATTTAATTCCTGGATCTAGTGTGGACTAGATCCACAGCAGAACGCGCCCTGTGGTTCAGACACATGCCTTTCTTCCAATTGGACTGAAAGCGTGTCTGCTCCACGTCAGTAAAACCACCCCAAGAGTCCCCTGGATTTATGCACAGGAATGGTTCGGGTGTGGCCTAGCAGTGGCTTAGTTTATTGCAGGGTCGTGGATGGTGGGCCTCATGGGACTTCCAGTCTTGTGGAGGCCGTGGGCAGAAGAGGAGGACTCCATGAATGGCCAGGATAATGCCTCCAATGCCCTGGTTAAGGATCCCAGAGCTACAAGTAGGAGAGCTTTCTTTCTGCCCCATGTTGTGCGACAGGAAGCCTCTTCATCCTTGTTTCTGTGCTCATTAACTAGAAAGTATGTTTGGCCACCCAAGTTAGGGTCAGATTCTTTTCTAGAAGCTGGGGAAGACAAGCTCAGTTCCTCAGGTAATGCTGAGGTTTGATTTTAAAATAACAATAATAATAATGGCGTAGCAGTTGCTGTCCCCTTCCCTGGCCCACTTGGTGCTGTTCTCTGCATCACCATCCACAGCCACGTCCTGCCTCCCCTCCCAGTGAGCTGAAGGAGAGCGCCTGGGTCTCCCCCTCTGCCCTTTATCCCCAGAGAAACCCATTTAGGTTTAGGTTAGGCTGAGAGAGTGTGGCCCAAGGTCAACCTTTAGGGTTTCCATGCTCCGTGGGGAGTAGCCATGACACCCCGTTGGAGGTCTCCCCCTTTTTAAACAGTGCAGCACACAGAACTGCATGCAGCGTTCCAGGTCAGCCCCTCCTGGGTTTTCTTGCAACCTGGAATGCTTTTCTCATGTTTTCCCATAAAGCTAGGTGCTCCTCACCCTCCACCTCTACACTGAATGGTTTTGTTTTATTTCTGTGTTAATTGCATTCATGCTTGTGTTTAATCCCATGCATTTATTTTAGCTAGATCTTCCAAGTGATGCCTTTAAATGTTTTTACTGTCTTGTGACATGTTAGCTACATAGGGAATGTTTTTAAGATGAGGGCGGCCTCCTTTCAGAGGTGGGGCGTTGTGAATTTTGGCTGTTTTCAGGTATACTGTTACAAATCAGCGGAAGTACAAAAATATATTGTTTAAAGAATAACAGCAACAACATTGCAGGTAAGATAGGTAAGAATCTGATTACCTTGAAAGTGATGGGAAGGGTAAGAAAGGACTTATTAGAGACCAATTAAGATTTTAAAAGCCCAAGAAATACAATTCACACCTCAAAGGAAAGTGAAAAAGATGTGAGACCCTGTGAAGTGAATACAGAGGCGGACTATATGTCCTATCACATCTGTTCCTCCACTACGGTAATTTAAACTTGAAAGATGTGGAGGTACGCCAGGAGGCAGTTGATCCCCGGGAAAATACGTACAGGCAAAACATGTCTGTCTCCCAAGGTTGAGGTACAGAGGATCTCCTGATCGAAAGCTGGGAATAGGGGTGTCCGGTTGACGTCATGTTTGCTGATGCGGGTAGTGAAAAGAGAAGGACTTGTAAAAGAGCTCCAAAAAGGGTTCTCTAATGGGGAGAATGGACTTTAACGTGTAAATTCAAGGAAATGAAGCATAAAAGGTGTCATCAGGGCAAAACATCCTATGCTCACCTGTAAATGGATAGGCTGTGAGCCCATCGCAACTCACCCAGGGATCAGAGGCTCTTGGCTGGCCTCTCGGTAAAAAGACCAGCCCAGTGTGTGGTTGGTGTTTTTTAAGGGGGTGTGTGAATTTCTGAGTTGGGCATAATGGGGGGAAAATCATAAATAAATCTAAAGATACCATATTGGGCTTATATAGGTCCATAGTGCGAGCTCATCTGGAATACTGCATAGAGTTTGCTGCATTTAAAAAGGGCGTTGTGGAGATGGAGAAAAAGGCAACCAAAGGGACCAAAGTACTGGGGCCATTTGCCTGTGAGGGCAGATTGAAGGTCTGGGTCTTGTGAGCTTAGGAAAAATGGGAGGAAGGGGTGACGGGTTAACCGTAGAGCCCCCTCTCTGGCAATCTCCTGAAACTGAACGGTGGGAGATAAAACCAGGAGCCTATAGTTAAAAGTGTGAAATGGCCTGCCGACCTGGGTGGCTTTAAATGGCTCTGGATAAATTCTTGGAGGACGGGGCCTTTCGTGCCTTCCTTTCACCCCCTACAGTACATGGGGAAGTTTCCCAATCCAACCCAGTCCAGCTGGGTGGTTCATCTGTTCGTAAATCCGAAAATAGGAATTTACGAAGGCAGCGTTACATTTGAATTGCTTATTAAAGGTAAAGCTTTTGTACTTCACAGAATATTCCTGCAACGCCTACTATGGTGCTGTTAGGAATTTGTTGCTGTTACACACAGCTTCTGTGTTGCTTTCTATGGCTGCAGAACCAAAAATGAATTTTGTATGTGAGAGACATGGGGCCGATGCATAATGTACAGTAAGGCCTTCTTGCTATGCGTGGCCCATTCAGTTCACTTGGAGATTTTCCATAACAGGCAGTAGAGTCTCCTTCACTGGAGATTTCTAAGCCAAGTTCAATGCCCGCCTGTCAGGGATGGTGTAATATGAATTCCTGCACTGGCAGAGGGTTGGACTACATGATGAAGAATGAAACAAATTGACTTTGAGGGCAGGTCGCAAAGATGAAGGTTTTTTTTTTTCCTAAGCTCACAAGACAAGTAAGGGAAGAGAGGATAATCCTAGAGCCCCCATGGCCACCCACCAGAAGTGAATGTGGAAGAGCGAGGAGAAATAAAAGTGAATACTTAGAGTAGAGTTGATGGGTGGAATTCCCTGCCACAAGATGTAGACAACCGGGGTGGATTTAAGGGGACTGGCCAAATACCTGTAGGACGAACACCTCAGTTGCTGCCAATCAGGATGACTCAGTGTCATCAGCAGAGGGAATTTCTGTGAGATTTTAAAAGATCTCTTAAAACCAGATAGAAAAATAATCAACACTAGAAAAGGAAGCACTTTGCAGAAGGCAATCTGGGAAGAGTGAGAGGCTCTTCTTGGTCCAGGAAACAAGTATATATAATATATATGACTTCTCTCTTTTCTCTGGGGGAAGTCCTATATATGCCAAATCTAAATAAAGAATATAGGTAAATAGGCAAAAAATGGCAGGAAAAGAGCAACTTTGGTTCCTCATTAAGATAAAGTCTTCATACCAATGAAGCTTTTCCTGGAACCTCTGTTGGTGCTGCTAAGAATTTGTTCCAGTTAGAAACCTTCTGTGAGCAGGAAAGTTGCCTTCCTCCTCTGATCGGGAATCTCTGTTTAGTTCATGAAAGCAGCCCTTGTCGTGCCTTAGAGGGGCAAATTCCTTCTCCCAGCCATTGATATTCAGTCATCGTTAACTAGGAAGGGTCTTAGAAGCATTAATTGTCCTTAGAAGTGCCCTTCTTGGGATGAGTTTAGCTTCCTCCCAAGTTACTGAGCATGGCAACCTTATTCCTGGGAGGCCTCGGTGATAGTAACATCATCTTCATGATGATTGCTCTCACTATCACCCTCAGTTAGGACACCCTCAGGTTTGTTCCTGTGCATAAATCCAGACTGCAACCTTAAGGCCTGTCTCACTATCACATGTAAGGCATTTTAAAATCAATTCCCGAGGGGTTTCAGCCACATGGGAGTTTTGGTAATCCAATTCTTCCCGATTATTTTAGGGGGACCCCGCCCGCCCACCAGCCCAGTTTTAGGGGGCCTACAGGGTCTCCCTGTCCCCCGGCCTGGCAAATTGCAGCCAGGGCCTTAAACATTGCAAGAGCAAGTAGGAAGATAGAGGTTTCTCAAGCAACTGGGCTTTTATTAGGGAGGTGAGGAAGCAATACATTTTGCTTGCCCTCAACTCATTTCTCTTCAAGTAATATGAGTGTCTGAAGAGAATAGTTTTGTTAGGTGACTGTGATGGAATCTCTCCATTAGTAAATGCATTGCTGCAAGAAACCATTATTTCTGTTCCTATATCTACAAATGGATTTGAATTTGTGAGCGTGTCCCAATCTAGCTGTTTCTCTTTCCAATCTCGCTTTCCTCTTTTTTTTCTTCAAAAGATCTACTTACAACTTAGGGAATGCATGGCCAGGAAGGGAGAAACGCTCTGCTCCCTGTTTTTAGGATGCTGCCTCGTCTTTCCTCTTTGTGGGTAAATGGCTGTTCAGGGTTGGAGGGCCGCCTGTGGGCAAGGACAGGCCAAGGGCTCAGAGCCTGTATGAAGGCATCACCGTTCCCCAGAATGGGTTGTACCTCCTCGATGCTGCGTTGGTGTGGTCTCAGCTGGAAGCTGTAGATTAATAAAAATAACCCCATAACTAAACAAAACTTAACAATACTAACCACTAACACTAACAAAAGACAATCAAATTCTAACTTATCAGCTAATCAGCTGATAGTCAGAATCTTAATATACCTTTGTTCTAATAGGGATTGTAGTTTGGGCAATGTCTGCTTTAAATCCACGAGTGATGAGTTGTCTCTTGTGGGTCTGAGCAGATGTTGTAGGGATCAGTCTGTTTTTGAAGCCGCGTTGTGTTTAGATGTCCTTTGCGTGTGTCTGTTGAGTGTATGGAGGTGTCAAGGAAGCGAGTGTGTGTGGATTGTTGCAGGTGAGGTTGATGGTAGGGTGAGAGTTGTTGGCCTTTTGGTGGAAATGGCGGAGTGCCATAGCTGCCCCCCTGCAGCTCCCCGCTGAGACCCCCCCAAGGCAGCATCGGGGAGGTACAATCTGCTCTGGAGAACGGGGCTGCCCTCTCACAGGCTCTGGGCGCCTGGCCTTTCCTTGCCCACAGGCGGTGCTCCCATTTTGAACAGCTACTTCCCCACAAAAGGAAAGCAAAATATAGAGGGCAATGCAAAGACGTGGCCCTGCTAGAGACTCAGACACTGACTCCATACACAATCTACACTGGGAGCCACCTCACAGCTCCCCATAACATTACCCACAACACGGGGGGGGCATTCACTTCCTCACACGCCACCCTCTGCCTTCTGTGGGCTCTCCTTCTTAGGAGGTCTGTGTGGGCGTTTTCCAGGAGAGCTTTAGCTGTGCGCTCCTGCATGGCTGAAGGGGGTTGGACTAGATGGCCCTCGGGGTGCCTTCTCACACTAGGATCCTAGGAAGGGGCAGCACCTCAAAACAAGCAGCGGAGCCTTCCGCCCTTCCTGGCCATCCTTTCTCTGAGCTGTAAGGACATGTTTTGTTAGAAAAAAAATGGGAAGGGAGATGGGAAAGGGAAACGGCTGGCTTGGGATGGGTTCTCTAATTGGGATCCATGAGCAGAGATAGGAAGGGGGACGATGGTTTCCGGGGGGCTGCATTTACTAATAGGGTTTCCCTGGTAGTCACCTTGTGAGTCCAGGACCGCTGGCTGGTCGTAAACCTTAAGGCTTCAGTGGGGAAACCTGGAAGTAGAGTTAGGTTTGCCATTTTGGGAAATCTGATTTATGCAGTAGTCAGAACTAGGGTTGTCCTTTTCGGTGTGAGGTGCTAAACACCCACCTAGACTCTGGAAGGAGGGCGACCCACCCTGTCACTTAAAGGTCAGGAAGGGTGGGTCACGTGATGGGTGGACGGTTGGCTTTTGGCTGCTGCCATTTAATGTGGTAAATCTCATGGCCTTCTCAAGAGGCAGCTCTCTATGCCAAGCCAAACGGATGCGGAAAAGTGGCTTTCTGCTGCGTAATTCCTTCCCTCACCAAGGAAATCTAAGCAAGGCAGCCTTACGCAGGGGAGGGGCCGTCTCTGGAATATCCAGCTGAATATCCAGAGGAATAAAAGCATTTGGGAAAGTTGCTCTGCTCTGTAATCAGAGGAAGAGAGCTGTAGTTCTCTCAGGCGTGGCTCCCTGTGTTAGGTGAGAGAGCTGTAGCTGCTCCGATAGCCTTGTGGCTGAAGAGCGGGGTATAAAATAAAATAGTTAATATATATAGGGCCTGGGGATAATTCTTGAGGCATTTTGAAGCCAATAATAATGGCACCCAAGTTCCATTTGTGGGAATGGCAGGGACATCCTGAGCTAGATGTGAAGACTAAACTCTCAGTAGCTCTAGCATTCACCCACATTGCCCAGAGTGTCAAGGAAACTATAGCAAAAGACCCTTGATTTATGTACTCCCACTTTTAAAATTTCTATAATATGAAATGTGTGGACCTTGTAATACGCCACCCCCCCCCCAAATAATAGGAAAAGAGAGAAAATAAGCAAAACGTTGTGGTGAGTCTTGTAATTTCACCACTAGGCATGCAGCAGTCTCTTCCCTGCCCCCATTATAATGCAGACCACGTCATTTAATTCCTGGGTACAGTGTGGACTAGATCCACAGTGGGACACGCCCTGTGGTTCAGACACAAGCCTTTCTTCCAATTGGACTGAAAGCGTGTCTGCTCCACGTCAGTAAAACCACCCCAAGAATCCCCTGGATTTATGCACAGGAATGGTTCGGGTGTGGCCTAGCAGTGGCTTCGTTTATTGCAGGGTCGTGGATGGTGGGCCTCATGGGACTTCCAGTCTTTTGGAGGCCGTGGGCAGAAGAGGAGGACTCCATTCATGGCCAGGATAATGCCTCCGATGCCCTGGTTAAGGATCCCAGAGCTACAAGTAGGAGAGCTTTCTTTCTGCCCCATGTTGTGCGACAGGAAGCCTCTTCATCCTTGTTTCTGTGCTCATTACCTAGAAAGTATGTTTGGCCACCCCAGTTAGGGTCAGATTCTTCCCATCCTTTGAAGCCTCTTGAAACTGGGGAAGACAAGCCCAGTTCCTCAGGTAATGCTGAGGTTTGATTTTAAAATAACAATAATAATAAGGGCGTAGCAGTTGCTGTCCCCTTCCCTGGCCCACTTGGTGCTGTTCTCTGCATCACCATCAACAGCCACGTCCTGCCTCCCCTCCCAGTGAGCTGAAGGAGAGCGCCTGGGTCTCCCCCTCTGCCCTTTATCCCCAGAGAAACCCATTTAGGTTTAGGTTAGGCTGAGAGAGTGTGTGGCCCGAGGTCAGCCCTTGGGGTTTCCAGGCTTGGTGGGGAGTAGGTGGGTAACCCGCCATGACACCCCGTTGGAGGTCTTTTTTAACAGGTAGTTGAAGCGCAGCACACAGAACGGCATGCAGCGTTCCAGATCGGCCCCTCCTGGGCTTTCTTGCAGTCTGGGATGCTTTCCTCATGTTTCCCCATAAAGCTAGGTGCTCCTCACCCTCCACTTCTACACTGAATGGCTTTGTTTTATTTCTGTGTTAATTGCATTTATGCTTGTGTTTAATCCCATGCGTTTATTTTAGCTAGATCTTCCAAGTGATGCCTTTAAATGTTTTTACTGTCTTGTGACATGTTAGCTACATAGGGAATGTTTTTAAGATGAGGGCGGCCTCCTTTCAGAGGTGGGGCGTTGTGAATTTTGGCTGTTTTCAGGTATACTGTTACAAATCAGTGGAAGTACAAAAATGCATTGTGTTAAGAATAACAGCAACAACATTGCAGGTAAGATAGGTAAGAATCTGATTACCTTGAAAGTGATGGGAAGGGTAAGAAAGGGCTTATTAGAGACCAATTAAGATTTTAAAAACCCAAGAAATATAATTCACACCTCAAAGGAAAGTGAAAAAGATGTGAGACCCTGTGAAGTGAATACAGAGGCGGACTATATGTCCTATCACATCTATTCCTCCACTACTGTAATTTAAACTTGAAAGATGTGGAGGTAACGCCAGGAGGCACCTGATCCCCGGGAAAATACGTACAGGCAAAACATGTCTGTCTCCCAAGGTTGAGGTCCAGAGGATCTCCTGATCGAAAGCTGGGAATAGGGGTGTCCGGTTGATGTTATATTTGCTGATGCAGGTAGTGAAAAGAGAAGGAGTTGTAAAAGAGCTCCAAAAAGGGTTCTCTAATGGGGAGAATGGACTTTAACGTGTAAATTCAAGGAAATGAAGCATAAAAGGTGTCATCAGGGCAAAACATCCTATGCTCACCTGTAAATGGATAGGCTGTGAGCCCATTGCAACTCACCCAGGGATCAGAGGCTCTTGGCTGGCCTCTCTGTAAAAAGACCAGCCCAGTGTGTGGTTGGTGTTTTTAAGGGTGTGTGTGAATTTCTGAGTTGGGCATAATGGGGGAAAATCATAAATAAATCTACAGATACCATATTGGGCTTATATAGGTCCATAGTGCGAGCTCATCTGGAATACTGCATAGAGTTTGCTGCATTTAAAAAGGGCATTGTGGAGATGGAGAAAAAGGCAACCAAAGGGACCAAAGTACTGGGGCCATTTGCCTGTGAGGGCAGATTGAAGGTCTGGGTCTTGTGAGTTTAGGAAAAATGGGAGGAAGGGGTGACGGGTTAATCCTAGAGCCCCCTCTCTGGCAATCTCCTGAAACTGAACGGTTGGAGATAAAACCAGGAGCCTATAGTTAAAAGTGAAATGGCCTGCCGACCTGGGTGGCTTTAAATGGCTCTGGATAAATTCTTGGAGGACGGGGCCTTTCGTGCCTTCCTTTCACCCCCTACAGTACATGGATAAGTTTCCCAATCCAACCCAGTCCAGCTGGGTGGTTCATCTGTTCGTAAATCCGAAAATAGGAATTTAAGAAGGCAGCTTTACATTTGAATTGCTTATTAAAGGTAAAGCTTTTGTACTTCACAGAATATTCCTGCAACGCCTACTATGGTGCTGTTAGGAATTTGTTGCTGTTACACACAGCTTCTGTGTTGCTTTCTATGGCTGCAGAACCAAAAATGAATTTTGTATGTGAGAGACATGAGGCCGATGCATGACGTACAGTAAAGCCTTCTTGCTATGCGTGGCCCATTCAGTTCATTTGGAGACTTTCCATAACAGGCAGTGGAGTCTCCTTCACTGGAGATTTCTAAGCCAAGTTCAATGCCCGCCTGTCAGGGATGGTGTAATATGAATTCCTGCACCGGCAGAGGGTTGGACTACATGATGAAGAATGAAACAAATTGACTTTGAGGGCAGGTCGCAAAGATGAGAATTTTTTTTTTCCTAAGCTCACAAGACAAGTAAGGGAAGAGAGGATAATCCTAGAACCCCCATGGCTACCCACCAGAAGTGAATGTGGAAGAGCAAGGAGAAATAAAAGTGAATACTTAGAGTAGAGTTGGCGGGTGGAATTCCCTGCCACAAGATGTAGCGATGGTTGCCAACTGGGGTGGATTTAAAGCGGACTGGCCAAATACCTGTAGGACGAACACCTCAGTTGCTGCCAATCAGGATGACTCAGTGTCATCAGCAGAGGGAATTTCTGTGAGATTTTAAAAGGTCTGTTAAAACCAAATAGAAAAATAATAAAAACTAGAAAAGGAAGCACTTTGCAGAAGGCAATCTGGGAAGAGTGAGAGGCTCTTCTTGGTCCAGGAAACAAGTATATATAATATATATGACTTCTCTCTTTTCTCTGGGGGAAGTCCTATATATGCCAAATCTAAATAAAGAATATAGGTAAATAGGCCAAAAAATGGCAGGAAAAGAGCAACTTTGGTTCCTCATTAAGATAAGGTCTTCATACCAATGAAGCTTTTCCTGGAACCTCTGTTGGTGCTGCTAAGAATTTGTTCCAGTTAGAAACCTTCTGTGAGCAGGAAAGTTGCCTTCCTCCTCTGATCGGGAATCTCTGTTTAGTTCATGAAAGCAGCCCTTGTCGTGCCTTAGAGGGGCAAATTCCTTCTCCCAGCCATTGATATTCAGTCATCGTTAACTAGGAAGGGTCTTAGAAGCATTAATTGTCCTTAGAAGTGCCCTTCTTGGGATGAGTTTAGCTTCCTCCCAAGTTACTGAGCATGGCAACCTTATTCCTGGGAGGCCTCGGTGATAGTAACATCATCTTCATGATGATTGCTCTCACTATCACCCTCAGTTAGGACACCCTCAGGTTTGTTCCTGTGCATAAATCCAGACTGCAACCTTAAGGCCTGTCTCCCTATCACATGTAAGGCATTTTAAAATCAATTCCCGAGGGGTTTCAGCTACATGGGAGTTTTGGTAATCCAATTCTTCCCGATTATTTTAGGGGGACCCCGCCCGCCCACCAGCCCAGTTTTAGGGGGCCTACAGGGTCTCCCTGTCCCCACAACTGGCAAATTGCAGCCAGGACCTTAAACGTTGCAAGAAAAGTAGGAAGATAGAGGTTTCTCAAGCAACTGGGCTTTTATTAGGGAGGTGAGGAAGCAATACGTTTTGCTTGCCCACAACTCATTTCTCTTCAAGCAATAAGAATGTCTGAAGAGAATAGTTTTCTTAGGTGACTGCGATGGAATCTCTCCATTAGTAAATGCATTGCTGTGCGAAACCACGATCTCTATTCATATATCTACCAATGGATTTGAATTTGTGAACGTGTCCCAATCTAGCTGCTTCTCTTTCCAATCTTGTTTTCCTCTTTTTTTTCTTCAAAAGATCTACTTACAACTTAGGGAATGCATGGCCAGGAAGGGAGGAACGCTCTGCTCCCTGTTTTTAGGATGCTGCCTCGTCTTTCCTCTTTGTGGGTAAATGGCCGTTCAGGATTGGAGGGCCGCCTGTGGGCAAGGACAGGCTAAGCGCTCAGAGCCTGTATGAGGGCATCACCGTTCCCCAAAATTGGTTGTACCTCCTCGATGCTGCGTTGGTGTGGTCTCAGCTGGCAGCTGTAGGTTTAGTTCAGTCTTTAAAATACCCCCACTCTATGATAATAATAAAAATAACCCCATAACTAAAGAAAACTTAACAATACTAACCACTAACATTGAGAAAAGACGATTAAATTTCAATTTATCAGCTAATAAGCTGATAGTCTTAATATACCCTTGTTGTAATAGGGATTGTAGTTTGAGCAATGTCTGCTTTAAATCCACGAGTGATGAGTTGTCTCTTGTGGGTCTGAGCAGATGCGGTTTGTCTGAATAGGAAAAAGTTTGGTAGCGCATTCTGGGCAGAAGCTGGAGGTGTGTGTAGGGATCGGTGGCTTTTTGAAGCTGCGTAGTGTTTAGATGTCGTTTCCGTGTGTCTGTTGAGTATATGGTGGTGTCAAGAAAGCGAACATGTGTGGATTGTTGCAGGTGAGGTTGAAGGTAGGGTGAGAGTTGTTGGCCTTTTGGTGGAAATGGCGGAGTGCCATAGCTGCCCCCCTGCAGCTCCCCGCTGAGGCCCCTCCAAGGCCGCATCGAGGAGGTACAATCCGCTCTTGAGAACGGTGCTGCCCTCTCACAGGCTCCGGGCGCCTGGCCTTTCCTTGCCCACAGGGGGTCCTCCAGTTTTGAACACCTACTTACCCACAAAAGGAAAGCAAAATACAGAGGGCAAGGCCAAGGCCCTGCTAGAGACTCAGACACTGACTCCAGACACAATCTACACTGGGAGCCACCTCACAGCTCCCCATAACATTCCCCACAACACCAGGGGTGCATTCATGCTTTAGCTGTGCGCTCCTTTAGGGCTGAAGGGGGTTGGACTAGATGGCCCTCAGGGTCCCTTCTCACACTAGGATTCTAGGAAGGGGCAGCACCTCAAAACAAGCAGCGGAGCCTTTAACCCTTCCTGGCCATCCTTTCTCTGAGCTGTAAGGACATGTTTTGTTAGAAAAAAAATGGGGAGGGAGATGGGAAAGGGAAACGGCTGGCTTGGGATGGGTTCTCTAATTGGGATCCATGAGCAGAGATATGAAGGGGGATGATGGTTTCGGGGTGCACTGCATTTACTCATAGGTTTTCCCTGGTAGTCACCTTGTGAGTCCAGGACCACTGGCTGGTCGTAAACCTTAAGGCTTCAGTGGTGAAACCTGGAAGTAGTGTTAGGTCTGCCATTTTGGGAAATCTGATTAGTGCGGTAGTCAGAACTAGGATAGTCCTTTTCGGTGTGAGGTGCTAAACACCCACCTAGACTCTGGAAGGAGGGCGACCCACCCTGCCATTTAAAAGTCCATAAGGGTGGGTCACATGATGGGTGGACGGTTGGCTTTTGGCTGCTGCCATTTAATGAGGTAAATCTCATGGCCTTCTCCAGAGACACTCTCTACGCCAAGCCAAACGGGTGCGGAGAGGTGGCTTTCTGCTGCGTAATTCCTCCCCTCGCCAAGGGAATCTAAGCAAGGCAGCCTTACGCAGGGGAGGGAACATCTCTGGAATATCCAGCTGAATATCCAGAGGAATAAAAGCATTTGGGAAAGTTGCTCTGCTCTGTAATCAGAGGAAGGGAGCTGTAGTTCTCTCAGGCGTGGCTCCCTGTGTTAGGTGAGGGAGCTGTAGCTGCTCCAATAGCCTTGTGGCTGAAGAGCGGGGTGTAAAATAAAATAACTAATATATATATATATATATATATATATATATAGGGCCTGAGGCTACTTCTTGAGGCATTTTGAAGCCAATAATAATGGCACTCAAGTTCCATTTGTGGGAATGGCAGGGACATCCTGAGCTAGATGTGAAGACTAAACTCTCAGTAGCTCTAGCATTCACCCACATTGCCCAGAGTGTCAAGGAAACTATAGCAAAAGACCCTTGATTTATGTACTTTCCTACCTGCCTCCCACTTTTAACATTTCTATAATATGAAATGTGTGGACCTTGTAATACCCCCCCCCCAAAAAAAAGGAAAGGAAAAGTGTGGTGAGTCTTGTAATTTCACCACTAGGCATGCAGCAGTCTCTTCCCTGCCCCCATTATAATGCAGATCACGTCATTTAATTCCTGGATCTAGTGTGGACTAGATCCACAGCAGAACGCGCCCTGTGGTTCAGACACATGCCTTTCTTCCAATTGGACTGAAAGCGTGTCTGCTCCACGTCAGTAAAACCACCCCAAGAGTCCCCTGGATTTATGCACAGGAATGGTTCGGGTGTGGCCTAGCAGTGGCTTAGTTTATTGCAGGGTCGTGGATGGTGGGCCTCATGGGACTTCCAGTCTTGTGGAGGCCGTGGGCAGAAGAGGAGGACTCCATGAATGGCCAGGATAATGCCTCCAATGCCCTGGTTAAGGATCCCAGAGCTACAAGTAGGAGAGCTTTCTTTCTGCCCCATGTTGTGCGACAGGAAGCCTCTTCATCCTTGTTTCTGTGCTCATTACCTAGAAAGTATGTTTGGCCACCCCAGTTAGGGTCAGATTCTTCCCATCCTTTGAAGCCTCTTGAAACTGGGGAAGACAAGCCCAGTTCCTCAGGTAATGCTGAGGTTTGATTTTAAAATAACAATAATAATAAGGGCGTAGCAGTTGCTGTCCCCTTCCCTGGCCCACTTGGTGCTGTTCTCTGCATCACCATCAACAGCCACGTCCTGCCTCCCCTCCCAGTGAGCTGAAGGAGAGCGCCTGGGTCTCCCCCTCTGCCCTTTATCCCCAGAGAAACCCATTTAGGTTTAGGTTAGGCTGAGAGAGTGTGTGGCCTGAGGTCAGCCCTTGGGGTTTCCAGGCTTGGTGGGGAGTAGGTGGATAACCAGCCATGACACCCCGTTGGAGGTCTCCCCCTTTTTAGACAGGTAGTTGAAGCGCAGCACACAGAACAGCATGCAGCGTTCCAGATCGGCCCCTCCTGGGTTTTCTTGCAGTCTGGGATGCTTTTCTCATGTTTCCCCATAAAGCTAGGTGCTCCTCACCCTCCACTTCTACACTGAATGGCTTTGTTTTATTTCTGTGTTAATTGCATTCATGCTTGTGTTTAATTCCATGCGTTTATTTTCGCTAGATCTTCCAAGTGATGCCTTTAAATGTTTTACTGTCTTGTGACATGTTAGCTACATAGGGAATGTTTTTAAGATGAGGGGAGGCTCCTTTCAGGAGGTGGGGCGTTGTGAATTTTGGCTGTTTTCAGGTATACTGTTACAAATCAGCGGAAGTACAAAAATACATTGTTTCAAGGATAACAGCAACAACATTGCAGGTAAGATAGGTAAGAATCTGATTACCTTGAAAGTGATGGGAAGGATAAGAAAGGATTTATTACAGACAAGAAATATAATTCACACCTCAAAGGAAAGTGAAAAAGATGTGAGACCCTGTGAAGTGAATACAGAGGTGGACTATATGTCCTATCACATCTATTCCTTTAGTACTGTAATTTAAATGTAAAACCTGGATGGATTTAAAGGGGACTGGCCAAATACCTGTAGGACGAACACCTCAGTTTCTGCTAGTCAGGATGACTCAGTGTCTCCAGCAGAGGAAATTTCTGTGAGATTTTAAAATGTCTGTTAAAACCAGATAGAAAAATAATTAACAGTAGAAAGGGAAGCACTTTGCAGAAGGCAATCTGGGAAGAGTGAGAGGCTCTTTTTGGTCCAGGGAAGAAGCCTGTATATGACTCCTCTCTTCTCTCTGGGAGGAGTCCTATGTGTGCCAAATCTAAATAAAGAATATATGTAAATAGGCCAAAAAATGGCAGGAAAAGAGCAACTTTGGTTCCTCATTAATATAAAGTCTTCATACCAATGAAGCTTTTCCTGGAACCTCTATTGGTGCTGCTAGGAATTTGTTGCAAACTGCCTCTCTTCTAGTTGCTCAGGCAGTTTTGATGAGAACAGAAGCAGTGAAAGGAAGGAAAAGGCACCTCTGCCTTTGGGCTGCTTGTTAATTTAATACACAGCTTATGTAGCTTGCCAACTTCCTCCAGCCCTTGCATTCTCTCCTCCTGGTGCTCTTAGGAACCTGTAGCCATGACAGATTGCTTCTGCATCGGTCGGACAGGCAATGATGATGAAAACAGAACCAAAAATGAATGTTAAATGTTAGAGAAACTTAAGAGTCGATGCATAACACATTAATATATATTATAAAGTCCTCTCTGCCAGTGTTATGCAGACACCTGCCTTGGAGGCTGGAGGACTCTCCTTCATGGGAGATTTCAAAGCAGAGGTTCTGTGGCCCTGATTGAGGGACGCTGTCGGGGTTGGGCTAGATGGGATCCCTTCTAACTTGATGATTGTGTGATGGGGATCTGAGCCATCAGCGTCCCAAAGCCAAAACTATGTGGAGAACCTAGCTCCAGAGCATGTGCAGAGTAAAAGTAAATATTGAGGGAAAAGGCATCCTTTGCTAAGGCTGCTTACTCCAGGATGAGTGAGTCACAATGCTGCAGCAAGCCTTATTAATTTAGATTATCACACATAAGTAAGATTGGCTGGTGCCAAGTCCCCCGTCTATTCTCCTCCTCCAGGAGGTAAACACACCTTTGGCTCAGCAAAACCACTTAAGAGCAGAGATGTTTGCTAGAGTTGCCTTCCTGCTCGGATCAGGAATCTCTGTTTAGTTCATGAAAGCAGCCCTTGTAGTGCCTCAGAGGGGCAAATTCCTTCCCCAGCCATGGATGTTCACTCATCCTTAACTAGGAAGACTCTTACAAGCAGAAAGTGTCCTTAGAAATGCCCTTCATGGGATGAGTTATGCTTTCTCCAAAATTACTGAGCATGGCATCCTTATTCCTTGGGAGGTCTCAATGACAGTAACATCATCTTCATGATGATCGCTCCCACTATCATGCCTTATCATGTAATACATTTTAAAAACAATTCCCGAGGGGTTTCAGCCACATGGGAGTTTTGGTAATCCAATTCTTCCTGATCATTTTAAGGGGGACCCCGCCCTCCCAGCAGCCCAGTTTTAGGGGGCCTACAGGGTCTCCCTGTCCCCCAGCCTGGCAAATTGCAGCCAGGGCCTTAAACTACGTAGGAGGATAGAGGTTTCTCAAGCAACTGGGCTTTTATTAGGGAGGTGAGGAAGCAAGACATTTTGCTTACCCACAACTCATTTCTCTTCAAGTTTAATAAGATTACATGAAGTGAATAGTTTTGTTAGGTGACTGCGATGGAATCTCTCCATTAGTAAATGCATTGCTGCAAGAAACCATGATCTCTCTTCATATATCTACAAATGGATTTGAATTTGTGAACGTGTCCCAATCTAGCTGTTTCTCTTTCCAATCTCGCTTTCCTCTTTTTTTTCTTCAAAAGATCTACTTACAACTTAGGGAATGCATGACCAGGAAGGGAGAAACGCTCTGCTCCCTGTTTTTAGGATGCTGCCTCCTCTTTCCTCTTTGTGGGTAAATAGCTGTTCAGGATTGGAGGGCCGCCTGTGGGCAAGGACAGGCCAAGCGCTCAGAGCCTGTATGAGGGCATCACCGTTCTCCAAAATTGGTTGTACCTCCTCGATGCTGCGTTGGTGTGGTCTCAGCTGGCAGCTGTAGGTTTAGTTCAGACTTAAAAACACCCCACCCTATGATAATAATAAAAATAACCCCATAACTAAACAAAACTTAACAATACTAACTATTAACACTAACAAAAGACGCTTAAATTCCAACTTATCAGCTAATCAGCTGATAGTCAAAATATACCCTTGTTGTAATAGGGATTGTAGTTTGAGCAATGTCTGCTTTAAATCCATGAGTGATGAGTTGTCTCTTGTGGGTCTGAGCAGACGCGGTTTGTCTGAAAAGGAAAAAGGTTGGTAGCGTGTTCTGGGCAGAAGCTGGAAGTCTGCATAGGGATCAGTGTCTTTTTGAAGCTGCGTAGTCCTTTGCGTGTGTCTGTTGAGTGTATGATGGTGTCAAGAAAGCGAGCGTGTGTGGATTGTTGCAGGGTGAGGTTGAAGGTAGGGTGAGAGTTGTTGGCCTTTTGGTGGAAATGGCGGAGTGCCATAGCTGCCCCCCTGCAGCTCCCCGCTGAGGCCCCTCCAAGGCAGCATCGGGAGGTACGATCTGCTCTGGAGAATGGGGCTGCCCTCTCACAGGCTCCGGGCGCCTGGCCTTTCCTTGCCCACAGGGGGTCCTCCAGTTTTGAACACCTACTTACCCACAAAAGGAAAGCAAAATATAGAGGGCAATGCAAAGACGTGGCCCTGCTAGAGACTCAGACACTGACTCCAGACACAATCTACACTGGGAGCCACCTCACAGCTCCCCATAACATTCCCCACAACACCAGGGGTGCATTCATGCTTTAGCTGTGCGCTCCTTTAGGGCTGAAGGGGGTTGGACTAGATGGCCCTGGGGGTCCCTTCTCACACTAGGATTCTAGGAAGGGGCAGCACCTGAAAACACGGAGCAGAGCCTTTAACCCTTCCTGGCCATCCTTTCTCTGAGTTGGAAGGACATCTTTTGTTAGAAAAAAAATGGGGAGGGAGATGGGAAAGGGAAACGGCTGGCTTGGGATGGGTTCTCTAATTGGGATCCATGAGCAGAGATAGGAAGGGGGATGATGGTTTCGGGGTGCGCTGCATTTACTCATAGGGTTTCCCTGGTAGTCACCTGGTGAGTCCAGGACCGCTGGCTGGTCGTAAACCTTAAGGCTTCAGTGGTGAAACCTGGAAATAGTGTTAGCTCTGCCATTTTGGGAAAAATGATTAGTGCGATAGTCAGAACTAGGGTTGTCCTCTTCGGTGTGAGGTGCTAAACACCCACCGAGATTCTGGAAAGAGGGCGACCCACCCTGCCATTTAAAAGTCCATGAGGGTGGGTCACGTGATGGGTGGACGTTTGGCTTTTGGCTGCTGCCATTTAATGAGGTAAATCTCACGGCCTTCTCAAGAGGCAGCTCTCTATGCCAAGCCAAACGGGTGCGGAGAGGTGGCTTTATGCTGCGTAATTCCTCCCCTCGCCAAGGAAATCTACGCAGGGCAGCCTTACGCAGGGGAGGGGACGTCTCTGGAATATCCAGCTGAATATCCAGAGGAATAAAAGCATTTGGGAAAGTTGCTCTGCTCTGTAATCAGAGGAAGGGAGCTGTAGTTCTCTCAGGCGTGGCTCCCTGTGTTAGGTGAGGGAGCTGTAGCTGCTCCAATAGCCTTGTGGCTGAAGAGCGGGGTGTAAAATAAAATAGCTAATATATATAGGGACTGAGGGTAATTCTTGAGGCATTTTGAAGCCAATAATAATGGCACCCAAGTTCCATGTGTAGAAATAGAAGGGATGTGTTGAGCTAGATTTGAAGGCCCCCAAAATGGCAGGAAAAGACCAAGTTTGGTTCCTCATTAATATGAAGTCTTCATACCAATGAAGATTTTGCTGGAACCACTGTTGGTGCTCTTAGGAATTTGTTGCAATTGCAAACTGCCTCCCTTCTAGTTGCTCAGGCAATTTAGATGGGTATACTGACAGTGAGAAGGAAGGAAAAGGCACTTCTGCCTTTGCCTTGCTTTTTAATACAAAGCTTATATAGCATTTCAGCTTCCTGCAGCCTTTTGATTCTCTCTTCTGGAGCTCTTAGGAACTTGTGGCCAAGACTGATTGTCTGTCCAATCAATGCAGAAGCAATGATGATGAATACGGAACCGAAAATGCATGTTAAATGTTAGAGAAACTTAGAGTTTTTTTTATATACACATACATTCTGTGTTGACTGCCTAAACTCTCACTGTGGCATAAAGCCAAAAATTAATTTTTAAGGTGAGAGAGCCATAGAGCTTAGGCATAATATCTTAATATACAATGCAGTCTTTTTCCTTTGTTACAGCCAATAATTTCGTTTGGTGGACTGCATTGGTGGGTGGTGGAATCTCCTTCATTGGAAATTTCTAAGCAGACGTTTGATGGCTGGTCATCAGGGATAGATTACTATGGATTCCTGCATTGTTGGGATTGGACTACATGATCTTTGGGATCGCTACTGAAGGACCGAAGCGAATCACCTATGAGGCTGGGCTGCAGTGTCTGGGTGTTTTTCTTCTAAACTCAGAAGTGAGTGGATACAGAATAATCCCATCAATCTAAACTCATCCACTGAAACTGATCAGTGGAAGATTGAGAGATAAAATTAAGGAAACTGCATGGTTGAAGTGTAGACTTCCCTCCACAGGATGCAGGGATGGTTGTTAACCTGGGTGGCTTTAAAGGGGACTTCTTGGAGGGCAGACCCCTCAAAGGCTAGGAGTCAGGATGGCTTTGAGTCACCTGCAGTACCAGTTCCTCTAGCTAACCAAACCAGCATGGTGGGTTCTTCTCATCTTAAATCAGCCTAAAGTTGAAGAACCAAAGAAATTACTGAGATGTTTGAAACAAATCTTAAAAATAAATAGAAAAAACAAGATGTAGTACAGCATGGCTTGGGCAGAAGTGAATCTCTGGGGAAAATGGAGGCCTGTTCCCAGTTCTGGCCGTGAGCTAGAAAAGAAAGTTTTCTTTCTAGTAAAAATCCCACACGCCTTTAAAATAAAAAGAGAGTTTGTAACAGGCCAAGGGGGAAAAAAGTAAAAAGCACCTCTACATTGAGGTTGTTTAGGAATACGAAGCCCCTATAGCACACAAACTTTTCCTGTAGCCCCTCCTGATGTTATTAGGAATTTGTTGCAGTTACAAACTCTTTCTGTGTTGACTGATCAGGCTCTCACTGCGAGCATGGAACCTGCAATAAATTTTAAATGTTAAAAGAGTTTAATTTTGGAGGGCTGGCACTTTCTCAGCAAGTATATCATTAAGGAATAATTTGCTGTGGCTCAGAGCTAGGCAGTGCCAATTTCTTCCCGGCCCAATCCCAGGGCAGGTTAAAATGGGTCCTGTTTTTGTTTTCAGAAGAGTCATTTGAGGCAGCGTAATGGCGAGAACGGTCTGAGGCTGGCGGTGATGAGCTTCATGGGGTTGAGCAGTGTCAGACTCATACGTGATGTCCTCTGAGCATGTGCGGTGCAGAATCATGCCCACAAAGTACTGCTGATGGGCAGTGAGAAGAAATAGCTAACATTAATTATGGTGTGAATTAAGTTGGACAGCAGCTAATGAAAATGTTTGACCAAATTAAACTTATCCAAGGAAAGCAATTGATTTATGTGACATTCAGCTCCCAAAGCACACATCTACAGCCCCGCATCTCAGGCCCTCCACATTATTCACTTATGGGTCCAACACCCACAGTCCCCACAGCCCGGGGCTCCCATGTGTTATTCCCACTGGTCTCCCATGCACCTTATTGACCACAGGTTCTGATAGCTTCTGCTCTAGGTGGGGAATTGAGTTTTCCTCTGTTGATAACCCACCTGCACGGCTCTCCTAGCTATGGGGCGAGGTGCAGACTCTGATTTTCTTATGGTTGCTTCTGTACTGTCTAACCCTTGGGAGTCTGTCTTCAATTGGGCTTGGCAGGAAACCATGCCAACCCAGGTGCCCCATATATGTCCAATGATGGAGACCTGATCTGATTGCCAGCCAAGGGTTAGTCAATGGGAAGGCTTTGTTTTGGGGCCAGTCCTCCCACTGGCTGTGAGGGGGTGCCGGACTCCATCTGCCAAAGAACTGGGGTGTTGCTGCATCATTGAAAAGCTTATAGCAGTGTGTCACGGCTGAGCACAGAACAAAGCTTTGACGAGGCACGGAATGAGGCACCACCTCTTGCCTCTTACAGAGAACCCCCCCCCCCCAACACATGGGTTTATCTTCTTGAACCCAGTGCTCCTCTCCTCTCTCCCCCCCACCCTGGGTCTGGCCTCCTCCAATGGGACAGCGCATTGTCACTTGCGGCTGAGTTCATGGCCACGCTCTCTCTCGGCCCCATGGCCGCCGTGGCTCTCAGGAGGCCCTTTTCTTTCCAGTATATTTGATGTTAAATAAATTTCATTCACTTTGTAAAATGAAATGTATATGGACTTCCCTATGCAAAGAAGCCCCTGGCCATGAGAAGTCATTGCAACCTCTACACAGCTGGTGTTGTTGTGCCAAAGCTGGATGGGTGCCGGAGAGGCTGGCAGCAAAGTCTAGACGCTGGTCTCTCCATGGGAAAGGAACGTGCAGGCTCTGAGTCTGGGAAATAGCTTGTGGACAGGATGGCAGAACCCATCGTGCTATGTATATAAGACTGTACCTGATGTGTTTTGTATGTTGTATATGTATATTGTATTTTGCAGCTCCCTTCTGATCTCTTGCCTGAGACAGAAGCCTTGCAACATGTACTCTGCTATAATAATATAATAATAGTAATAATAATAATACTTAGTTATTTATTACCCGCCTCTCTCCTCAGAATTGGGGCAGATTCTGATCCTATGCTCCAGTAAACGCTTGTTAGTTAGACACTCTGCGTCTGTGTGTTTTGTGACAGCCAAGGCCACACGTGCCTAGCCTTATAGTGCATATAATTGTGTGTAATATCAATAAAAATACAAATTCACAAACGTGTACATGTTTTCTACTGCAATACAATAGCAATCTGCACAAAAAATACACTGAGATTTTGGGTGATTGTACCGTTACATTGGAGTTCGTTTCATAAAGAATTTTTACATAGGTTACTCATTTTAGCTTCAGACCTGGGGGCCTTTTTACAGGTTGTCTCCGCCTAGCACGCTCTGCTTTTTTGTGGAGATTTTGCTCCAAAGTTGTGTTTCATAACCATAAATGCACACACAGAGAGAAGCATTGCCTGTTGCTTTTTTTTATTATTATTATCTTTTCTCTTTTCTCCCATACTAAGTGGTACCTTGAACTTGGCAGACTATTCTCAGCAGATGGATTTTAAGAATCCAAATTCTTGACTGCCACCATCTGGAGAAATCCAGGACGCAGCCGGGTTTCTTTTGTTGAGAGGGAAAGAACCCAGGCAGCATCCTTTCCCTGGAAAGATGCAGAAGAGGAAAAAAATTGGATTTTTACATGCAATACTTTGCCTTCTTAGTCTTCTAGGATTTTAAAAATGTGTTTTCATTATACTGTCCACCCTCTTCAGGTTAGTTCATAAAAATAATACATGTATGTGTTAAATATTCCACCATACTGATCTTCTTCTTCAGACTAGTTCTCAAAATACAATACATAATCAAGATAAGGATTAATATCTTGGTTTCACAATCTCCCAGGTGTGTTATTGATGGGATTTGGGGGCCATTAATGGTTCAGATTGTATCCAAGAATAATCTGGGCAATAGGGAGGTATGGTCAGAGGATGGGGTCTGTTCCAAGCAGTGTCGCTTTTTGTAACTGCGCAACTGTGACCCTACCCATGGCGATTTCATCCATAGGTTTTGTCAGGAATGGCTCCCAGGGCATCGGTCACTACTGGACCGTCCTCGCCCTCCTGTCCCACAAGACATATATGTTACAAGACACATATGTTGCACGGTCCCAGTCCAGCACTCAAACCTTGTGTAGACTATGCTAGCTCTCTCTCAGGATGGCGTACCATTAAAACAATTTAAACCATGCAGAATAAGCTGATTAGCCAAGATGTCTCTGGAACTATGAATCTGAGAATGCCGTAGGAGGGAGTCATGGTAGTTAAAGTGGTATGGAACTGAGATAACTGTAAAGACACACACGTCCGCCCCCGCCCCCCTGGATGTTCATTGAGGCCACATTTCCTCCTCACCTGAGCTTTTTAATGAAGGCCTTCCTTTCTCAAAGTGTCCGCCATCCCTGTGTCCCCTTCCCAGCTTTCCTCACAAGCACTTCAAGATGTAGAGGCTGCATGAAGTCCCACGGGGGCAATTGCAGAGCCGGCCGATGCGAGACCCCTTTCGCACAGCGCAGAGCTCCCCAGCATCACACTGCAAAGGGAAGGGATGTGAGGGAAGGGGGGGGAAAGTTTACAAGCAAGGTGGACTAGTGGAGGCATGCAAGTCAAAGATGGGGGGATCAGTCTCTTTTGCCTGCATCCACTCCTGAGTCTGCTCCCACTATAGTTGCAAGGCTGGTTTTATGGATTAATTGAATGCAAGCTGCTCTTGCAATTTGAGCTCAGTTTGCAGCAATGGGAGGAAGACCAGGACGAAGGTGGAAAGTGAGAGAAATGGGTCATTTTAAAAGCAGTTGACAAAGTGGGGGACTACAGAGGGTGAATCCGGGCTGTCCCCACCAAACAGGAGTATGTGCTCACCGAGGGCACCCAACTGAATTTCTTCTCAATGGGCAACAGCTTGTCATTCCTCAGCTTTTCCAAGACCTCCTTCAGGGCTTCCATCTGCAAACCAAACACCTGCAGAGAGGCAAAGGCCTCATCATCATCATCATCACCCACTTAAAAAGACAGCAGAAAGGAAACAAAACAAAAAGGATTTTAAAGTAGCATAGAACAATAGGCATTATAAATGCATTTCTTTCCTTTGGTGCCAAGTTTGTTTCTTGCTGGTTTGGTGACGTTTTTTGCCCCTTGTCGAAGTCTGTGTAGCACCACAAAGACCCGACACACTCTCTACTAAAGACACATACTTTAGAAATGTCATGGATGTAAAGGAGACATCAATGGCCCTTACTTTGGCTTCTTTTTGGAGCACCAGAGATGGCCCTTTGTCTCATGGCAGAGCTGCTCCAAATAAAAACCCAGTTGCTTTTATTAAAAAAAAAAATTGCACACCAGCACCAGCACCATCTTGCAAATCAGAGCATTGCACACACCCATTCGCAACTATCCTTTTCTTACCATGTCTTTTCCCTTTCGACTTTCATCAGTGTCTTCACTTGCACCCCAGACCTCCTCAGATTCCTCACAAGTCCCCAAAAGTAAGAGGAGGGAGCACCCAAAGCAGAGGACCATGAAGCCAGAGCCAGCCATGGTCCCGGGGAGGCTGCTTTTGCCAAACTAGGTGGCAAAATGGATTTGGGGGGCTTTATTATACCTGCTTCTCCTGGGGGCTTGATCTCTTTGCAAAAGCCTGATTGGTAAAGGGTTGCATGCGTGGGGGGTTTATTGTTTTTGCAGTCTGGGGGAAGATGGGGTGGCTTAGAAAATGGGATTTTCTTCAGAGCTCCCCACCAGAGATTAATGTCCACTCCGGAAACAATGCCATTTGTCGTGATGAATTTTTCAGGAACTCCTGTTGACACGCGGGAAATAGAGAGGAGCAGGTTTCAGCGCTTTTACGTGGCTTCTTCTTCCACCCACCCTGTCCCAGAGGGCACTCGAAGGAGGGGATTTGGGTGGCCAGGTTTTCTTCTCTCTGTCCTGCGTCATGGCTGTCATGACAGGGTCACCCAATATTCTAGAGCAAACATTCCCTCAGAGTAGGAATCCGAAAGCAGAAGCCCCCAGAGAAATGGGAGCATGGTGTAGCATCTGCTCCCACTCAACTACAACAAAACTAATTGGAACAATTGGGCCGGATCCTCCCTCAGTCACAGAGGATCTGGCCATACCTCTAGCTGCCCAAATTTGAAAGGGACAGTCCTGATTAATCCTCATATTTAAGACTCATTCAGTACCATAAAGCTGTATGTACAACTTGAGTATGAATTCTGTAAGTGAATTGGGGTCTGATGGGAGTTGCAGTCCAACAACTCTGCCATCTCTCTCTCTCTAAGGCAACTGAGACTGATGTACAACAGGAGGAACATTTGAAAACCCAAAAGAGAGTCAGTCACCTGTCAAGGCAATTGAAACTGAATGGTGATTATGAAAGGATGAGGATTCTCCTGGGCAGTACTGCATACTATGGCTAGTTAACACTTAATAGTAATAAATGTAATAATATAAATGTCCAGCCCTTAACATTTTCAATGCCATGTCAACAGGACTAGAGTAGAAAAGGGAGAAAGATTATAAACCAATATTACAAAGCTGAACATCCGGATTTGGGCATCAGTGTTATGGCACAAATCATGCACAGCTATTCTGGAAAAGGCCCCAGACTAAAAAGAGAGAACTCCATCATTCCTCAATGAGGCAGAGTGGGTGTCTGGGTGGATTTTGAGCAGTCCATCAATCGTTGCAAGACTTGGGGCAGGTGGGAATGACTTGTCTTTTGAATCCCTGGAGTTAACCAAGTGGGAGGATTTAATCCCAGGGCAGTTTAGCAGGTGGAGATAAGTCACAGGGCGATTGGCAGAGGAGTGTCAGCTTTGAGCAAGTTAAGCCTGGTTGGGGAATCCACGAACATGACTCAGAGATGAGCTGGGGGGAAATTGTCAAGGTGCCTAATGGATGGCCCAGGAGGGCAATGACTGGAGAAGAGCTCAGGAGCATAGTTTCTGAAGACCCCCGACCATCACCTCTGAAGGCTTTGTCCTCCTGGCTCAGATAAATGTGGACAGGACCAAAATGTACGGCCACAAGGGTTATGACGTAGACAGGAGGGAGCCAGGCAATAGCTGTTATCGTTATTTATTTATTGCCTTTTCCCCAGTTTGAGATTCAAGGCAGCTGACAAAAGTTAAAAGAAATACAGCTAAAAATTCACATCACACAAAAGTTTGAAACGACCATTAAAAAAGAAAAAGTTATTGATAAATTAGATTACTCTGAGCCTGCTCTAAGC
This sequence comes from Gambelia wislizenii, assembly GCA_030847615.1. NCBI lineage: Eukaryota > Metazoa > Chordata > Lepidosauria > Squamata > Crotaphytidae > Gambelia > Gambelia wislizenii. The sequence goes on along the minus strand of JAUMIR010000018.1, from coordinate 4,796,293 downwards.
CATTTGTATCAGCCCAGCCAGTCCCCCATCCTTTTCCTCCATGAGGTCAGGATCATGTGAAGTCGACTGTGTGGTCACAAAGAAGACACAGTTTGCTAAGCATCCTCCCAGCAGTGTGAACCAAGAGTGTTGTGTCACTGGCACACAGACTCTTGTCTTTTCACAAACCATGGTCTCTGGTGTGACATTTGAACCCACAGCAGGCCAATCCCAAAACAGGAGCCATCAAATGTCGCTGCAGGTGCTGGTTTTAAAAGGCTTTGCTTTTTAAAGAGAAGAGGGCTTTAGATGAGCCAATCATGACCGTAAAAAGTCACAATGACCCTTGTGCAACAATGCTTTGAGAGGTTGTGTGGTGGTCCTTGGGAGGAGGGCATTTCTTAGTGAACTTTTGGTGTGGCAGAAAAGGAGGAGAGAAGGTGGGTTGAGGAGACCAGTCTTGACAAAAAGATTGCTCTGTTTGCTCCCTCTTGGGATGTATCCAAACTGCACAATTAGAGCAGTTTGATCACACTGGATTCAAACTACAAGAAAAGAGAGTCCACTTAAATATTAGGAGGAACTTCCTGACAGTAAGAGCTGTTCATAAGTGGAATCTGCTTCTGCTTGGAAGTGTGGTGGCGTCTCCTTCTTTGGAGGTTTTTAAACAGAGGCTGGATGGCCATCTGTCAGGAGTGCTTTGACTGTGCCTCCCTGCATGGCAGAATGGGGTTGGACTGGATGGCCCTTGGAGGTCCCTTCCAACTCTATGATTCTATGAGCTGTCCATAGTGCTGAAATGGTTTAGAATGGGGTTGGACTGGATGGACCTGGGGGTTTCTCTTCTAACTCTGTGCTTCTATGAGCTCCCCATGGTGCTGAAATTGTTTTAAGACAAGAGGCTGGACAGCCATCTGTCAGGAATGCTTTGATGGTGTCTTCCTGCATGGCTGAAGGGGGTTGGACTAGATGGCCCTTGGGGTCTCTTCCAACTCTATGATTCTAACTGGTATGGTTCCTTCTCCTGGGGAATCCTGCAATTTGTAGTGTTGGGTTGAGGGGCTTTGAATTCTCTGAGTATAAAGGAGTGCAGTGGAGCTCTTGAGCAGAAACTGTCCCCCAAAGTACAAATCCCATGATTATATGGGAGATGGAGCCATGGTTGTTAATGTGGGATTGTTTTGTGCCTCTAAGTCAATTCCAACTCATGGGACCATATCCTAGGATTTTCTTGGCAAGATTTATTTGATTTGGCCTTACCCTGAGGCTGAAAGATATGATTTGCCCTAGGTGCTGAAGTGGGTTTCTAGGGCTAAGCAGGAATTCGAACCCAGGTCTCCCAGAGTCTTAGGCCAGTGCTGAAATCACTACGCCATGCTGGCTCACTAAAGTATTTATTCACAAGAGGGTTATTATCACCACAGCCTTTCTCTTCTGAGGCTGAGAGAGTGGGTTTCCAGGGATTCAAACCCAGAAGTCCCAGTTTGGAAAAGACAGTCCTGATTGATCCTCTGCCCAGCTTTTTCAGGCTATTGGGCTGCATTATCCCCCCCAGAAGACCTTGGAGGCCCTTCCTGCCCCACTGCACCCCACACAAATATATATATATATATATATATATATATATATATATATATGCCCTTCTGGGAGTGTTGGGGGGCATTTTTCTCTTGTTCACTTCTGTGTAGAAAATGGCATCTCTGGGACTTAAATTGGCCCAGGGAGGGGCTCAAAATGTGGTCGAAATCCCCCCATTTCCCCAAGAGGGCATTTTGGGCAACCCCCCCCCCCAAGATATGTCTGACCCCCTGGGGCCCCAGGAGCCAATTGTAGCCCATGGACCATGCTTGGTCCTCTCCAATTTAATGTCTATCCCACTTTTCATGGGACACAAAGCAGATAAAAAGTGCCCTAAAAAAACAAAACCTCAAGCCCAAGGATCTAGACTTTTCAGTAGATTTTGATGGTGAATATTGGCTGTCATTCCAAAATCTCAGTGCCATTCCAAAGGGCTTTTGTCCAGCTTGTGGGCTGTTGGCCAGTGGCACTTAGTTGGCCATTTCTGGAACCAAATGTCCAGCATGGGCCCCAGCAAAGCTCTTCCAAACCACCCATGGTGTTTTCTCTCTCCTCCCAGGTGGCTCCATGGATTTCAAGACCAGCCAGAATTATGGCTTGCTGGAAACTCCTTGCCGGCCTTCTCATCCAGGTAGCTGTCATCACCATGGTGTTCTTCGCTTACTTCCAAACAGTCTTGAAGCCACCTTCTGCATTCCATGTTTCCACCCGGCCACCAGCCATGTATGAGTCTGGTTGGCACTCACCAAGTAAGAGAGTCCGGCTGGGCGATGGGTCCTCAGCCCTCACCGTCCTTCTCTGGACCTGGCCCTTTGGTGAGCTCCAACACCTGGAGAAATGCTCCAAGCTGCTAAAGGTCCCCGACTGCCACTTCACCACCAACCGGGCCTGGTATTTGAGGGCTGACGCTGTCATCATCCACCACAGGGGGGTCTGTGGGGGCCCTCAGCTGCTCCCCCAGGGCCCGAGACCACGGCGGCAATGGTGGATCTGGCTCAATGTCGAGTCTCCCAGCCACTCCCCAAACCTCACCTCTATGGACAACCTCTTCAACTTGACCATGACCTACCGGAGGGATTCAGACATCTTCCTTCCTTACGGGCGGCTCAGAGTCCTCGCCAAGCGTGAGAAGCTGGCCATCCCACCACGCAAGAGCAAGATGGTGGCCTGGGTGGTGAGCCACTGGGACCCAGACTCCCGCCAGGTGAAGTACTTCCAGGAGCTGAGGAAGTTTCTCCCAGTGGACCTCTACGGCCTCAACCGGACCCTTCCTGCTCACAAAGGCCTCTCCATTTTATCCAAATACAGGTTCTACCTGGCCTTTGAGGACTCCATCCATGAAGACTACATCACGGAGCAGCTCTGGAGGAATGCCTTGACCTCACAGAGCGTGCCCATTGTCCTGGGCCCCCCTCGGAAGAACTACGAGCGCTATCTACCCCCCGGTGCCTTCATTCACGTTGACGACTTCAAGACGACGAGAGAGCTGGCTTGCTTCTTGTACAAGCTGTACAAAAGCCGCATCCAATACCTGCGTTATTTCAAGTGGAGGAGGTGGTTGGAGCCCATCTTGGAGACCTCCTGGTCACTCCGTTTCTGCAAAGCCTGCCGTGCCCTGCAAGAGAAAGCAGCCACTTTCCAGAGGGTGCCAGAGCTGAGCCAGTGGTTCAAGTGAGGCGGAGAAAAACTTATTGGCATGGAGCAAACGAGTTGCGCCGTTGGACCACGGAGGAGTCAAGAGAGATGCCCAGCTCTTACCTTGGACACCTCAGATCAAAGAAGGGAGGGACGTCCATGTTTATAATAAATAAGTGTGCAACAGACAAATAAATACTGCGCATGGGTTTGTTGGAGAAAGACCCAAGGCCATAGGTGGGCAAAGTATGGCCGCCAAGGATGTTTCCATGGCCCTCCAGGCTGACCTTTTTCTGCCTCCCCCAAAGAGGGTGAATTGCTGGAAGCCTCAAGGTGCAACAATTTACTTTCTAAATAGGTCACCCCAATTTAGCAGGGACAGTCCCCTTAAATCCTCTGCCACACCACTTTTTCTGTTACTTTTATGATGTCCTAGTTTTTCTGTCCACCTTCCACATTCACCCTTTCCCCTCTACTTAATTCAGTTTTTGCAATATGCAAACATCGTTTGCATTCAATTAACTGAGTAGGGATGGGGATGTGTGAAGGAGAAGAGGGACAGAGCCTTGCTTTTCCCAGTAGAGCCAAGCAAAAGCCAACTGCTGCAGCCTCTCCTCGCTTGCCTCTTCTTCCTCATTCATAACTTTTGCCATCTTGAGCATGGTCTCATGTTGACTGGGCACAAGCATCCCAGATTTCATCCATGAACTGCTGTAGTGAAGCATTTGTTTAACATTTTGGGAAATGCCCACTTTTGAGCACCAGAAATGAACTTCTGGGCACTATGTGCATTTTGTTGTTGTTATTGTACTTTTCGGCAGTCCGTGTGGCCCCCCGAGGGTCCCAGGGCATACAACTGGCCCCTAGATTTGCTGTAGTTGCCCACCCTCACCATTGAGAAAGGTCAAGCGTTGAGGAGACACAAAGAGAAGCAGACCAAAGGTTTTGAACTCATCCGCCAAATTTTGGGCCACGATTTGTGGCAGAGCATAGAAAGGTTATTTTGGACCACAACTTCCAGGGTGCCCAGCCACACTATTTGCAGGATTATGGGAATTGTAGTGGCCCAACAAGTAACTTCTCAACCCTCTGTGGAGAACGCCTTTGCATGTGCAATGAATATACATTTCCCTTGCCATTTACAGCTTTGCACACATTCATTGATTCGTGTCTATCTAGAACAGCAAAACTCATGGAAGTTATTCAGAACTACAAGTCCCAGAAGGCACTGTTTCTCTGGTAATAGAGTTGCAGAGCAGAAGGTCTGCTGGTTGCTTTTCCACAGTGGAAAGAGGTGCCATTGCTACAGTTAGGAAGCCAATGGGTCCCAATTCAAATTTTATAAAATCAGCTGATCCAAATTGATCCCCAGCTGTATGTTCAGCTTTCTAGGGTCTTTTGGACTTCTGATACCAATTTTTATTTTTATTTTTTTGCTATCTCCAATTTTTGAATTTTCTCAGTGTGTTCACATGCATGACAGAAAGGGGTTGGACTAGATGACCCTTGTGGTCTCTTCCAACTCTTATGATTCTATGAGAAAAGGATAAGAGGACACTAAACAACATCCCTTCCTCTCAAAATGGGGTTGAACTGAGTCTTTTATTTGGTTTTTATAGTGGTTTTATTAAATCGAAATTGCTCTGAGGCCTCCTACGGGGTGTGTGTACTGAAAATTAAAATTAAAATGTATATATTATGGTGTATTAGTCCCACCTTTAGCCTATCTTGCTTCCAATGAGCTCTGGGGGCATACCTGGCTCTTCTCCCCCTATTTTATCCTCACAGCAACCACCCTCTGTGAGGTAGGCCAAACGGAGAGAGGCTGACATTGTTGTGTTTTTTAAAAATGCATGGAAACAAAGGAAAAGCAGGATTTTGCTTCCCTTCTGTCCTATCCTATTTTGGGGACTTTCTGCTCCCCGAGCAATGCCCACATCCACACAGGAAGGGTTTTCCAGGGACCGACTGAGGAGGGATTGGGACCAGGCCAGTGGGGTGAGCAGAGGATGCTTGTTGCTATAGCAACCTCCCTCTCTCTGGTTGCCATAGCAACTAGGAAGCTGGTGAGGAGCTAACCTGCTGCCTACAGACCTGTTGGGGGGAAATGAAGGGCAAAGTGAATTTTTTTGTGGTGGTGGGGGGGAGGCATTGAGATTTCCTTGGGAAAGAGAAATCAAAGATCAAATGCAAGCAACCTGTTCCGGCTAAGGTTGCCAGATGGGGTGTGGGACAAGGGGCGCCTCTTTTGCGCAGCCTTCCAAGGTGCAATGGGCCCCCCTTCTGTTTCCGCTCTGGCAACCCTAACTGCTGAGAGATGCAAGAGGGAAAGAGGGAGAGATCTGGATTTTCTGAAAAATGGATTTTTTTCCAGCAACCTGCCTCCCCTCCATCTCTTAGAAACAGTTCTGGGGTCCCTGCCTGCCTGTGATACGTTAAGAACAAATTGTTCCCTGCGTCCACGCTATGGGACTGGCATCCATCCCACCCCAACGGCTCTTCAGCCAAAATGGATTCTAAGTTTAGACATTTTTCAGCCCAGAGGAGGGACAGCAAAGAGTATGAAGCGCCATGGCCCACTTTCAAAAGTTTGCTCTGATGGAGCACAAATCGTCGTCACTCCAGAGGGCTGGGCCCAATCCATGGTTTCAAACGATTTTGCCTAAACAGAAGGAAAACTTTCCTGGTGAGATGAAGTGTTTGATAGTGGAACAGGCCCTCTCCGAGGAGGGGGGATCCATTTTTGTGACAGGCTTGGTAGAGGAATGTTGCAAGGGTTAAGTTGGACTAGATGACCTCAGAGAGCCCCTTCCACTCTTAAATCCTAATCATCACATTTCTTCCCCTGAAAACGACTTTTCCCATCCATGCCTGATGAAGAAGCCTGTGAGCTTCCAAAGCCTGCATGATGTATCTCCTAAATATTGGTTGGTCTAATAAAGGTTTCACTGCAGTTGCATTTTGCTATATTTTGCTGCATGGCCTAAACATGGCTACCCCTGGGGGTAATATTTTTTGGAATTTGAATGCCTAACGTTCTGGAATCGTTATTTGATCTTTAAATACGCAATTTGGGCAGCAGGTGGCAGCAAGTGGATACTGTTTTTCTGGTCCCTTGAAACTTTGGAGGAGGATTTCTAGGGGTCACAAGGAGCTCCTGGGACATTTCTGGTCTTGGGGGTCTGTGCCTGGTTTGCCTCCTCCCTCCGGCCCTCTTGCCGCCCCATTTGCAGGGAAGAAGGGCACCCAATTCCCCCAATAAAGAGGGAGGGAAAAAAAGGAGTGAGGGAGATGGCAAGGTTTATTCCATTAAGGCCTGAGTTCTTAAATATTCCCTTTTTTAAAAGGGGGCACAGGACAAAATGGCCACATTCAGCCTCTGCTAGCCCAAGAACAAGGACAAAGATGAAGGCGGATGAAATAATTAATTTTGTTGTTATGTGCTGTGGAATCAGCTGATGAATGGGAGACCTCCAGGGGCCCCAGCCATCCCCATGTTTTCGTCAGCAACATTGCTAATTGCCACGATGCAATTAGGAAAACAAACCAAAGAAGCAACACAGTCAGGAAAAACAAGCAGATTACAAGGAGAATGGAAGACAAGCAAATTGGAGGGTTTTATTTAAAATGCTGGAAACAGAAATATAAATGTACACGTACACCCAATGGACACATGCAGGACAAACCAAGACCAGCCAGTTGTAGTGAGCTGAGTCTCTGCCACCAGGCAGATGGGTTTTGGAGTCCTTGTTGGCATCATGGCCAAAGGTTAATGGTTGCCCAGTGTAGGGAAAAAGTGAACAGGCATGAGTGACAGGATGTTCCTCCATTGCTTTGTTGGCCACCAGCCGGGCTGGTGCCATGGCCAGTGCGGTGTGGTGTCGTGGCCTGAGCATTGGCCTAGGCATCCAGGGTCTGAATTGTGGCTCAGCCATGGAAACCCAAATGGAGAGCGTTGGGCAGATCCCCTTCTCCCAGCCTAAAATGGTGGCCAATAAACCTGGCCAGGAAAACCCTCGGCTCCGTAAACCAGAGTCCGCTTGGAAGGCCCATCGTAAGGATCATCATCTCCTCCACTTGGAAGGATCATCTAACCATCATCATCTCCTCCACTTGGAAGGCCCATCTAAGCACCATCATCTCCTCCACTTGGAAGGCCCATCATAACCACCATCATCTCCTCCACTTGGAAGGCCCATCTAACCACCATCATCTCCCCACTGGACACGGGTGGCACCTCCCCTCGCTGGCCACCAGGGGGCAGCCTCGCCCTTCCGGAGTTGAACCAGCTGAGCTTCTGCAAGACCGACTTTGCACCCAAAGGTGCCTCCTCCTCTTCCTCCTCCTCCTCCTCCTCCTCCTCCTCCTCCTCCTCTTGTGCAACTCCGGGTCAGGCTCTTGAGGGTGACCCAACCGGCCAGCAATCGGGGTCACCGGCGCTGAGTAACCTCTCACCCAGTTTTGGCGGGTGACCCATGACTGGATCGGGGCCCCCCTCTCTCTTTCTCCCAAATCCAAGACTAACCATGACTAATAATTATTAATAATGTTCCTGCGACCATTGCAAACCCCTTGCTTGCTTGCTTGCCTGTGAACTTTGCAAACATCAAATTGTGAATTTTGCAAACCTCTCCCCCGCTTGCATTTTCACGCCTATTTATAGCTTTGGATCCTAAACGGCACGCGTGGATTGCGCTGCTATGAGGAAGGGTTGGACTAGATGACTTCTGGGATCCTTTCCAACTTTTTGTGTGCTGGTGTGTTGGTTTTACAAGCTGCCCAGCCTGAGCCACAGAGGGAGAGAGGCTGAAACCCCCCTAAAATGATCATTGCAGCCCCCCAATCCTCCTGATTCACCCCCATCCTCTCTTGCATGAGTGGGGGGCAGAAATGAAGTGCAAGATATCATATTTGCATCGGTTCACTGATCACTTTCCTTATTGCAATGCCCAGGAATACACGCGTGTTTCTGCGTGTGAATGCAACAAAGGCGCACAAAGAGATTGAGGAGGGGAGGTTATAAAACAAGCCGAGGGGAGGAAGACTTAGATGCCTCTCTCGCTCCTTCCAAGATCCCAAAAGTGTATTTTTAAATATATAATGCAAAGGTGGGGAGAAAGGGATTAAATCGTGCAATTTAAACAGGGGCATCCGAGTCACCAGTGACTCGGATGCCCCTGTTTAAATTGCACGATTTAATCCCTTTCTCCCCACCTTTGCAAAATCCCCCCCCCAAACGGCTTCAGAAAAGAAACTCAAGGCTATAAGAAGATTAAAATGAAAATAAAAAGCCCCACGAACCCTCCCTGCCACCCACGCCCTTGTTTTCTGGGGAAATCACATTCCAGCAAGAACTTCCACTGCTGGGAAAAAAACATCAACCGAAACTTCTTTCTCTGCTCTTTTTTCCCCCCTTCTAATTCAAACAACAAAAAAAAATTAATAATAAATCACATTTCCACTCTATTTCTTCTCCAGGTTGCAAAACTCTCCCCCACGTGGGGGGATCCCAAACCCAGGCAGCCAATCACAGGGTCCCTGGGGGCTCCCTTTGTGGCCCACGGACCAATGAGAAGAGAGGAAACCCAACCTGGAGCCACGCCCCTTCCCAGGGAGGTGATAAAAGGCACGTCAGGAGTTTTGGGCTTTGCAATCTTTGCACGGAAGACGTCTTGCAACAGTGTTACAGCTCCATTTTCTGGATTTCTTGCACGGATTATTACTATTATTTTGGGAGTTTGCTGCCTTGCTTTTTTTTGCTTTTTTCCTCGGATTCTGGATCCTTGCTTGGAAAAGGGAAACCACCCCAGCCTGTCTCTTATTTTTATTTTATTTTTCCCCTTCTGGGTTTGCAACCGACAGATTTCGCTCCGCCACTGTGGATTATAATTGCAACATGACTTTGGAAGAGCTGGTGACTTGTGACTACGGCGAGAAAAAGTAAGTGCCCGGCTCCCTGTCCCCCAAATGAAGAGACTTGGGATGGCTTTGTAATGCATTCATCGCCTGCCAAGCCCCTCACTCTCTCCTCTTTTCCTCTGTTTCTCTCCAAAAAAAGGATGCAGTCGGTCAGCCAAGCTGTGGAGCGCCTCTTGGCTGCAGCCCAAAGGCAAGGATGCCTCACCGTCGGGGTCTACGAGTCGGCCAAGCTCATGAATGTGTAAGTCCACAATTGTGCTGGCCAACAGTATCATTATTATGAATAATATTAATATTAACATTTGCAAAGGGGGTAAGAGCTCTGCCAGGAGGTGCAATGGAGTTCCTGTCCCTCTAAAAGGGAAAGAAAGAAAGAAAGAAAGAGAAAGAAAGAAAGAAAGAAAGAAATATTATTATTATTATTAATATTAACATTTGCAAAGGGGGTAAGAGCTCTGCTAGGAGGCACAATGGAGACCCTCTCCCTCTAAAAGGGAAAGAAAGAAATATTATTATTATTAATATTAATATTAACATTTGCAAAGGGGGTAAGAGCTCTGCTAGGAGTCACAATGGAGACCCTCTCCCTCTAAAAGGGAAAGAAAGAAATATTATTATTATTATTAATATTAACATTTGCAAAAGGGGTAAGAGCTCAGCCAGGAGGCACAATGGAGTCCCTCTCCCTCTAAAAGGGAAAGAAAGAAATATTACTGTATTATTATTATTAATATTAATATTAACATTTGCAAAAGGGGTAAGAGCTCTGCTAGGAGGCACAATGGAGCCCCTCTCCCTCTGAAAGGGAAAGAAAGAAAGAAAGAAAGAGAGAGAGAGAGAGAGATGGAGTTTTGTAGCACTTTGAAGGCACACTTATTTATTTTCCTGAATTGTTCGCCTTAGGGGTGCCCCCAAACTCCATCACCCCTTTCCCTTCAGTTTATGCAAGAAGCTCTCTCTCTCAGAAAACTGTGCCAACATAAAGACTTAACAAAACGCTGCGATGGTCATGCTAGTGATGGTGTCGGTTACAGTTTCCCTGTTGGGGTGTTTGGGATTTTATCAGGATGTATGGGGTGGGTAGGTGGGTTGTTAACTTGCCTGACCTTTGGCTTCTGAGAGACCCTTGGATTGAGAGGAGTGGGACTGGGTTTGAGGCCAGGGAGTTTGGGCATGATTTTGGGGGGGGGGGCGGATTGAAAAAGGATACCCAAATCTTGAGGTGCCCCATAAGGGACAGGGTATCTGCTGTTTTATTTTTGAACTGGCAAAAGGGAGGTTTGGTTTGGGGCCGGAGGGATTGGGGAGATGCTTTGCCACCTTTTGGGGATGCCCGGATGGCTTAACCGGGTGCCCCTCTCCCGCCGCCCCCCAGGGACCCAGACAGCGTGGTCCTGTGCCTCCTGGCCATCGACGAGGAAGACGAGGACGACATTGCCCTCCAGATCCACTTCACCCTCATCCAGGCCTTCTGCTGCGACAACGACATCAACATCCTCCGGGTCTCCGGCATGGAGCGCCTGGCGGCCGTCCTGGGAGAGAGCGGACCCCAAGGAGGGGGCGCTGGGGGTGAGCCGGAGCCCCGGGACCTCCACTGCATCCTGGTGACGGTGAGTTGTCATTCCCTCTGGCGAGCGCACGTGGCCCGGGCGTGACCGGGATGCTCCTCATGCCAAGATGCTTACCTGGCACAGGGTGCGTCCGGTGGCGGCAACACCTGAGCCTCACACATGGGGAGGGGGGGGCACAGCAAACGACAAAAGGTGTTTCTTTGCTGTTTTTTCTGGGGAAGCTGAAAATGGGGTTTTCCAGCCAGCCAGGGAAGCTTTGGGATGTCACAGAGCTCTTTCTCAGAGGGAGACCTGTGTGTGGCTGCAAAGCTTGCATCATGCGCTGGTCCTGTCTGAGCGCATGATCCCTAAACTGGAGGATTGTGGAGATTAGCAGAACTGTTTGGAGTGCCTCATGCCACCCCAACCTCGTTTTTCTTCTTTGGCACAGCGGGCAGGAATGTCCCAAGTTTTCCCTTGCAGAAAATAACACAAGGGGGTTGTTTTTTCCCTCCGGCTGACGCGGCAAGACTGGAATGTCCTTCCTCCGTCCCATGGGGGGAGAAAGGGGGAATTCCTGGCTTGTCACTTGACCAGTTTCTGCAGGGAAAAGGGCCAGAAATGGAGCTGGTTGGAGTCTGTGTAGAAGTAGAATTGCAACTTTAACTAAAGGCTGGCTCTTTTGATGCTCAGTCTTGCAAAACCAGTATGTGCTCAAGTTCCTGACGGGTGTTTTCTTTCTTATTTCTCCCAACAGAACCCGCACACCGATGGCTGGAAGAGCCAAGGCCTGGCAGAGGTGGCCAGTTATTGCGAGGAAAGTCGGGGGAACAACCAGTGGGTGCCCTACATCTCCCTGCAAGCGCGCTGATCCCCCCCACCCTCCTATCCACGGATTCCTTGTTTCGCAAGAGAAACACACAAAGGAGACACAGATCGAAAGGAGGAGGGAGAGAAATGCTCTTTTTTCTTTAAAAAAAATATCAAACCAGGCCCGTCCCATCAGAGCGAGAAACAGAGAGAGAGGGAGGTGGAGAGGATGATGGTGATGATGAGTCACTGAGCAGGGAGGCGGAAAGAAAGACGGATGACGGGGCAGGGGAAGGAGGCGGCCGAATGCGTCAGCTGATTGCCGAGAAGGAAGAGGAGGCACATGGCGCATGGCGCATGGTTTTGGCTGTCTGCCGCAGGCCCCAAACCGTGTGGGCATTGGAGGGACTCCTCTTTTCGTCTTCTTCTTTTGCAATGGTGTGTGAATGCAGCCAGCACTAAAATGCCAAGGGAGGAAGGACATCACCTCTTCAGCTGCCTCCCTTTCCAGATGCTGGGATGGCATTTCTCTGCCTGGAAGAGGATGGGGCGAGAGAAACAAAGGAAAAAGAAAGAAAAGCTCAGCAGTTTTTCTGTCCTCTTGCACAACACCCTTGAACTGGGGGAGGAGAGAAGCTTCGTCTTCCCTACTCGGAGCTCATGCAGAAATAAAAAGGGGATGACGCTCAAAAGACAGTTGCAAATAAACTTTTATATACGTATATATTTTTACAAAGACTTGGATGCATTGAAAGTTTTATCTTTTTTTAAAACATAAGCACACACAACCTAACATGCAAATGTTTTCTTCTTTTTTTTGCACTCTAAAAACAGATGATTAAAAATTGGATTTATTCTTATACCTGATTTGAAAATCACAATAAAAAAAAAATCTATTCTGAAAGTAAAATGCAATGTATTTTCTTGAATCTGCTTTCTTCCCAAGGGCCTCTTTTTGCCATTTTAAAAACATTTTAATAAATATAAATACAAGTTGCAGCTGCATTTTCTGGCAATGCGAAGCACTTTGGGTGTGAGTCCTTTCTGCAGCCTTGTAGGTGCTGAAAAGACAAAACTCTACCAAATGGGCCTTGATTTCATGGATTATGTCCTTCATAGATCTAGTCAAGACATTTTGGGACATGCCTACATCAGTTTTACTGCTGGGGTGGGGAACTACCATGGATCCAGCAAGCAATTTTCTGCTGCTTAGAACAATTGTAATTAAAAAAAATTTTTTTGCAGTGTTCACAAAAGATGGGTCTGGGCTTTGAACCTTTGGCACTTGGAATCAGACTTCATCTCAAGCAATTTTTTGGGGAGGGGGTGTCACTCATCACAACATGACGAATGTTACAGGAGCACCACTTAGTAAAAATGGATTTTTAAGTTCAAAACCAACACTCCACTTTTTAACCCTTCATCCTTAATACTGTCTTTTCATCTGCATAAAGCCTTTAAATTCTGCAAAGGAGATCCAGGAGTGTTTGGAAATTGCAACACACACAACCACACTCAACATATATTCTCCAAGTGTCCAGATTTGGCTGGGACAGTCCCGATTAATTCTCTGCCATCCTACTTTTTCAGTTGCTTTTAAAATGTCCCAGTTTCTGATGTCTGCTCCCACTTTTCCACTTTGTCCTCAGCTAATTTCCATTGCTGCAAACCATGTAAAAGTAGTTTGCTCTTAATTAGCTCACAAAGGGGGGAAATGGAGGAAGAGGAGGAGGAATCTTTTCCTTCTCAGGAGGCAAAAGCAAACTGCTGTCTTTTCCTCCCCATAACCTCCACCATCCTGACTGCACTCTGATTCACATGTTTTGTGAAATATTGTAGGCTATGAGAACAGCTTTGTGTCATCCCTTTCATTCAATACATGTTCCAACTTCTCATTTTAATGTGTTTCCTCCCTCTTTGCAAAAACGAAAAAAAAAAAAAAAGAGGCTCTGGTTAGTTTCGGGGTGGAGAAAGCAAGAAGCAGGAGGGGAAAAAATTCGCGTACCAAGCCAAGCGAGTGGGAGCTAATCTTGCACCTTTCATGGCTGGTGCCAACCAGCCAGACTGGCATTAGCTTTCCCCGAATTACCAAGTGCCTCAGGTCAGGAGACTGGGTGTGTTCACTCCCCCTACACTACTATTGCAGAAAAGTTGTGAAACCCAAGTTCAAATTATGGGGAGATACACTTAGAAACAGCTTTGGTTGTTTAACTTCCATCCCAGGATGCCTTTTAGTCGCATGCTGACCCCATGATGAGTTGCTGCCCATGAAAACTTGTGACTTGTTAATATTAAAAAAACCCAAACACAACGACAACCTGGCTTGAAGTTTTGCAACCCTCGAGATGATCCTGGGTGCAGAACAAAGCAGGTTTGTTTCCAAAGGTGTGCATTTGGGTCTTCTGGAACAGGTTGTTAGTCCTTAAGGTATGTGGGAAGAGGTCTAGGGGGGTGAAGCTCCAGAATGGAGCAGAAGGTCTTCCTTTGCTTCTGCAAATGATCCATGGAAAATGATGCAAATATAAAGAATTAATGTCCTCCAACATGCAAAAAGGTTACTCTGGGCATGCATGTTCCCCTCCTCCATCGCATTTCCCTGAAAAGCACAAGAATCAAGATTTGTCACAACTCGCTTCAGTCAACGTATAGCACGCACCAAAATTATAATATGAAGTCAGCAAAGCAGGGTGGTTGTGCGTTTCCCGGTTCAGCCTTGGGTACTCTCCCAGTGGGTGAAGGGCAATTCTGTCTTCTGGTTAATCTCTGAGTGGCTGGGATTTCAGCTCCCTCCCCAAAAAACACATCACTTGGGGTTCCCCCCTTGCTGTTATGCTCATGGAGCAAAAACTTTGAGAAGTGCCACCCCCACAAAGCCACAAGTTCGGCTTTGTTGCAGGGAAACCACTTTGCACCAGAGGCGAAAGAGAGCTGGGTGGAAAACCCCTCACACCAATCCCCACAGACAACCCACACACAGATGTCATGGGGACCAATGGAGTGGAGAAACCCTCATGCATGGAGGTGTCCCCCACTTTGCAGAGGGGGTGGTGGAGAGTTGGAGGGGACACCCACCGGAGAAGCAAAGGGTGCAGGTTTCTGCAGCTTTGCAATGGAGGGGGGCACACAGGGGCCATAGCATTGGGGAGGCTGGGACGAAGGATTGTGCATGATCAATCAGATTAAAACAAATGTGGGTGAGAAGCAAAGGTTTTGAAAGGGCAGAGTTGAGTCTGCAGGGAGGGTGGAGGACACCCACAAAAGAATACTGCTTTAAATCTGCAATGTTGTCTGCTGTTCAAAGTCCAAGGAGTGGGGTGTGTGCATGTGGGATTTTTCCAGCTTGGTCTCGACAACTGCAGACTTGGGCTGGGGACGCAGCTTGGCTTTGTTGCTTAAGTTACGCAAAGCCACTTCTAGTTCTCATGGGGGAAAAGCCTTCCTCTGGTCACTCCTGCTGTGGCCGGGAGCAGATCCTGTGTATTTTCATCCCTTGGAGGAACCAGGAGTAAAAATAAAAATAAAAAAGAGACCAGCCTCTCATCCTCACCTGATGCCTCGGCTTCTGGCACTAAATCGACACACATTATTTGTATTTCCCTCCCTCTCTGGGTTGGAATAAAAATGAAGTTTCCAATTAGTGTAATCCCAGAAATTTGAGAAGTGGTAGAAAATTTAAAATTCAATTTGTTGTTGGTGGTGGGGTCAATGTCCTCATTTTGCCCCCCCCCCCTCCCACCTCAATAGCTACACTCCTGTTTGGACCAGTGCACGGAGCGTGCTTGGAATGGAACAGGTCACCCTGTTGCAAACAAAACAAGACCTTTATTCCGGATTGAGTCAGCGGCACAGCTGGTTTCACGTCAGCCGAGGAAGGAGAAAGGCTCCTATCTCTCGGTGTTTGGACACTCAGCCAGATCTTGCTCTCTCTTTGGAAAGAGGAAAAATACAAAAGCGTTTGGGGGTTTTCCCCTGAGCAAGAAAGGCAGAAGGCAAAGGCTGAGAAGGTGTTTTCGGAGGGGAGGAAGTACCAGAGAGTGTTTGAACAGGAAGGCCACCGAGCAGATCAGAGCCAGGAAAGAGCTATGCAAATACACAGCCAGCCAGCTGCTTGAAACAAGCAAGGACAACGAAGCTAGGAAAAGTCTCCCCTCTCCCTGAATTCTGGGAATTGCCATCCAAAAAAAAGAAGGACATTTTCAGAGCCTGCAGGCAACTAGCTTCCCAAAGATGGGAAGGCCAATTCGAGGCAGAGAGCAGCTCCCCAGGTTTGGAGAGGCTGTTAGTCGGCCATATAGAACCTCCCTCTTCAGAGGCAGTCAATCTGTGACTACCAGCCCATGGGGGATAAGACATAACAGGGGGTTTCTACTGCCTCTGTTTGTGCTCCACTTGTGGGGCTACTAACACCTGGATGGCCACTGAGTTAATACCCCCCCATGCCAAAAAGAGAGGGTGGTAGAGGAGAGATGGTGCTGTCCAATGCACCTCAGTGCTGTTCAGTTACCTCTAATGCACTACTATGGGGCTCCTATCAAAATATGCATTGAGGCCTCTTAGGGAGGAGGTGTCTCTTCTTAATTATGGCTTCCCAGCAGCAGGAAGTGTGTCACCGTCCTCTCAAAGGGTGGCTGCTGTCCCAGAGACACACAGGCAGCTCTTACATATCACAAAAGCATGCATTTCACATTCTTTTTATGAGGAATTATAATAAATCCAGAGTCCGATGGAATGTTCTCCCTTTGCTGAAATGTTTCAGAAAGAGCTGAAGTCCCCAAAACACTAATGCCAAGTTTTTATTGTTGTTGCTGAGATGCAACTGTAATGGTGTGTGTGTGTGTGAGAGAGAGAGAGATAACTCTGCAACAGTTTTGCACTGCCGAACTAATTTGGAATATAGCTGTGATCTTGCAAAGCATTACATGAGTAGCTCAGGTCTTGCAAAGCATAGCGATGTAATTGTGTTTACATGTGAAACGGAGGTTCTGATCTTTACTGTGTTGTAGCCAAGCACTTCCCAGTGGCATCTGGTGGCTCTCTGGTCAGTGGAGTGGGGAGTCCATTCTGGATTTTAGTCTGAACTTTAAAGGAGTTAGCCAACCGGTTTAATCTTTTGGGATGGGATAAGCTTCAGTATAGCAGCAACCAAGTCTGGGCTAAGACCCAGAGAGCGCATTCATTTCCCTCAGTGCTGTGTGAAAGGCCACGAAATTTTAACATGCAGCTGAGTTCTTGCAAAGCACTCTGGTTTGACGGAGCAGCTCAGCTTTTGCAAAGCCATGCTTTTGTCTCAAGAAAGGCTTTGGAGTGTGGTGGATTCTTCTTCTTTGGAGGTGTTTAAACAGAGGCTGGATGGCCATCTGTCAGGAGTGCTTGGATTGGGTATTTCTGCATAGCTTAATGGGGTTGGACTAGATGGCCCTTGTGGTCTCTTCCAACTCTATCATTCTAAGGCAACCCTGGACATATTTCTGTTATTAAACATGTTACGCTGGATACCTTTTTTGACATTTTTTGAGCAACCCAGCAGGCATGCAAAGCAGGTGACTGTTCTTCCCATGTGCCACGGTTTGGCCGAGCAGCTGACCGATCTACAGCCACCTCTTCTCAAGGGCTGCTGGGGCTATGGATTCCCTGCCCTGAGGTTGGACTCGATGAGCCTTGGGATCCCTGCCAATTCTGCAACCCGGAGAGATTTCCATGACCCTGAAAGCTTGCATACAACACTGCCAGGGGCTGATCCAAGTGGGAAGACAGTCCTTTGTGGGTTTTTAAAAGGAGCTTCTAAGCAGAGGGTGGGTGTCCACCTCCCGGTCAGGGCTGCCTGAGCTGTGGCTTTCTGGGGGTTGGGCTAGATGGCCCTGGGGTGCCCCTTCCAACTCTAGCCCTCTATGCAAGAAACGCCTTAGCCCAGGCAACTGTTTCTGTGTCCGTCTGTCTCACTCCCTGCAAACTGAGCAGTTGTTGAAGCCAGATAAGCACCGGAGCCAGAAAGCGAGGGGAGCCGAGGACACAGCCAAGCCCGTCCTGTTCTCAATCTCCCTCTCTCGTGACTCTTTTTCTCTCCTTTTCCTAAATGTTTCTTTTCTGCCTTTGGCTGTTCCTGGCCTCTGCAAAAGGTTCTCGGTGTTCCTGCCCCGGGACGCCCTCTGCCCCACCAGCCACAGCCAGCCTTGCCCTCCTGTCCCGATCGCCCGGCCTCTTGCAAAGGGAAGCTCGGGGGGCAAAAGCATGGTGCTATTTGGGGTTCCCTTTGGCACCCTCCCAAACTGCCCCACCATGGGGTGCAAGGCCGGACATTATTGCAAACAGAAGAACAAGAAACGTCATGCCTCCCCACTGCAAAAAATGTCACACCAGGAGCAATTCTTTTAGGAGAGTTCATTTTGTCCAGGACAGAGAGGAAAAAACAGACTCCCTCCCTCCCTCATTTCCAAAACAAGGAGGAATGGAAAGCACCCGGCTGAAATATCTGTGTGGTGGAAAATAAAAAGGAAAAAGAAAACAGCTGGCTTTTCCCCCACTTAGTATTTCACTCGGAAACCTCAAGTGCCACCCATTGCAATATTTTTATTCCAACACCAAGAGGAAAAAAACAAATTATAAGCCAGCTTGGTCCCAGTTGCCTCCAGGGTCATTAAGTGAGGAGAGGAGGTTGCTCTCTTTTTACTTAGACAGGGACAAGAGGTTTTTCATAATTCCTTGCTCTGCCCACTGTATCGTACTGCCTTTCTCTGCCTGCATCCCAATATTTCACAGATGGAAAGTGGGGTGTGTGTGACCAAGCAACATCAGAGAGAGGTCAAGACAGCAAAAGTTATTAATGAGGAAGAACACACAAATTCGGAGAGGCTGCAGCAGTTGGCTTTGGCTTGAAGTTACAGGGAAGGACATGCTGAGTTAACAGAGGACAAACTCCTCTTGCACTTTGAATTCAGTTTGCAAAAACTGATGTGAACAGAGGACAAAGTAGGATGGTGGGAAAGTGGGACTTTTTAAAAGCAGCTGAGAAACTGGGGTGATAGGGGATTATTCCAGACTGTCCCTGCCAAATTGGGACAATTGGAGGGCATTGCAAAAGGCCTGGTGTTTCTTTTTGGAGAGAGAGAATTCCTCCTCTCTTTGCTATACTTAGCCTCTCCAAGAATAAAAATAGCTGGAAAAATATGCAAGGTGGATCACGCCCAGGCCTCTTTTCCCCCTTTGCCACTGTCGCTTTTATCTGCTCCAGAAGGAAGGACTCTCGCCCGCCTGGCCGGCCCCAAAGCAAACAAGCCATGGGTGAGATTGGCCGGGGAGCCACAAGCCAGGGGCTAAAAACAGCTTCCTGAGAGGCGCTTTGGGTCTGTCTCCGGGAGGAGAGATAAACCCCAAAAGGACAAGGAACAGAGAGCTGACCAGCTGACCAGGCGGCCTTATCGGGTTGTCCTGGCTGAAGGACAGGGAGGGTAGGCTCGGCCACCACGGGCGGTTTGCAAGGACAGAAGGAGAAGGCAACCAGGAGGCTCAACTGTAGCATCAAGGCATTGCAATTATACCTAGTTGCATTGTATGTTGCTTCTGTTGCATTCACCTATTGATAACATAGACTTAAATACCCTAAGAGCCAGCGTGATGTAGTGGTTTGGACTATGACTCTAAAGAACAGGGTTCAAATCCTGGCTCGGACATGAAAACCCACTGGGTGACCTTGGGCAAGTCACACTCTCAGAGGAAGGCAATGGCAATTCCTCCTCTGAACAAATCTTGCCAAGAAAACCCCGTGATAGGGTGCCCATAAGTTGGAAACTACTTGAAGGCACACCACAATGAGAATAAAAAGGCACCAGATCCCCATAGATCTTGGAAACTAAGCAGGGTCAGACCTGGTTAGCAGAATCATAGAATCACAGAGTTGGAAGATACCCCCAAGGGTCATCTAGTCCAACCCCTGCCATGCAGGAATAAACAATCAAAGCATTCCCAACAGATGGCCATCTGTTGGGGATGCTTTGATCGTGATTTCCTGCATGGCAGGGGGTTGGACTGGATGGCCCTCGTGGTCTCTTCCAACTCTGCAATTCTATGATTCTATGATTCATCCTGTTTAAAGACCTTCAAAGAAGGAGACTCCACCACACTCCCAGGCAATGCATTCCACTGCCGAACAGCTCTTACTGTCAGGAAGTTCTTCCTAATAATGTTTAGGTAGAATCTCTTTTCCTGCATTTTGAACCCATTGCTCCATGTCCCAGTTTCTGGAGCAGCAGAAAACAAGCTTGCTCCATCCTCAGTACGACATCCCTTCAAATATTTGAACATGGCTATCATGTCCCCTCTCAACCTTCCCTTCTCCAGGCTAAACATGCCCAGTTCCGTAAGCCACTCCTCATCGGGCATCATAATTAGGTTTAGGGTTAGACCTCGACCTCCCACCATTTTGGCCACCCTCCTCTGGACATGACTCTGAAGCTTTTCCCCCATCCCATGCATTTCTATGGCTTCTCCCCTGTGTTGGTCCTTTAGTGGGAATACAGATTGCCGCTCTAATGAAGTGCTTTCCACATTCCCTGCATTTATATGGCTTCTTGGATGGGATCCTGCCAATGAATACCAGATGCTGTCAGTGATATTTCAGACGAAAGGGACTGGCAAAGCTACCTCTAAGTATTCCCTGCCTAAGAAAACCCTGTGAAACTCATGGGGTCACCATATGCCACAAGGCACCAACATTAACATGGAATTAAAACCAATTTAAAACATGCAGAAACAGGACAGCGGAGATAACCCATCACACTCTTAAAGGCCATGTAAAAAAATAACTGTTCTCAAAAGGACTGGGAGGGATTCAAAATTGCCTTTGGTCCCAGTTTTGGGAGATAGAGGGGGTACAAACCAAAATGAATAAATAATATGTAGTTGAAGGGCAACTTTTCAGCTCACAGAATCTCTCTCCTTATGGGCCTTTTGGGGTGAAGATTCCTTAAAACTCTTTAGAAAAGGGCATACAGGTCGACTTCTGTATCCATGCATTTGGTATCCACAGTTTCACTTATCCACATCCAAAAAGCCACATGTTCTGTCTAGGCATTTCTAGGTCCTCCGATGCAACTCTATGGTCAGCTTCTGATGTTCGTCTCATTGAAAATAATAGGGTTCCCTATTATCCACGGTTACAGGTATCTACAGGGACATCTTGGAACATATTCCCTGTGGATACGGGGGTCAACCTGTAATGGCCGCCCAAAAGAGAGGACCGTGCTTTCGTTTAAAGACCCACCACCAAGTTGCTAGTCCTCATGGCGACACAGGGCAAAAGGCTTGCAAGAGAGCAGCGAGGTTTCACTCCTGCCCGTAATTAACCTGCCAGCGTGAATTATGCAAAGAGTATGCAGACCTGTTTAACTTGTATCTGATAAATGGGGTTTTGCCACATGGTTATTGTTTTTCTCTTTCTATTTGTTTTTGAAAACAAAGTTTTTATGAGACACAGTCACCCTTGTGATTTAGAAAAGAGGGAAATAAACATATACAGCGGCTTGCCGCCCTCAGATTTCTCATTCCAAAGCACTATAAATAAAATCCCATTTTGCAGCAAACATCTTGCAGGAATGCGACTTCCCCCTTGACTTCTTGCAACACAACAGCTTGGCTAAGAAGGACACGGTTCCTATTTTGTTTCTTTGCTTGTGATGCATTTGGTTTACGATGCATATTGTTATTGTTATTAGAACTAATCTCTCTCTGGCTTTTCTTCGCAAACGAAGATTCATAGAGACCCTTGTTCTGCTCTCTACATTTCTCTTGCAGTTATTAGAACTAATAACAATAATTGAAACATGCAAAAGGGAAACATTAAAATGGAATTAAACTATCAGTATTGAAAACAGTTTAAAACATACCATGAAAAACCATTACACCTGTTTTCAAAACCAGCATAATTAAAATAATACTGTACCCTTTAAAGGGGCTTTCTTTTTTAAAAAAATGGTTCTCAAAAGTTTGTTAGAATGATGATGATGAATGGAATGGATATTATAATGTTGCTATTGTTGTTGAAAGATGGTAATAATAATAAATAATGGTGATGATGTAATAATAATATCCCATGATTTCCGCAGAACTGGGAGTCAAGGAAGCTTAGAAATTCGAGCAAATGCATTGAGGCTAAAACATACAAAAGCAGAATAGATGTAATGTACATTGAACTTGAATTGAAGAATTGTTTTTAAAAAGAAGACTAAAGGAAGAATCCAAATACAATTACTTCCATCTAGCAAATTCCCAGTCCTAAACAATCCCTCTCCTTTAACAAAAATGGTGTTCCTTAATAAACACGGAATCAAACACAATATTCTTTGAGTGAACCTATTCAAACTTTTTCAAAAAGGGACCATCCTATTCTTCCGCCACACAGATTACTTATTTAATTTTATTGTTTTCTGCCTTGCCTTCCTCCCAGTATGGGGCCCACAGAAAAAAGGCCCCACAAAGCCAGAAGAAAGTGCTGAGCTCCAAACAGGATTTCCGGCTCATTTTGCTGCTTTGGCATGCAGCCCGAAGTCTCGTAAACAAATCTGAGGCTGCGAAAGAAGAGTCATCTCCCTTTGGAAATAAGCTGGGGTTGCTCACGCCTGTCCCTTCTCCAGTGAAAGCCAGTAAGAAGAAAGGGTGGGGAGACTGGGACCGGGGCCAAGGCAGCGCTGTCTCAGCAATTCTCCTGGCAGGCAGGCAGCCAGCCACCAGTTTACCCAGTAGAACCAGTCCCTGCCATGCGGCCTAATTCCCTTGGTGAAGGCAGGTGCCACAGAAGCAGGAGAGCTGCCAGAGGCCGTGGCACGCTACCGGATTTCCGACTGGGTGGGGCGAGGGGCAGGTGGACGGCGAGGACCGCGTGAGGATCCGGGCGTGGGACCCAGGAAAAAACAAGCCATCCCGGGAGGGGCAACTGGCCACCCTCCAGTCTGGACCAATTACTCACTGGCCAGCCTGGCTACCAACCTGGGCTACCGAGGAGTGTCTGGCTGCACAAACGCCTCTGGACAACACACAAGGGCTGGCTCACCACATTAAAAGAAAGAAAAGAAAAGCCACGTCCCGGTTACTACTAATTAAAGCTTGCTTTCACGTTTGTTCTCGGAAGAGCCAGTCATTGAATCATAGAGCTGGAAGAGACCACAAAGGCCATCTAGTCCAACCCCCTTCTACCTTGCAGGGATAAACAACCCAAGCCCTCCTCCCCACAAATGGCCATCCAGACTCCGTTTAAAGACCTCCAAAGAAGGAGATTCCTCCCTCCCAGTCACTGAAATTGGGATCCCAGAAACCCTCCAATGAAACCTGAATGCAAAACATATTCCCACACAATTCAGCCAGAGTTCCTTCCAAGTAAACACGAGCACCATATGAGTTTTCTCTCTCAGTGCTGACATTTTGTTTTATGGGCTATTTTATTAGTTTATTTGGCAGGGAGAGGATGGGAATGGGTTTTTGTGTGTGTGTTTTTTTGGGGGGGACAAGATGGGAAGCCATGCATATATACCCTTTCCCCCACATCCTGGGCAGGGCGCCCACGGCCCAGACGCTCGGATCTTTGCAAATGTGAATGCTGACTCAAGACTTCCCAGACTCAAAATGCTGAGTAACCTTTCCACCACCACCACCGTCTCTTCTCTCTGGAGCCTTTGGAACAGGATCCCACTGCAAGAGCCAAGAGTTGTGTGTGTGTGTAGGCTTGGTTGGCCTTGAAGCGGTTCCTCTCTTCCCAGCCTTTCTCTGCCCTCGCCTTTCCCATCCTCATCCTGGCTCAGAAGGGGCATGCAAGCTTGCTTGCAAGTAATAAACCCCAGTGCATTCAAGAGGTCTTTGGAGTAAATGTGCCCAGGATCTGGCGACGCCAGCAAGGCCCTGCGTCCCAGCAGAGCAAGGGAAGGAAGGCAGCCTTGCAGGTTCGGTTTCCTGTTGGGAGCTGGCGCTCTGCCCTCCTGGCTTGGGTGCCGGTGTCCTTAGCTCATCAGGTGACGGGGACAAGGAGTCACGCCGGCGGCATCGAGAGAAGGCCAGGTGCCTCTTAAAACCCAGAAAACACTTCTGTCTCATGGACACACGGCTGCAAGAGAGGCAAAGACAGTCAGAGAGGCCGTAAACAGGCAGGAATGGGGCAACACATCTCTGGGGACACACACGCGGACACATGCTGAAACATGCACTGTTTTGCAAACAAAGAGATCACCAGCACCCACGCCAGCAAAAAATAAGACACGGCTGCTGTACGAGAGGGTGATAGGATTGTGATATGCACACACACACACACACACACACACACACAGAGCTACCTACTGAGGGTTAAGAAAAAGGAGGCAAGGGTTTGTCCCCTGCTGGGTCTCCTGTCTATTTTGCCTTTGCATGTTGAGCAGAAATATGAGGCTTCTCTGTCCCTCCTTGCTAAAAATGGGGAGATTATTGTGTAAAGAAGCTTCACCCGTTGGATTTCTGCCTGTTACATACCTTTCAAATGTGTATACAGAATAATCCCTTGCAATGAGGAAGGTAGCATGTCAGAGGAAAAGCTAGGGGAAGAGAAGGAGGAGGAAGAGGAGCTGGTATTTTGGGGAAGAGAGGGGGTCATCCAGTCCTGGGAACAGCCTTTGGGAACAGTTTCAGCAGAGGATGTGATGGAGGAGGGGGGGTGATGGGAAGTACAGGGCCTTACACACACACACACACACACACACACACACACCATACACACGCAGGCTGCAAGGAGGCGTAAGGCTCTGGATGTCAGCAAACGCCAAACCCACGCAAATCAGCTGACGAAGATGATGGTAGTACTGGTGACTTGGTTACGTCTCTTTCTCACCCGAGTCCCGTCTCAATGATCCCTCCATGGGAATTAGGCTGTTGCATAAGGGCACACGACCCAGCCTGAGCGCTTGGCACGAGCTTCCCAAAACAGTCCAGGCGACAGCTTTTACGCGCGTCTGGAAGGGATTCAGCTGACATTAAAAAAATAATAACTCCCTGGGAAGAGGAGCCGAGAGAAGATGGCCGGGGGCCAGCTCCGGCTTAGCTGGACCACCTCGCAGGGAGGGAGGGAAGGCCCACCAGAGAGACCTAGCGAGCCATTATTACTTCTTTTATTACTATTACTGTTGTGGTGTGCCTTTAAGTTGTTTCCAGCTTATGGCGAACCTAATGCAAACCTATCATGGGGTTTTCTTGGCAAGATTTGTTCGGAGGGGTTTACCTTTGCCCTCCTCTGAGGCTGAGAGAGTGTGACTTCCCTACGGTAGGTTTCCATGGCTGAGCAGGGATTAAAACCCTGGTCTCCAACCCTGGTAGTCCAACATGTAGTTCCCAGCAGCGTCACTCTTTGCAATTGCGCTGTTGCGTTCTTATCTGTGGCGATCGCCTCGTCATGTTTTGTCCGCCCGTTTGGAGTTGCTCCCAGAACGTAGATCGCCACTGGGACCCGGGTTTTCCTCTTTTCCCAGAAGCCGTCCTTCCCTTCTCTGTCTTTGATCACCACATCTATAACCCAAGCTTTCGTTTTTCTCTGTTGTTGTGGTTGTTATTTTAAAAAAGCTACCATTCTTTCCTGGCCCTGGATTCATGGTTGCTTTAAAAATCCAAACAAACATAAATAGGGGCAAAGACTGCCCTTCCCCAACCTGGTGCCCTCCAGATGTTTTGGGTTGCAAACCCCACCATGATTGGCTAATCTCTCTAAGGTGGGAAATGCAGCCTGGCACATCTGGGGTGAAAAAGGTTAAGGGAGTGCTGGTGCAAAGCAGCCCCAGGCAAGAGGGGCCATCTGGGCAGTGGGGTGCAAACGGGTGCCCCATTTTCCCAGAGGAAGAGGGGGGCAGAACAGCTCCGGCAACACCCCCAGTTTGCAGTTTCAGGAACTCTGCAAGGCAGCCTGCTGGGACCAGAAATGCTGCTCTGGCCATTGTGCTGCCATCACCACCACCACCACCACCCTCCACATAGCTGCCCTCAGCATTGCTGGGTGGCCTTTGACCCCTCTCCCTCTTTGGCCTCCGGCCTCCAAATTCCCCCTGGGCAAAGTTCAGAGGGGCAGCTGCGTTGCAGCCATTCCTGCTCTTCCTCCTCTGACGTCCGGCCTCCATTGCTCAGAGGGCAACTCAGACGTCAGCCTGCGGACCCAGGGGGTGACATCAGAACCAGCTCCCTCCCTCCTCCTGTTTGCAAACACCATCATCCTCACAGGGCCAGGGTGCCGCCTTTCTCACAACACAAACCCAGTTCTCACGAGCGCACCAACCCTGGCCAGGCCCTGCTGGGCGGCTACCAGCTCTGATTCTTTGCAAACTCGCCTTCTGTGCTGCCCTGCAAGCCGGCAGGGAACTGCACGCTGTCCAACATTTCACAGCCACGCAACATCAGAATGGGCTCAAGATGGCGAAAGCTACGAAGGAGGAAGGGACACAAGCGAGGAGGGGCTGCAGCCGTTTGCTTTTGCTTGAGCCAACTGGGAAAGGCAAGAGTTATGGGAGTGCCAACCCCTCTCCTCACAAGGCAAAAAAGGGGCCAGGCCCTGCTTGAAGGCGCAAGGAAGCCGAGGAGGGGGTGCAATTCAAGGGTTGCATTTGCCGCAAGAGGAGTTGCAGAACCCATCTAGCTTAGCCAACATACAGGAACTCTTTTAACTATTTTGATGTTCACATCCCTCTTGCCTCAGCATCCCTCTCTCTCTGAGTGGGCGGGGCTCCGCCATGGCTCCGCCCCTTCATTCTGAAATTTGACACCAAGAGGCGGAGCCTCATGAGGAGGTGGAGCCTAATCCCCGGGCTGAGCCTTGGTAGAAGCTGGCGCAGCACCGGAGATTTTCCACCCCGGGTTTTGCCACGCGTGCGTTGCCCGTGGGCCTGGTTTCCACAATTGCGTGCTCCCCGCGTCCTGACACAAGAGAAATCAGGCACGTGTGAGTCATCCGTGTGGTTGCCAAGCCCGATCTCCCGGTTCCCAGGCTCTGGGGCCAATTTCTATAAATAGAAGGGGATTATTCCTTGAAGCCAGCCATGGGTATAAATGGAGGAGAGAAAGAGAGAGGAGAAAGATCCAGGCAGGTGAGAGTTGAGAAAAGCAGAGCAGAGAGAGGATGGGTCGATGGGATTTGGGCATTTGCTGAGGAGACCCACCTAAAGCCCCATTGCCAGCCTTCAAGGGGCTTCGGGTGCAGCTTCTCTGCTTTACAGAGCACCACACATGGAAAGCCAGGCAAGCGTTGGGGAGGGAGAGAAGAGACAGGCAGCGTGGTGTAGTGGTGAGAGTTCTGGGTTTGAATAGATGACCTTTGGAGGAAAATAGAGAGAGACCCCCCCACCCTAGGAAAGAGAAAGGGGGCAGAGACTCCCACCTAGGGCAGCTAGATTTCCACTTAAGGTTGGGAAGAAAGGACTTCACCTGTTGGATTTCTGCCCGGCACACAAGACTTGGGAGGGAAAATAAACCTTTGGTGAGCCAAGCGAACTTCAGGCAACCTTCAGAGGCACGTCTTTGCTGGGAGTTGTCTGACGACCCAGGGGTCCCCCCCATGCTGTGGGAAGGGGTGTGGGTCTCTTAACCCACCAAGGCCCCCCCCACCCCTCTTCCTGCCCCAGGAGTGTCCCTGGGTGCCCACAAAGGCCTGGCCTGCCTCGCCCATTGTCCAGGCAAGCCGAGAGACAATGCCAGGCGACCCTGAGGACGGCCAAGGCCAGCTGGGGAGAAAAATGTCTGTGAGAGGCAGAGAAAGAGAGACCCCCGCCATTTCCTTCCTGCCACCCCCACCCTGACCCCCAAGGAAAGGCCGGGTGAAGGACCGGCCATGGCTGAACATGATTTTAAAACCCTTGTGGTTAGTCAATGCAAAGCCCCAGAATGAGCCCTGTGCATATTGTACACATGGATTAAACATGTTGTTGTTACCTCTTGGTTTCCCAATCTTCAAGTGTCACTGACTGGACTTTGGAACCGTTCACGGTTTTTCAGTTTGTTGCACAAATTGATTCAGTGTTCAACAGTTTCGTGTTTTTATTTACATGCGTGACACCACCATCATCATTTTCCATCTCTTCCCCAAAACTTGGGCTTAAGGCACTTTCCACAAATGAAAATAGACACAAATAAAAACAGACGTGCAGGTTAAAAACTTTCTAGTCCTTGTTGTTAGAATGTAATGCAGTTACCTACAGAATTTAAAACAAATCCAAAATGTACCCAATAATCTGGAGGAAGGCTGAGTGATGACCACCCTGGTCCATTTCATCCCTGTTTGCACGGCAGCAGCTCTGCCAGGGCTTTGGGAGGTGAGTCTTTTGCAGGAAAGATGGCAAGGCTCGAACCCAGAACCCCTCCTGGCTATGCTTCTCCCCACCCCATCCCCTGTGCATGAGTATCCCTAAGCCTCTGTGTGTGTGTGAGTGTGTGTTGTTGTGTCTCTATAACCTCCTTGTGAGGTGGCTGCATTCCCAGAACCACCTTTGCTCGGGGACCGGAGACTGGGTTGTATCTTTTAAGGAGAG
This sequence comes from Gambelia wislizenii, assembly GCA_030847615.1. Classification (NCBI taxonomy): domain Eukaryota; kingdom Metazoa; phylum Chordata; class Lepidosauria; order Squamata; family Crotaphytidae; genus Gambelia; species Gambelia wislizenii. Next base: position 4,768,314 of record JAUMIR010000018.1, on the reverse strand, counting down.
CCTCCAAGCCCCACCGCCACCAGACCCAGCCGGCTGGGCAAAGGAAAGGCCACGGCCCACGCAGGGCTTTCCCGGCCACGGAGTTGGGGGGGAACTGAGAGCGCAAGGGAGGGTCTCCGCCTGAGTCAGCATCGCGTCTAGCCGGCTCAGACGGTGTCAGACTTGGGCCAGGCCTTGGCATGCAGCCCGAGCAAAAAGGGCTTTTTGAGCTTCTTACGCACCACTGGCGGCCGGCCATGGAGCACGGTTGTACACAAAGTTCCCCTCATCAGGATGAGGCCTCCGCCTCACTGAAGCCACAAGGGAGGGGGGCCCTGTAGCTCATCACCAGGGTGGGAAAGTAGCATTTTGGGGATAAGCTGACATGAACGTTCCTCTCGGCCTGTCTTTCCATTGAGGATATTTTCATTGCCGAAGAGGAATCCGGGCTCACTTGCAAACCCAGTCCGCCATTGCCACCACGTTGTTGTCGGAGGACAGCAGTGCCTTCCCAGGAGGGGCTTCTCTTCCGCCCCAGGGCTGAGCTGTCAGGCTCTGGGGTGGCCACACAGACTGTCTGGTGAGCATTGCCTTCGAGGTTGTTGGAGAGCCTTTTGGAAACAGGGGAAGGCAGCCAAAGCAGCCCCAGCCACTCCTGTCTGCCAGCCAGAGAGAGGAGGAGAGGGGGGTCTGTGGGCCTCTCATTGCCTGGGGAGGCTGCAAAAAAAGACGGGGGGGGAGATCCAGACCTTTCTCCCCCCAACCCCATTCCAGACTTGGCACCGGCAGAGAGAGAAAGAGGTGGGTGGGTGGGTTGATGGCGGTGCAGACGGCTGATGCCTATAAAAACTGCCGCCTTCCCAGACAGTCTGGGCTTGTCCGCGCTCAGTCGCCCCTGGGACGGTGGCCAGGAGGCCTCCAAACCAGGCAGGAGGGATGGGAGCCGCCTGGCCTGGACGGTTTTCCCCCGGGACACTCACCCCGGCTTAACACACTTTCTTCCAGAGGGAAAGGGTGGCCATCTAGTCCATCCCGGTGATGCCAGTGCAGGACTCCACCTCTAAAGCGCTCCTGAGAGGCATCGTCCAATCTGTTTAAAAACCTCCAAAAAGGGGAGTCTGCCACCGTCCAAGGGAGTCCAACGTCCCAGCTCTTTTGTTACCATCATCGGGGACAATTGGGTGTGTGGACCATGCAGCTGACCTGTCCCTGCGGTGCCTAGGGTCAACTGGGGACACATCTCTCTCTCTCTCAATTTGGGATGAGTAGGTGGGAGAGGCACACGTCGCTCCCCAAGGAAGGCCCTGAGGACAAGGCAGGGCATGCATCTCTAAGGGACCGTGGCCACCTCACCTGTCTCTTTCCCCCCCAGGTGAGAAAGTACAGCTGGGTTATGAAATAGGAAGTGGAAGGGAAGGAGGGTGCAAAACAATGACTGATAATTCATGCACGGGGCAGAGGCACACAGAGATGCCCTCCCCGCGTATAATCCTGCGCGCAAGAACATAGCAGCAGAGGGGGGCAGGTGAACGTGGAAGAGCCCCGTTTCCAGCTCAGGAACAAACTCTTTGCGCAACCGATTCCACGCAGAACTTGTATTTCAGGTCCTTAAATGTCAAATTTCTCCCCACATGAGTTCCTTTGCATTGAAAGAAGGCTCTGCTTATTTCCGGATCTGGTTTCTCCCACATTTCCCAGTGAGAAGCCCAGGAATTGCTGGCAAGAAAATGTTTTCCTCAAGGACATGGTATTTGGAGGTAGACTGTTTCCGAATATGGAGGTTCAGCCAGGCTTCTGTGGTGTGGATGTGAGAGAGAGGGCCTTCTTGGTAGCTGCTCCCAGGGGGGATGTGGAACTCCCTGCCAGTTGAAGCCAGGCTGGTCCCCACCCTGAACCCCTTCCATTGGCAGAAGCTTCATGTTGGACTGTTCATAGACTCATAGAGGCCATCTAGTCCAACCTTCTCTCAGTGCAGGAAACACACAGAGTCTTTTAAAAGCCTATTTCATTTAACAGCACAATCCATTTTTGTTTAACAAGTGGGAGCGTCCAGTCCCAGGTGGGTGAGGTCCGTGATGCCTTCGGTTCTGGCCAATCCCCCCTGTTCATGCACTAGTCACAAAGTCACGCATCTGTCGGATTGTACCCACCCACGCCCACTGCCCAAGGCCAGTTATGCCTGCATGGATGCACATGCTAAATTCACATTCCCCTGAATCTTAAATGATAAGCTGAAAGGCAATAATTATAATTTATTTTTTAAGACAGTGCTGGCCATAGAGCGTCCTCTCTCCGGTTGCAAACGCTGCTAATTTCTTGGTTCTTTCCACTTGCAAAAGTGGCAAAGGATCACCCAAAGAACGGAAGTCTAAAAGGGTGGAAGTTTCATCAGAAGAAGCCTCATGGGGTGGAGAAAGTGGAGGCAGGAAGGGAGGCAGGAGAAGGGTGCATTCCTCTCTCTGAAAAAACAGCTGGAAGGAGAGGTTTGGGGGAGGCTTAATCTGGGGAGAAGCAAAGGGCTGAGGAGGAGGATCAAGACACCCCAAAACTGCCCCCCCAGCCTCTGCATGCAGGGGTCATTCCAGAGCAGCTCCAGTTTGGTGCCAGTTTTGGAGAAAGCCCTGCTGCCCTGGCCCCGGGCACCCAATCTGCCCCATCAAGCTGGGAGGAAGAGAGGGTGTGCCTTCCTTGGTTTGCAGATCAAGCTGAGCCGAAACCAGGCGGCCTCAGCTGAGTCAGCCGATGGATGGCAAGCTGAACGGGGTGGGCATCAGAGGACTGGCATCAGCTGCATGTATGTATGCAGGCTGGCAGGCAAAAACTGGTTGGCCGGCTGGCTGGCCGAAAAGGCCCATGGGTTGTTGTGTGCATAGCTTGCAGGGGCATCCAAGCCCTGCCACCCACCCCTTTGGGGCTCAGAAAAAGGAAAGGCCCCCTCCCCTGTCTTTTCCCACTGCCCGGCCCCAAAGTGAAGCAGAAACCCCATCTGTTTCTTTGCATTCAAGTCCTGATTTCCTTCTTTTGAAATAAAGCTAGCAAGGCTGTAGCTAAAGCAAATGAGCACAGACTGGTTAATCAGCAAACACTTCTACTGTCATGGCATCCGTGTGCACATGAGTTAAATGCTGATCATTAGCAATAATGCTACTATATTGGTTGAAATCCCACCTTTCTCCCCAAACTGGGATTCAAAATTGGCAAATTGCTCTTTGGCAGTAAGGCAAAGGCTGTTTCTAGAAGAGGCCTTCCACCCCCATTCACCCCCCTGTCTGAGAGTTTTTGCTTAATTTAAGGCATTTTCCCCAGACTGTTATATAAATGCAAGCCCTCTTTGTCAATGTTTAGCATACCATATACCTAATTACATTCCTTAGCACTTCCTCTTACTTTTCAATAAATACATTTTCAAAATCATCTGTACATCTGATTCGCTCTTCAAGTATTCCCTGCTATTTATTTGTATATTCCAGTTCCTGATTCCCAAGACAGAAGTGATCTCACCATAATAATTTTAAATGATGCATGATAGTACCTTTACATCGGACCCCTACCTCCATAATTTGTAGTTAGTTACCTGTAATAAGTTACCTTTTCTTTTCCTAACAAGGATGTTACCTACTTATGTTTCCAAAAATAAAGTGATGGCAACATTACCTTTTCTGTAACATTTTAACATTAGTTAAACTAGCAACATTTTAAAAGTTACTTCCTAGTTTTTCAAAGGGTATTTTAAGAGACGGAGAGTTGAATTTTTAAAGTTTTATGCCACTCTCGTAGCAAACTTATTCTTTAAGTAACAGAAAAGTAATGAGTGATGTAATGAGCACTGTGTGGAGTAATTAATTACTTTTTAATGGCAATGGTAACCAAGTACTACTAAGTGACATTTCACCATGCCAAGCTCTAGGCACGCACAGTACTTTCCATCACCATTTTGCTTTTCTGCATGAAAGTACGCCTCATAACACCCCTGTTCAACCATCCCCCTGTGTCCCACAGTGCCCCTAATTTGCTTCACGTGGGGCTGGCTTTCCTCTTCACCTGTACCACTTGCTTAGCTCTGGCGTAGTCTGGTACATGGTGGGGATTTGCTGCAAGGCCCGGCACGCTTTGCAAAACTGGTAACCCCAAGATTTGTAATGAACGGACTTCAGCTGGGAGCGCCAGCGGAAATAAGTCGCATACTGCGTGTCGTTCTTGTCCAGCGCGTGCAAGAAATCGGCCAGTTCTCGTGGGCCAGGGAAGTCATCAACGTGTATGAATGAGTCTGGGGGGATGTGGCTCTCGCAGTTCTTCCTGGGGGCCCCCAGGATGACCGGGACGGCCCCGGAGTGGAAGGCGTTGCGCCAAACCTTCTCGGAGATGTAGTCCACGTGCTGGGAGTTCTCGAAGGCCAGGTAGAACTTGTACTGGGACAAAGTGGCCAGCATCTTGTTGCTGGGGAGAGGCGTGTGGCCTCGTCCGTAGACGTCCACTTGGATGTGCTTCTTCAGCTCCTCATAGTATCTCACCCGCACCTGGACGTAGTCCGGCCTCCAGTTGCTCACCACCCATGCCACCAGCTTGGATTTGGGTGGAATGGTGACGTTCTGGGGCTGAGGAAGGGGCTCCAGCCAGCCGTACGGGGTGTAGATGTCCGAGTCTCTCCGGTAGGACATGGTCAGGTTGAAGAGGTTGTCCATGAAGGCCGGGACCGGGTGCTTGCTGGGTGGCTCCGGGCTGTACCAGATCCAGCGCTGGTTCAGTGGTCGCGGGTCGCGGGGGAGCTTCCTGGCGTCCAGGTAGACGTCATAATGGTGGACGAGGACGGCGTCGGCTTTGGAGTACCAGCTCCGGTCGACCGTGAAGTGGCAATCGGGAACGCCTAGGACCTCGAAGCAGTTTTCGATGGGGACCCGGATCCCGTAGGGCCAGGTCCAGAGCAAGATGGTGAGGCCGGAGCTTCTCTTCTCAGCCGGAGACCCCTCTGCCAGCAATTTTGAGTTTACTCGTGTGGCGGGAACGGAGGCTGAAGAGTCTGGATCTGGGACGTTTCGGATGTAGGTGAAGAATACACTACCGATTACAACCTGGAGGAGGAAAAAGGCGAGAAGTTTCCGCCCGGCTGTGCTTTGCCCCTTCGCGGGATCCATGGAGCAGACTGGGAGGGAAAGAGAGGAGAAAAAGCCAGTCATGTTTCTGTTATCCGGAAGGAGGCTATGGCTGCAAGATCACAAAGCAGTCCTGTGAAGCCAAAATACAAATCGCCTAATTTGGTGTGAATTATGTATGGGCAAGACATGGACAGAGAACAGTTGCTGCTGCTATCAAATGGGGCTGGTTTGCAAGGGGTAATCTTTTCAAACCCAAACCTATCAGTATCTTATTGAGTCGTGCCGAAGAGCACGTTGCTACGGACAAAATGACATTGGTAGAACTGATAATCTAAGAAGAAGGATTTGGGATTTCGGGGAAAGGGCTTGGGGCATCAGGAAGCATCCTACCTTCAGCATCAACCCTCATTTGCAGAAAATATAAGATTCAGATGAAAACGCCAAGGCATAACAAATAAGGGGAGAAAAATGCACACAGTCACACATGCTTTTCAAGGCAGCCCTCTCACCTTGCCATTGCTCTCCCTGGCCCTGAGGACTGAAGGCCCTGAAATCTGGCGACCCTACGGCCTGGTGGGGCAGCTGCCCGTTGCGAGTTGGGATCGGGCCCGCTCTGAGTGACACGGCCATGGCCTGGCACACAAAAGCACACCGAGACAGCCCACAGAGAGGAGTGGGTGGAAGAAGCCCTCCACGTGGCCGGAAGCGCATGAAATGGCAGGGTGGAGGGAGGGGAGGTGGCCTCCATTTTGTCCTTCACCTTTGCCAAAGGAGGTGAAGTAGAGGCAGCTGCGGTTCCAGCACCCGCGGCCCCCTTGCAAAAAAACAAGCGCACACAGACACACACTTTTGAAAGGCAAACCAAACAACGCCTCTCCCTTTGCTCTTCCAGGCCTAAAGAAGAGCCCTTGGCGGAGGATGTGGTCTCTCTGTCTTTTGCACCTGGTCTTCCGAAGGGAACTAACAGGGAGGGGGAAAGATGGCACATCATCAGCACATGCAGGCGTGGTGCCCCTCTCTGGTTGCTCCAAAAAGCGCACTGGGATGGGATGGTGGTAGAAGCTGGGCTGTTGTCCCCCCATGGATCTCACCCACTGGCCTGCTGGAGTCCCCCTCTTTTACTTCCATGCCTCCGGGGCCTGGTCAGGCGTCCATCCCTTTCCCTGGCTGTGATATTTCTCGCAAAGGTGGCCAAAGAAAGCAAAGAGGAGGCCCGGTCTTACCTCTGAAGAGGCAGAAATGGCCCAGAGCCCTCTTTCCTTCGGCCTTCTGCCTCCTGACTTTCGTCCCTCTTGGTCTGGGGCGTACGCACCTGCCCTGGGTGGCAAGGCGAGGGCTATAGTCTCCTCCTCCTCCTTTTCCTTTTTCTGAGCAAATTTTGCAGGTTGCTCTATGATGATCATATGGCCTTCTGGGTAGCTGAGGAGACAATTAAAAATAAACACTCCTGCCAAAGCAGGCTTGGGCAGGGCAGGGAGGTGCAACCCTTTTACATGCTAGATTTGTGAAGGGGAAGCGCACTGCTCTCAAGGAGGATGTGGCTCCCATTTGTGCCACCGCAACAGCACACCCGGGCATTTATTTCTAAGTAGGTGCTTGGCTCAGACCCTCCGACATTTTGCAGATGAAAAGCAGGACTCAAGCCCTTCAGATGCACATACCAGGCGTCAGGTCCTGGAAGAGGCAAGAAACCAGCTCTTTCACAGAGTTGGAAGGGACCCCAAGGGCCATCTAGTCCAACCCCCTTGTGCCATACAGGAATTCACAGCTAAAGGACTCCTGAAAGATGCCCACCTAACCTCTGTTTAAAGACCCCCAAAGCAGGAGAGTCCACCACCACCCTGCGAGGGAGTCCATTCCACTCTCAAACACCTCTTCCAGCCAAGATGTTCTTCCTCATCTTTAGGAGGGGATCTCTTTTCTCGCAATTTGAACCCACTGCCCTGTGGCCTACGCTCTGGAGCAACAAGGTCATTGCTTCAAGCTATGTCAAATCCTCCCCGGGCAGGGGAACGGAAAGCTGGGGTGTGGATGGCTACAGGAACTGTCACACACCTTAATGGAGTCCCTCAAAAGACTTTCCCCACCAGGAAAGGGGGAATAAGAAGGAAAGTTACGATTTGTTTGAACCGCAACTGCAGATTTAAAGCCTCAAGGGCAGAGGCTTTAAAAGTTATACGGTAACTTTGTGTTGACTTTTAACAAGGGCAACGAGGCACCCTTCCTTCCTTCCTTCCTTCCTTCCTTCCTTCCTTCCTTCCTTCCTTCCTTCCTCTCTCTCTTTCAATGGGTTTGAAGTGGATTTGCAAAAGGAGGAAAGGACCCCCGGCAGGGAGACTTTGGAGTGGGAGAGCCTCCTGCAGCTGGCCTGAGGACTGAGGCCTCACCCCACACACCCCGGGGCTTGTTTGGGATTGGGAAGCCCTGGAAGGAAGGAAGGGAGCGTACTGGGGCTGACCTGGAACAGAGAGTCCTGGCTGACCGCTCTGCCCCATGCTGACCACTGCCTTGCCAAGGGGGGGTGTCTGCCATGCTGGGCCAGCCCCAATGAGGATGATCAGGTGGCCATGGGAGGAGAATGGGGGTCCCACCCCCAATATGAATTCTGCCCCAAATGAAATTTCCTTTCAGTCCTTTCAGCTTGCCAAGGGTGAGACAATGAAAATGGTCCCCGCTTCAAAGCCCTCTTCTCTTTGCTGTCTTGGCTTTTTTGGGTCCCTCGGACTCTCCTTTGCTTTGGATACTGGGAGTGCTGCTTCTAAAGGCTCAGCTGAAGTTTTGAGTTACTGTCATGCCCAGCAGGGCCGCTTTAAGGCATCGCTTTAAGGCATCAGCATCCACATCCTTCCTTAGCTGGTGATGACCTTGTTTTGTATTCTCTGCGTGAGTTCCCACCCACCCCCAATTGTTGTGTTTATTATATTTTTTAAATGCTTCTCAACTGTTTTTATGTTCCAGACACTTGCATCCTCCTTGATCCCACCAGGAACCTTTGGGCTTTTATGCAAGACCCTTCCCCATCCTGCCGTGTGAGAGATTGTCCCTTTGACGTGGGACTTGTGCGTCTGTGCTTGCACAGTGGACTATATCTCATGCTCACCCCTTTGCAGATCACACCCCTTGTTTTTTTGCTGTCCACCCTGCTGATGTGAGTCAGTGCGACGGAGAGGCCCAGCGGCTTCCCAGAAGGACATGGATCCGACACAGGAAGACGAATCCTAAGCCCCTCAGCATGCCAAAGTGAGCCGGGACATCTCTGGTCTGGTGGGCGAAGGCGGTCAGAGGGAGAGCAAGCCAGTCCGGCTTCCTGAGTCATGTTTACTGTGTCCAGCTGGGGACGGCCGGCCACAGCAGCGAGGGAAAACCCAGGTCTTTTCAGGATGGCCTTCGGAGTATCACCAGTTGGTTCAGCTGAACGGAGCCCAGTTGGGCCTTCCCAGAACGCCAGAAAAATCCCTCCTCCTCTCCCTCCGGTTCTTCCCTCCTTTTCTTTTTCTGCTCCTGCAGCAGAAGGAAGGAAACTCCCAAGGGGAGCCAAGAGTCTCAAAACACGGCTCAGAAGCCCCCCACTGGAGACCCCTCCGTGGGCAAAGCAGCCCTTCCTGAGCCAAGACGGCCAGGCCTCACCCGCTCTGAGGCCATTTCATATCACACAGCTATAGCACGGTGGTGCCACTTTCCTGTCTGGAAGGAACCCCACCACCACTCCCCATTAAAGGGGTTATCCCCTTGAGTTTGGTCCGTTTGGCTCCCCCCAAACCCCCAACAGCTGGTCTTGCTTCCTTGCATGGCATGGTGCCTTCAGCCCCCCAGGATTGATTCCTCGGCAGTTAGCTTCCTGGGTGTTTGGTGGGGATGGAGCCTTCCTTCCCCGAAGGTCCACAGGAGAAGGGAAGAGAGAGGAAACATAAGTGTTTGACACAGGGACACACACACACACATGGCCAGTTGGAGGTCTTCTGAACCCCAAGCCAACGGTGGTAGTTTTCCAGAGAGCCGGCCCTGACCCACGAAGGCAGCACGTGGCTGGGGGGAGCGGCAGAGAAGGGGAAATCCTGTGGTGTGATCTGGTTGCCCTTCAGCGCCAGAGACCCACTCAAACTGGAGCAGCGGGTGCTGATGGGGCCCATAGTCATTCCTGGTTGCCAAAGGCACGTGAAGCATGAGGGCATTTCCTGGGGAAAAGGACTGAGAGCTGGAAGCCCGGAGGGCCGGTGCATGTCCAGTTTGACCCCAGCGCATGGAAGCACGTGGCAAAATAGTTTGCTTACCCCTGCAGACCTGAAAGCGGGAAAGACTTCGCATCAGAATAAACTAAGCACCAAATGCCTGCAAAGGGAAGCAGAATTGGAAAGTTACATAGAGAACCATAGACTCCTAATGTTGGAAGGAACCCCAAAGGCCATCTAGTCCCACCCCCTGCCAGACAGGAAGACACAACCAAAGCATTCCTGAAAGAAGGTGCCCACCCAGCCTCTCTCTACAGACCTCCAATGAAGGAGAGCCACCATTCTCCAAGGCCAAACAGCTCTTACAATCAAGTCCTTCCTAATTTTAAGTGGGGTCTCTTTTCCTGTCGTTTGAACCCATTGCTCCATGTCCTAGTCTCTGGAGCCGCAGAAAACAAGCTGGCTCCATCTTCTATGTGACATCCCTTCAGATATTTAAAGATGGCTCTCATGATATCCCTCCATCTTCTCCAGTTTTGGGCCCACGGCTCAGGTGACCCCTTCTTCCTCTGCAAATTGTGGAGGTTTCCCCAACAACCCTGCAAGGCAGGCCACACGTGCAACCTCTCTTCACAGATGGGAAGGAGGCAACTAGTTTTCCTAAGCAAGCCATGAAACCGTCTCTGCCCTGTCCAAATTCACCCTGGCCAAGCAGAAGAGGCGGACTGGGGCAAGCCCCATTGGCGGATGTCCTGTCCCCAAACAGCACTGCGGGGCTCACATCAACCTCCGTGGAGACTTCACCCTTTCTGGATCTATGGGTGCAACTGGAAGTGATGTTTCACCGGCCGGCAGCTTGCAGCCTCGGGCCCCTCCTGCCTGCCCGGTGAGCTTGTCCCTGGCATCCAGGAGGAAAACAAGCCCAGGGAGGGAGCGCTTGGACCTTGTGGCCCAGGGTCAGCTCAGGGCGAGTCTCCTGGGCAGAGGGTGTGGATTCTTCTGCCCACAAGGCTGCGCAGCCCTTCCTCGCCTCCCGGCCCTCTTGCCCACTTGGCAGGTTTCCTTTTGCCTGTGGCGAATGGCTCTGAGCAGGGCAGCGCCTGCAGGAAACGCCAGGGCACCACGTCCCTCCCGCCTGCTGTCTGGGTGCCTCTTTGCTGCTGGGCTGCCCTTGATCCTGGACACCCCCAGATGCCACCCGTCTCCCCTCCTGGCCTGTCTGGTGAATCCCAGACTTTGGCTGCTACCCTCTGAAGGGGGAAAAAAAAAGACAGGGCCCTGCAAACTAACGGAGCCCCTGGGAACCTGGCTGCAGGGCCAGCCTTGATCCCCCACACCCGGGCTTGCACCCAGGTCTTGCAACTCCAAAATCCCCGGCTTTGTGTGCCACAGTGGTGCCTCCTTCAGTCTCCTGGGCAAGCAGCCCTTTACTTACAAGGAGACCCTCCTAGTTGGAGGTCAGCAGAAGCAGCAGCTGGAAGGAGCCCCACGCCCCCTGCCAACCCCACCATGGCCTCCTCCCCACTTTGGCATGGAGGAGAGGGCCAGGGGCATCATCACATGGCTCCGGGACCCCCTCCTCCTCCTCCTCTTCCTCCTCAAGGCCCCCCTTTGCCCAGCTGGCCTTGGTGCCAGGCTGCCCGCCTTTGCAGCAGGAACTAATTATAGCTCCTGAGGGGCTAAAAATAGTGCTGGCAGGAACCAGGCCGGGCTATTTATAGGAGCTGTTCTAGTCTGAACTTTGTTCCAAAGTCTGCTCCTCGCCACTCACACCATCCCAAGCATCTGTAGCCCTGCAACCTATGTGGGGGGCATGGAAGGAGGGGGCAGGAAAGGAAAATATTTGGGGGAAATGCCAGAGTCCTGTGCCAGACAGGCCGGAGCTCACACTGTGCCTCTAAGCAGGAGGAGGCCTCTGCCTTTAAAGAGCTTTAAATAAAGAATCAGCCCCTGGTTAGTTGTCTCTTGCAGCATGAGCGTGAGGGGAAATGGAGTGCGGAAGCACCTTTAAGACAAAGTGGTTTTTATTTTAGCATGGATTTTGTGGATAGAAACCCACTTCTTCAGAGGCAGTAGAGGGGTTGTAATAGCTCTGAAGAAGTTTCATGGTTTACAGCCACGAAAGCTCATGCAAAAATTAAAAAATCTTAATGGTGCTGCTACATTCCTTTTTATTCTTTAAAAAGCTGTCTCTGGATGGAGCCGGGTGGGAGATGTAGACCATTTGGCATCCCACATTTGGGCTGATGGTGCTGCAGCCACACAGAGAGCAGCCAGGATGGTTCGGATAAAAGGTTTTTAAAAGGGGGTGGATGGCGTGTTGGGGACTGGAGGCTGGGGAGATCCGAGTTCAAGTTACCCCCATGGAGCCAGGAAACTCCCTGGGAACAGCAACTCCTTTTTCCCCCAGCCTGACCCACCTTGCAAGGTTGTTGTTGGGAGGGATATAGCAAAGAGGAGGGGGGAAAGTGAGCCAAATTCACCCCCTAGAGTTAATGGGATGGAAGTGGGGTAGACTCTTAGCCTGGCTTACCTGGCAGGGTTGTTGTTGCTGATGCTAGGGAGGAGAAAGAGAGATGCTTGCAATGGGATGTATATGGAACAAATAAATACATTTGGGGCAGAAGTGTGTGTGTGAAATCTTCCAGGCTGTCTGAGAATAACTTTTCCAGCTCAAAGCCTGGAGGTGGATAGCAGCAAGAAGAGGCGGAAAAATCCTTCCAAATATTAGAATTATTCCAGGAATGTCCAGGAAACTCCCCATCTCCCAGACTGACTTCTCCGGCTTCTTTCCCCTCCCCAAATATCTCTCCATGTTCCAGGAAACAAAGAGGTGGTTTTTATAAAAATGTTTGCTGGATCCTGGCCGTCGTCCCGGCGCTTACACACGCAGCCGCCACGAGGGAAAACACACAAACACAACCACACACTTGCTGGCATCAATGACTCAAGCGTCGTCTCCTCCCTGGGAGTCTGTTTCGGGGGCGGCAAAGGCAGGATCAGGGCCCTCCGATGCTCTTGGGACCACTGCCACTCCCATCATCCTTGCTATTAATCATGATATGCATGGCACTGTATAATGCAGGGGTGTCACTAATAATAATATTTGCCCCCTCATAAGAATTCTGTACCCCAAAATGCAATTTGCAAAATTTCCAGCCATGCAGAGAGTGAGTTCTTGCAATAATTCCTCTTTCACCCGCTCTCTTCCTGGGACTCTTTTGCTGCCTTTTGTTTTGGGTGCTTCAACTCTGTTTCTAAAGGCTCAGCTGAATTCAGCAATTGCAAGGCTAGAAATTTGGGGACTGGGGGAAAATTGCATAGGGAGGGGGCAGAATACTTATTTGGGGCTGAAAGAGCTTAATTTGGCCCCATGACGTCTGGATTTGAGGCAAAGAGGCTGAGAGAGTGCCGGGAGGCTGATCCTGATCCTCTGAGCCTTTGGGGGTGGTGGTGTGTAGCAAAAGGTGTCCTCAACAAGCCCCTTCCGCAGAATGGACGCAGGGGCTTTTCCAGAGAAGCCCTCAACTGATGGGACTGGCTGCCACTTGATTTGATTGCTTGAATTCCTTATGGGGAAATGTGGTGGGGGAGAAAGCAGCCTATGTGTGGCTACTAGTCAAGTGGAGCCTCCAGGTTCCAAGGCAGTCTACCAGTGAAAGCAACAGGGAAGGATTGCCGATGCTTTCCACTTTCCTGCTTAGGAAACCTCTTTGGAAGAACTCTGGAAAATGGGATATCGGACTACATGTCCCCCCCCCCCCGCCCCATGACTAACCAGCAGGGCCTAGCCCCCCCCCCCATATTTACCCTATCAGGAGATGATGATGATGTGACTCTTTGGAAAAGAGGATAATGCTGAAGGGTGAAGCCGAAGGCAGTCGAAAAGGAGGGCGGCCTTGTCGCAGGCGGATCCAGTCAGCCATGGAAGGCCCGGCTTCTGGCCTGGAGTTTGCAAGGCCTGAGCAAGGCTGGGTGGGCGCTCTCTCATATGACGGTTTCTGAGGGGAGGCGCAATGGCGACTTTGGGGACGCCACGTTAATTTCCACAATGCCATGCCTGGCAAGTAATGCGATGCCTTGGAATACAATTTCCCTGCAACGTATTAAGGTATAAGCCAGAGGAGGAGAGGATTAAGGTATAACCACTAGCCCTTGGGACTGGTCGAGATTTGGGAGCAACTGAAAATGTAACTTCTTCCTCCCCTTGTGCATTAAGGTTTGGACTCCATTATACCCCCATTAGCAGAAATTGGGGGGGCTGCCTTCCTTTCCCTCACCAGGCCCCCCCCCAAAAAACAGGACCGGACCTCTCCGCCCTTACTGAGGGTGTTCATTCTTGCAAGAATTGGGGGTCCGATCCCATTGCATAGCACCCCCTCCCTCGCCAGCCAGCCAAGCAGAGAAATATACAGACAATCTTCAGTTCAGTGTGAGGAAACTTCCAGCATTTGGCTTTTCGTCCCCATTTAGATAATTCACAAGACACTCCAGGAAAAGTGACGTTTTTATTTATTCGTCATGTTACCAATTCACTTCTTCTTCTTTTTTTTAAACAGCAATTCCACAAAATATTAAACACTGTGCAAGAAAATCAGTCTATGGCACACTGAGGAAAAATTATTTATATATATATTTATATATATATATATATAATGAAGGAATTACAAAAAGGAAAAAAAAGGCATTAGAATTAGAAATGAGAGAGAAAGAAAAAGATGATTCAAGCTTACATTACAGACACCGATTTTGCGTTCCTAAAATTACAGTCTTTACAAATCTCGACTGGCTTTTGGCAACAATTATCTCAGAATTTGGCAAATAAGAACAATAAAACCAGAGGAGAGAAGAGGAGGAGAGAAACGAAAAAGCACAGAACATCAAAAACCCTAACCCAAAATCCTCTCAAAGATGGAATAAATGCATTTTTTAAAAAATCTTGTTGAATGGAAAAAGAAGGCTGTTTCAACAGAATTTGGCAGAGAGGGGGAGGCCAGGGCTGGATGTTGGCACCTTTGGAGGATGGCTTGGAGGCCGGGAGGCGAGGGGGGATTTTCGTGCGGCCCGGATGCCCACAGGTGGCGAGAAAGGGCGTGGGGGTCCCCTGCCCCCCTGGTTGGGGTGGGTTTTTGGGGGCACCGGCCCTCTTCTTCTTAAGGAGAAGCTGAGAGCAGCCCTGAGCTGACTCCTGAGCCTCCAGGAGGGCCGCAAGGGAAAGGGGTCTGTCCTCCTCTTGACCCAAAGCCCCACTTCTGAACTGCCCCCCATTGGCCTGGGAAGCTGCCAGGAGGCCCCCCATCTCCTGGCCCCGTGGGATTCAGGGCAACTGGCGCCTGTGAGCCAAAGTCGAGGATGCCCCGAATCAGGTGGACCTTTGGCAAGTGCGCAGGGGTGCCGTGGTTGCCCCCATCCGCCCACCCTCTCTTTGGGAAGCACCCGCTAGAGAGCCTCCCTGACTGGGACAAAAGAAGGGGTGTCCGCACCCCCAGTCTGGGCCTCTACTCGTCTCCGACTGTGGGTCATTCTCCCCCCGCACCCCAGGAAGGCCTCCCTCTACTCTTTGCCTTTGGGGGGACCGCACAAGGGAAGCGCGAGGCTAGCGGTTAAATCTGCACGGCTACTGAAGCTGTACAAAAGAAAAGAGGGGGGAAAGCAAGATGACCTACAAGCGGCAGCCGCCCACTGACGTTACGCGCAGAGAGGAGACGCTAAGAAAGAGCAGGAAGGATTGGGGGCTGTTTTGCTCCCCCCGCCCCACTTCTGGCCTTCCCCAAGTGAGAAGCCGGGAGCAGGGAGGACCCCTTTCCTCCCCCCACAAAGGGACCCGACTCTTGCGCCTGCCTGCTTGCCTTTCTTGGGGGAGAGGCTGCTTTCTTCCTCACCTGCCGCCCATCACTTTGCCGTCCCCATGGGATGCAGGCTGGTACCCTGACCCACAAAAGGCGGGGGGGGGGGGGAGGCCCAGGGACCCCGACCATGTGGCAAAGATGCTCGGCACAGGGGCCTCTTGGGGTTCAGCTGAAGGAGAGGAGGCGGTGGGATCCGGCTGCAAATGGCACGGGTGGGCTTCCTCCCTTTGAAAACAGGTCTCCCCCACTTTGCCTTTCCCCCTCCTGCCTGCCCCCAAGTCACGCCCCAGCCTCCCCAAGCCAGCCTGGGGGCCACCCTGGTCCCATCCTGGCCCAGCAGAGAGGATGAGCTGTTCGGCCCCGTCGAGGGATCCCCATCACTGCTGAGCAACATGGAGACGCCCCGAGGGGCTGGCGGAGGGGCTTGGGGGGGCGGCCGCAGACCCTCTGCCTGGCGCCCCCACCGACCAGCAGAGCAGGGCAGGGGGTGGATGATGGGCGGGGAGGCCTGCTCCTCAGAAACAAGGGGGAGAAAGGGGACCTGGTCCCCCTGGACCCACCTTCCTTGGGAGTGTGGGTGGCAACCTCATGCTCCCACCGGCCAGCCCCTGAGGTGGCGTGAAAGGTGGGGAGCCATGCTGGCTGATTTCTTTCTCCGAATGAGGGGGTGTTCAGACGGAGGCAAATAGGGGGATCCAGGCAGAGCTCAAATGTTGGTGAGCTGCCAGAAGCCCCCAAACATGGGCGGGGAGCTCCACCTACAGGCAGGGTGGGAAGGCTCCGCCCAGGAGTGGCAAACAGCAGCCGGGACAATCGCGATGTCCTGGCAGGAGACCTCATCACTTGCCCCCTCCCCAGCCACCTGGCAGGAGGGGGCTGCTCCTTTGGCAAAGGGGGACCCCAAATGTGGAGGGGGAGGAGGAAGAGGAGACTGTGCAACTCCAGGATGGGTCCACGCCTGCCCCCCCCCTAAATCTCCCTACCCCACGGCAAACCTCCCACCCAAGGGCTGACTCAGGGGGCTCAGTGAGGCTGTCATGGGGGGCATGGCAGGGATTTGGGGAGACAGGCTCCCCCAGGCTCTGTCCCAGCCCATCATTTGCCTCCCCGCACGCCGTGATGGAGCCCTCGGGTGGCCTAGAAGGCCGGGGCGGTTGGGGGCTTCTGCTTTCTCCATGGAACCAGAGAGGACTGTGCTCAACTGGGGAGGGGACGGGGGTCACGGCACCCCAGGGCGTTTCCTCACCCGCAGCTGGGGTCTTCCTCCCGGGAAGGGAAGGGCTTTGAGTCTGCCATGGCCTCGAGGAGAGAAGGGGTCCCGTGCCTCTGGCCACTGGAATGTCTGCCCTTGCAAGCCCTGCCCTCCAGTCTGGTCCCTTGTGGTGGGGCGGGCTGGGGGGGGAAGAGAGAGGAAAGCAAGGGGGCTGCCGTCCCCTCACAAAGCAACAGCCCCCCTCTCCCCGGATGGAGAGGGAGACAACCGGGAAGGAAGGCAGCCGGATGACAGAAAGGGCTGGGAGGGATGGCGTTTTCTGAGGCCTCTTCTGGCAATTGACCTCCCTTCAGTGGGGATGGGGTGTGGAAAGGGCAGTGGGCATCCTGGCCCCCCACCTCCCCAACAGTCACCCCACCATGCAAGAGGGGGGCTGTTCCTCCAGACCCTGCGGGGGCACACGTGAGACCCCCACCCTTCTCCTTCTGACCAGGCCTTCGGGGATGGGGCCTCTATTCAGCCCAGCCGGCCAACCCCCACTTCCGGCCCCGACTCCAGACCCAGTCATTTGCAGCGGTGGATGTTATGGAATAAAAGGACCCCCACGCCTCCCCCCCCGTGCCCACCCATGGCCCCCTCCCCTTGCCCTCCCACTGGGGGCAAAGGTCAGGGCAAAGGAGAGTCGGTCCCTTGCTGCCACCTCCAACCTCTCTCTGGACATCAGCACCGTTTCGCAAAGGCCGCTGGGCCCACGACCCCTCCGCCCCCCCTTGACTCGGCCACTGGGCGCCGCTGCGCATCAAATGCGAATCCTGTGTCCCTCTGGATCCACGCCAGCCTCGAGTTTGGTGAACACCTTGGTGGCAGTGGCTGCTCCCTTAAGCCAGCACCCGGCCGAGCGTCAGCAGTGCCTCGGCCCTCACCCTTCTGCGCAGCTTGGCCTTCGATGGCGTGCGGCCAGCGCCCTGCCCACCGGGGACGAGGGGAGGGCTATAGGATGGTGCAGGGCTTCTTGTCTTTGAAGGGGTTCTCTGAGGCCGGGACGCCAACCAGCAGGGGGTCGTTCCGGGCTTGCTGCTCACAGTAATTCATCAGCTCGGATGATGCTTTGGAGACCTGGGCCAGGAAGGGAGACAGAAAGCAGAACCCTTGGGCTCTTGGCTTAATTTTAGTTCCAAGGATCTATTCTGGGAAATAAACCCTGCGAAAGACACCCGAAATTGAGAGGCCGGGCTGGATGGAAGACAACGGACCAGAAAATTACAAGGCCAGGGTGTGCCAGGCGAGACTTTTGGGGGGCAGCGCCCTCCTCTTTGGGTTGGATGCTGGGGGTGTCTCCCCCACTTTTTGGGGTTCCTGTTCATGGGAGGAAGCGACCTCAGAAGCCCCTGGATATTCTGGAGAGAGGCAGGAGGGGCACAAAACTATACTACAGCACTCCTGCTTTCAAAACTGTCCATGCGGATACGTGGGGTCAGACCACAAGCTTTCTCTGGACTGCGAGCTGCCAGGATCCAGCGTCAGGAGAAAGGTGGAAAGTATATTTTAAAAACAAACCCCAAATGGAATATAAGCATGCGGCTGTCACCAGATCTTGTGGCAGAGAGTGCCACAGAGTAACTGTCTGCTTTCTGAAATCCTTCCCTCCTTCTGCCCGGGATCTCCTACCAGTTGGCTTCACGAGGAGAGTTTGCCCCTTCCTGTACATCACATATATTTCCATGATGCCCTTCCCGAATCTGGTTACTCCCTACCCCAAATTAAAATGCTTCCAACTGCAGCCATCAGAGTCGTGCTTTTCGGGCCCCCTCCAAGGCCACGCAGCAACCAGGGACGTCTCTGCTGTTCCAAGGCTGGCTGCGGCCAAATCCATCTCCCATCAGGCTGCTCAGCTCAGCGCTATGGGGCTGGATCCGGAGCGCAGCCCTCCCACCCACGGCCCCCTTCCGCCTCCTGGGACTCACTTTTATCCTCTCAATCCCGGCCTCGATCCGCAGCTGCTCAACCAGCTTCCGGGCCTGCGCAATGTTGTTAGTGGTCGACATGGTCTGCCATCGGTTCTAGGTCCAGCCGGCCCCGAAAATGCTGGCGGAGGGGGAGGAAAAAAGCAGAAGGATGAGAAAAATCCCCCCCGCCATGGGTCACATTTTGATAAATAATAATAATAATAATAATAATAATAATAATTTATTTTTAAGCCGCCCCTCTGCTCGGCAACTGGGGCGGCGTACAACAAAATTAAAACAACAGCAAATTTAAAACAATCCTTCCCAATCCTCCCACCCCTTAAAACTAAATTAAACTGGTGGAGAATTAAAACAAACATAAAAAACAGTACAATGTACAAATTATGACATAAAATGGCTCTTCCTTTTGCAAAAAAACCCCTCCTGCACGCCCTCCTTCCTGGTAATTTAGACAGAATAATTCTAATAATTGATGGCACCATTATATATTACAGAGCATCAACATCCTAATGTAGGCGTCATACCACCAACAACAAATTTAGACAGTTGTGTACAAGAATAAAACCAGAAAAACAGGGAGTCCCACCAAATGTGTACAAATTAATTTTTTGAAAAGGAATGGCTAATACAGATATATGACAGAAAGTCTTCTAACTGGGGTGTGCTACATTTTTATTATTATGTTTCAACAGCCTCTCTACGTGTTTTAATTCAATGTTATTAATACGATTGGTTATTTGTTTATTTCTTGTTAAACTTTTGCTATTATCCAATGTTTTCAAATTGTATCATGAGCCCGCTGAGGTCCAATATATGGGATATGGGAGGGTGGGTGGTGTTTAGGGATTTTAATCTGTATTTGTATTTTAATTTTTGTAAATTGCCCTGATTGTTTTTAACAGACGGGCAGGGTAGATTAAATGTTGCTGTTGTTGTTGTTATATAAATTAGGTAAATAAATAAGTAACTTTAAAAAAAAGAGTTTGTCTACAAAGGCAATTTGTCCAAAGAGATACAATCTGAGTATTCAAAACTGCAAAGATGAAATCAAATCCAAATCCCTACAGTTTTGGAAAGCGAAAGTTTGAGTTTAAGACCGAAAAGGAGTCATCCAAAGAGGAGTCCGCAGATAGCCAGGAAGAGAGTTCGAAAGATACGGAGCAGCAGGGGAGGAAGGACAGAAAGGCACGCAAAGGCGAGCAGTTCGCCAGCGCTTGAAGATCAGAGATAGACTGCCTCTGAACATGGAGGTTTCATCACTTTGGCCTCATGAATCGCAGCCATCTCTAAAGTTTCTCCTCTTTCCAATGACTCCAGAGAATGGCCTATATATGCCTTTCAAACCATGTGGCCACAGTTAAAAAGAAAAAGAAAAAAACACTGAAAAGGGAAGGAGAAATCTCTGAAAGGAAAGATCAGTTTTTAAAAAAGAAAAATGTAAACATTCCCTCGCCCAGCAAGGGGGGCACAAAATTTCTAAGCAGGCCAAGGAATTGCACCGTGGGTCTCCCGTGGGCCTCCTCTTTCTGGGAAAAGCCCTGTCGTGAGACCTTTAAAAATGGTTGATGTAGTTAAATCCTTGTAGCCTGGCTGCTGTCTGGAACAGGGAGTACTTGGATTGCTAAGATGGCATTTAAAAAGCAAAGAAGAGAAAAAAGCCAGAACGGTGTGTGCTGCTTCCTCGACTGGAGTTTGCAAACAAATGCATATATGCATGGAAAAGGCGAAAAAAGATTGCATGACAAAATGGGCTAAGAATTTTGGATGTAATATGGAGATGGAACAATGGGAGACGTGGCCAGACCGGTTGCAATTTACATTATGTTATGATTTTTAAAAAGAACTTTTATAAAATGATGTATCGTTAGTATATGATGACAGAAAAGTTGTCCAGAATGTATAAGACTGTTTCAAATTTATGTTGGAAGTGTGAACATCATGAAGGGTGGGGATGTGAGAAGGCAAAGAGATTTGGGGTTCAAGTTCACATAGAAGTTTAAAGGTTATATTCAATTAAAACCAGAACTTTTTCTTTTGAGACTCATGGAGGAACGCTTAGAAAACAGACAAGGAAGATTAATTCAATATATGACTAGAGCAGAAAGACTGATATATGTGCGGAAGTGGAGGAATTCATCATTACCTACTAGGGAGGAATGGTTGTTGAATCTGATGGATTTGGCAGGAATGGACCAATTACCATGTTTGATGAGAGGGAAATCATTTTTAAAAGATTAGAAATCCATTATGGAGTTTTTGCAAAAAAAAAAAAGTGATTTGCTAACCTTGGGTTTTTGGGAAGTATTAAGAACTTAATATCTGGAAGAAGTATATTATCTAGCTGTATTGAAAGAGGTTTGATTATGTTGTGACTGAGTATAACTGCCAAGAAGAAAGTTGGAAGTCGCTTTTCCTTTTCTCTTTGGTTTTCTATCCTTCTTTCCTTTCCGGATTTGTAGTTTTGAGTGTATTTGGGAAAAGTGCAAATAAACAAAAGCGTTAGGATGGAGATAAGGAAAGCCAGAGGAGGGGCAGGAAGTCCAGCCGATCCCTCCCCAAATGCTTAAAGCTGGCCCCTCCGCAGGAGAGCAAAGTCCCACTGGAAGCTATGGGGCCGGCTTCTGAGCCAATGGGGCCAGGACGAGGGCCTTGCACCTGCAACCACTTCCAGGGTTCAACCACCGGCCTGACTTCCTGCTGCATAAATGGTCTCAGCTGCGTCAGGCAACTCCTTCTCCCCTCCTTTTCCCCTCCTTTTATTTTAAAAACAAAATATTGTTTTCTTGGGTGGGAGGATCGCAGCATGGAGGCGCCACCAGGTAATCCCTTCTCAATGAAACCAACAATGCTTTTAGCCCATTGCCAGTGTCTAACTCGAACCCTCGCCCTCAGTCTGGCCGGGGAGGCTGGTGGGCCTAATGGGGTGGGGTTACTGGTTTTTTTCCCAGGTCCAGTTGCTTGCCTGGGCTGTTTTCAGTGTCGGCTGAAGAGCTCTGGACTCTGCAGGATTAGGAAGGCTTTTCAGCGGCATTTGGGTCTCCAAGCGGTTCTATTTTGCTGCTGGTTGGGCTTTCGTTTTATGCCACCGGTGGGCAGCTGGTGGCCCTTTAGATAGGGTTGAACTCCAGCTCCCATCAGACCTTCTTAGCACAGCCCATGGTGAGGAATGATGGCAGCTACAGTCCAACAGAAGAACGCATCCTGCTTTATGCAGTGCTTTGCTTGGGAAAAGTTATACTTGCTGGGGAGTTCTGGGTGCTGTAGTCCAAAAGAGGAACCTTCCCCACGCTTGGCTGCTGGCTTTCTCTCTCCTTCCTGAGGTTATTAGAATTCAAAGACGCAGCGGTGTCCGTCGGAAGATCCCTTGCAACCTTTATGTGAGGTGCTCCTAGGACTGTGGTTTGCAGTCTGAAGTCTTGCCAGTTTTAATTGACCTGCAAACTCTCCCAAGGGAATGAATGCCTGTAGTTTGGGTGGTCTGAAAGCGTAATGGTGGTTTTCTGCCAGATCCTCAAGCGAAGGGCTGGGCATTTCTCTTGGCAAGGTGGAGGCTCCCGGTCTGCCCATGAGCTTGGCCTTAAGGCTTAGGCCTGCTAGCGTCTGCCTACTGAAGCTGAATGTAGCTTAATCCTCTGCACACTTAACCTGGACATAAATATCCCTGAGACTAGGAGGTCTCGATCCTAGGTAATGGGGGGGAGCATTATGTTGGCTTATTTACTGCACAAAGCACTTGTTTACCACGTCTCGGCTCACCAGGACTCTGTAGGCAATGCACAGCAGGTGAAAGCAGAGTATGAGTTCCTCATGAGCAGAGGAAAACCATTTTTAAAAAGCAGATTTCAACACACACACACACGCACTCCTAAAGCAGTCCCACTAGCCAGCCCTGGTGTAAAAAGTCCCAAGGCCGTAAGGAACAACGCAGTCTTGGCTGCCCTGTAAGAAGCTGAGAGAGGCACCCACCCTGCCTTCCATGGGAGGGGGTCCACAACTATGGGGCTACTGCTGAGGAGGCCCCGCCTTGAGTCCTCACTCTCACTACTCTCTTCAGGGATCTCACAGTCTGGGCAGGCTCCGATGCCCTGACCTCAGGCCATTTAGGGCTTCGTAGGTTGAAAAAACCTCCTTGGATTGAGGCTGGAAGCAGACTGAAGGCCAGCATGGCTGCCATATGACCGGCGGTCTGTGGTCTCCACAGCACACCCCAGGCAACACTTTTGGCTGCTGCCTTTTGTTCTGGACACTTTCCAACAGCAGGCCCATACAGAGCACCTTACAGTAGACTAGTTGGGCAGGGATGAAGGCGTGGGTGGACACAGCCTTGTTTCTGAAAGGTTGTGAACAAGCATTAAGCCCAAGAGGGCAAAGAGGGAAAGAGGATGGGGCTCCTGTACTTTTAGTTATTGTGTGGAAGAGGAAAGTTCCCTCTCCTGCAGAACTCAAAGTATAGGAGCCCCTTCGTCTTCTGCACCCACCTCCACTCCCAGCATCCTCCTCTCTCTTTCCAGAAAAAGGTGCCACCGCTGCTGCCCCTCTTCTCGTGGCCGCCCCCGTGAACAGGACACCCAAGGCTCACTCGCCGCCCACGCTGACCATGGTGGTGGAAGCCGTGACGGTGCTCAACGAGAGGAAGGGGGTCTCAGTCACGGCCATCAAGCGCTACATCATCCACACCTACCCCTCCGTGGACCCCATCCGGCTCAAGTACTACCTGAAGACGGCCCTGGCCAAGGGGCTGGAGAAGGGGCTGCTCTCCCGGCCCCCCAACTCTACTGCCCAGGGGGCCACGGGGAGATTCAAAGTATCTATCCTTGGCTAGGGATCACATGTTGGTGGTGGTGCTGGGTTTGGATTTGTGTGTTGGGTGGGGAGGGAGAAAACCACTGCAAATTGGTTTGAATTGTCATAAATTGGCATACTTTAGAGACACCATGAGAAGGTATGACTCCCTAGAAAAGGCAAGGATGTTTGGGAAGGTAGAAGGAAGGAGGGAAAGAGGGAGACCGCCTTACAGGTGGAGAGACACAACTGTGGCCCTGAGTTTGCAAGACCTGAGCGGTTGCCTCTGAACATTGGTGGCAGGTCGTTCCCCCATCCCGAGATGTCTGCGAAATTCTGACGCTCTCCCCCTCTCTCGTGCCCTCCTGCAGCTGGCAAAGGAGAAAAGGAAGCCCGGCAAGGGCAACGAGAAGGCACGGCCTCCGGAAGAGCAAGAGGAAGGGGCAGCCAAACCAGAGGAGGTGGCAAAGAAGAAGAAGAAAGCAGCAGCAGGAGGAGGGAAGGAGCCGAGGGCCAAGCGCCCCGCAGAGAAGGTGAAGAGGCCCAAAGCCAAGCTGGCAGCGGAGAAACCGAGGGGCAAAGGTGAGGCTGCTCCGGGTGGGCTTCTTGCAGGAAGGCGCCCGCCAGGCCCTTGGGGGTCTCACAGGGGAACTGCTGAGGGGGGGGGCTGGATGTGGAGGCCTCCTGGGGTGAAAGGGGAGGCTAGGCTGAGCCCACAGTGGGCGCCATCTACCCCAGGGTGCCTGGATGGACCCTTCCGCCTGTCAAGGGGTCTTGAAAGAAAGGAATCCCCTGATGGGCCCAACCAGCAGCTCCACCTCCGGCCCACAAACCTTACTGGAAGCGTGTGTGTTTGTGGTGGTGGGTGCCTCCGGGTCCCCCCCAAAGGGACAGTGGGGGGCAGGAAGCAATGGTCGACACACAGAAGAGTGGCTTCTCAGTGGTCTCTTCCCGTCCCCCACCGGCCATTTTTATTCCTCTCTCTTTCCCCACTTTTCCAGGGGCTGAAGGGGGGAAGACTAAGGCGGCTGCAGCTCCCGGGAAGGAAGCCAAGGCGGAAGGCGGCCGAGTGAGTCCCGGATGCCAGAGGGAGGGTCGGTGGAGGGGTTCTGGGGCTCTCTTCAAGGGGTGGCCGTCATTTACAAATGCAGATCCACCCCGTAGGGCTGATGGTCTCCCTTCCTCTCTCTGCCCCCTTGCAGGGCGCAGGCGCGGCTCCAGCCAAGCCCAAGGGCAAACCCACGGAGGCCAAAGCCCCCAAGAAGCCTCCACCTCCTAAGGCGCCCCCGGAGAGAGTGGCCCCCAAGGAAGGAGGAGGAAGAGCCCAGGCGGCCGCGAAGGGCAAAGCCCCCGGCAAGCAAGAGCGGGCAGAGGGTCACCGGCCCCCCCTGGCTGAGGGAGCCCCAGCAGTGAAACAGGCCAGAGCCGGAGGCAAGCCGGAGGCCAAGAAAGGGCCGGCCAAAGACAAGGCGGGCGCAGCCAAAGCGGAGGCCGGGCCCCCCACAAAGAAGCAGGGGGCCAAGAAGGGAGGGTCCCGTGGCAAGGGGAAGAAGGAGGAGGCCAGCGAGACCCCCTTGGAAGACGCCGTGTGAGGGAGCCTGTGGCCACCGAGACCGCCAGCCTGCAGGTGGGCAACAGCAGGGCGTCTGTGCCCGGGCCCAAAAGGGCCGCCTCTAGCCTGCTGTCGGCCAAGAGGGAATGCCAGCGTCCCTATGAAAGTGCCTTGGGCTTAGCACAGTTTTAAAGTCTGGTTTTTAATCTTGCATTTTCCAATAAAGTTGTTCTTCCACATGCCACAAACGGTCAGGAGGGGGGAAAGCCTTGAGCCCGACAAAGCAGCCAGCTTCCCAGTAAGTCCGGCGGTCTTGGGCAGTGAGATCCTAACTCGCGAGTAACCTCCCTGTTTGCAGAACAGAGGCAGGTGGGCTCAGGGCTCCCAGTGGAGCGTGTGACCCCATGGCAGTGTGCCCCCTGTGCCCGGCCTGCTGGGGGGGGAGGCGGAGAAGGAGGTGGCGGCGGCTGGGCTGGGGCATTTCCAGAGGCCCAAGGAATGCCTGGCCCAGAAGGACTGGCCAGGGGTGGAGCGTCCTGTAGCTGCAGAGCCTGGCCAAAGGGGTCCTACCTCCCCAAAGAAAAGGGGGTGCTCCTTTCCTATCAGCCCCCTATGCTCCCTGCACTCTGTTAAGCATGCAGGTTGCTAAGGGATGACTCCATGGGCACCCTCCTGTTCCCTGATTTTTTGGGGAAGGGGGGGTAGAATGCAACAGGCACATAAGCTGTTTTTCCAACTTCCGGCGCTGTCACGAAGTGCTGCGTTGGGAGGGGGGGGCGACGACAGTCACTTGCGTCCCGGAGGATCCCAGCCTTTTATAGTCAGATTTTTCAGGCTGGTGACTCAAAGCCGACTCAGCGACAAGAAGAAGAGGAGGAGGAGGAGGAGGAAGAAGACTTGGAGCAGCAGCAACGCGCTGGTCTTCCCCGACGGATGAGAAAGTGTGACTCAGTAGCACCTGCTGCCCAAGGGCTCCTCTGCCCACAGAAGGATGAAGAAGACCAGGCCCTGAAAGGTTGCGGGGAGAGATTGATTTTTCTCCTCCACCTAAGCGGCACAGAGCCAGACCTTGTTTTGCCATTGCTTGTGGTGGCAGAGACACACACACACCCTCTCTTTTCTGCCCAGGTACTTGTATTCGCATCCACCCCGCTGTTCTGCGCCAGACACATTGGGTGATTTTATTTTCTCTAGCTCTTGCAACCCCGCAGTAGGAAGACAAAAGTGAATTGCTCATTCAGCAGCAGTTGCAGGAAGTGTGAAAGCAAAATGGAGCCACCTTTGTTCTCCCCAGACAAACAGAAACCCCCTAAAAGCATGAGGTCATCTTTGAAAGGAGGGCTGGGGAGGGGGCCAGGGGGGAGAGAGAGGGGGGGAACCCACTGAAAAGCCCTGGATGCTCCCAGAGCCAAGTCTGCCGGCTCCTTCCTGAGGCTTGGGCAAGGGAGATGCTTAAAAATACCCCCTCCTTTTGGCTGGGTTGAATGGTGGGAGCAGAGTCCTTTCAGCGTGGGTCACTTCTGTTGCACCAGATGTGGTCCCTGGAGATTTCATTTTTATTTATTTATTTTATTTAGTTAGTTATTTATACCCCGCTCTTCAGCCACAAGGCTATCAGAGCGGCTTACAAATTGTTTTTAAGCAACAGCTATTTACACATCTACACTGCATTAAACAGTTTCCAATGTGTGTTAGCTAATTGCCCCCCACAAGCTGGGTACTCAATTTACCCTCCAGCCATAAACAAAACTACACTAGCCAGCCCAGCAGCCTGGGCAAGTCAGGGAGGGTTTCCTCTGCAGGATCATACCCCTGAACTGGGGTGGGTGGGTGGGTTTCTTGGCAAGATTTGTTCAAAAGGAGTTTTGCCTTTGGCTCCACTGAAGCTGAGAGTGTGTGACTTGCCCAAGGTCACCCAGGGGGTTTCCATGGCTGTGTGAGCATTTGAACCCTGGTCTCCAGAGCCCTAGCCCAATGCTCAAACCACCGCACCATGCTGGCTTGCAGGGGAAGCTAGCAATCTCTAGAAGCTGCACTCAAGAGCTGCAAAGAAGACTCCATCTTGGTCCCGGCAGAACTGGTTTCCTGTACTGTAAGTGCCCAGTTGGTTGCTGAGCTTTTGAATGGGCACCTCTTCTCCCCAAGCCAAGCTGTTTGTGCTGATGCAGTGTGTCTGCAAACACACACAAATGCGCGCACACACACAAATGCACAAAGGCGCTGCTGGCTTGCCATCCCTCCACAACAGGGCCTGTGTCTGGAGAAAGGAATTGGCGATGGAGGCACAATGGCAGGAAGACGCCAAAGAGGAGCGCAGGCTGACGTCATGCCTGGATTGCAAACAATACAGTAAAAGAGTGGAAGGGAAGGAGGAAGTGGGAAGGGACCGGAAGGAGGGAGAAAGAAAGAAAGAAAGAAAGAAAGAAAGAAAGAAAGAAAGAAAGAAAGAAAGAAAGAAGCTCTGGGGCCCAACGGAGGAGTAGAACAACAACTAGCACACATTGGAAACCGCTTAGAGAGTGCCTTGCGCGCTAGAAAGTGGTATAGATGTGTGCTATTGCTTAACCATCTGTAAGCCACTCTGAGAGCCCCCAGACCTATTTCCAGCATCCCCACGTGAATACAGCCCCATGTATTCAGCCACGCCTTGGCTCTTGGTTGCCGTCAAAGGGACAACGGCATTTTGGGGCACCAGGGAGAGCAAGTGACCCCTGGGGGCAGAAGGCGACACACTCCTCAGTGACCCCAACCCAGTGCCAACGCCAGGGGGCCAGGGTGGGCAGTGGTCTTTTGAGCCAACCAAGCTTTCCAGGAAGGCTGCTTGGAAGTAGGTCAGTGAGCCGGGTGGCACATAAAAGCCCACGGCTTGTGGTCTCCTGGCTTGGAAGAGCCCCCTTCTCCCCCTTGACGTGGATGGGGCTTTGGAAACTAGGCCAGGCCTGCTCCGCAGGGGGGTTGGTTTCTGCAAGTGGAGAAACACACGTGCCAGATCAAAGCACGAGGAGACCTCAAACCAGAGGCGAACAGGAGGCAAAGGGTTGGTCGCTTGCACAAAGCCTGGGAAGGGGGCTTGCAGGAGTTCCTGGAGAAAGAGCCGTGTCTGAGGCTGAGAAAAAGCTGCTCTGCAGGGACAAATGCCAAGCCGGCAGGAAGGAGTGGGAAAGGCCTATGATGGCGGGAAAGGCCAAGGACGCTGCTCCCTTTCCCAGGAAGAGCCCGAGGAGATTTGCCTTTCCGGTAAACGGCCCCACCTCCTGCTTCCAGAGAGCTGTTCTGTTCTGGCTCTAGCACCTTGAGACTGCCTTCTCTCTCTCTCTCTCTCTCTAGGGCAATGCAGGGAGAAGAAAGCCCCCCTCCCCAAAATCTAGGGCTGGGGCTCCTGCTCACCCCTCTTCCCAAGAAACACCAGACAAGAGAGAAGGGAGTAAGTACAGGGAGCAATTACTGTAACCACCGCAGGGCTGATCTATATGGAAAGCTGCACAAAAGAGGGGCGATTGGATCTCTGGGGGGTCTCTGGGGAAGGAGACTCCCCTCCTCCTCACATCCGAAACCTAGCCAGTGCAGGGAATGCAGGGCTGGAGGGCCAAAGGGGCTGCAGGTGGGGGAGTCTTCAGCCTCTCTTCTCACTCATGGCACCCTCTTGTCCTACTAGGAACGGAGCTACTCCGTCTTGAACCCAGGGAGGCTTGCAAAGAGTCTCCAAGAGCAGCCTGATTGGCTGCTAAGGCATTCTGACAAAAACATGGACGCCCAGGGAAACCCACGTAAACACCTCGCAGGGATCTGCCAACTGCTCCCCCTTCCGCCTTCTCAAAAGAAGTTCGGAGAGGTGCAGGGAAACATGGACAAAGCCAGCCACGGGGCCACATCTGGCAGCCCCAGGGCTCCCTTTGAACCTGGGGGGCACTGGCGTCAAGGTGGCAAAGGGGGCATTTTCAGGCTGTCACGAAATGGCAGGTGGTGGGAGGGAGGGAGGGATAAAGGGGTCTGTCCCAGCCTGGCTTTTGGCCTCCACCCGAGCCTGCAGCATGTGATCAGAGAAGGGTTGTGCCGATATCACAAAGCCAAGGAAAACACACCCACACCCAAATACAACACAGTACCTTTTATGTCACGTTGCATTTTAAATATGTGCATTCTTTAAAGGATGGCTTCTCTTTCCCTGCTGGTTAACCATTTAAGGATTATGTTTTTAATGTTTTCCATGATCATGGCTTTATTCAGTCCTGCAACAAAAAATGGTCTGAAAACACACAAACACACACACACACACCAGCCATGCTGCTGAGGAATGTCTTCCATAGCTAGCACCACCCTGTCTCTCTTCTTCCCTCTCTCTTACACACGCTATATTGAGCGAGGGAGGGAGTGGATTTACTTATCATTTAGCATTTATCATAAATAAATGACATTATTTATCATTTATCACTTAGCAGGGATTTCCCCACCAACAGGAGGGCCATCCCCTCCTCTGGCCAGACTCAGAACGGAGCAAGTTTTGGAGCACGCCTTCACATAGAGGAAGGGGGGCAGCTCTCAGGTGCATGTCTGAAGGCACAGCTGGCTGGGGATGATGGGTGTTGTAGCCCAACCCAACAGGAGGGCTCCCAAGTCAGGGAAGGGCTGTCTTAAGAAGTGCTTTCACTAGGCGCCCACCTGGCCTTGCATCCTTTTCCTGGCAGTGTGGCTGCAATTTATTTATTTATTGGATTTATATCCCGACTTTCTCCAAAGATGGGATGCAACCTCGGCCACTGGTCAATAGGTCCCCAGCAACGGAGGTAGAGTGCCACTGAACAAGAAGGCTCTGCTGAGCTCTTGTGTAGCTGCTGAAAGGCTTGCCTCCTTACTACCGGTAGTTTAATCTTCCCATCTGCAAAGGAGAGGCGGGGAGAGACAGAGAGGTCCCGGAGGTCAACTGCACAAATGCCACACAGAAAGATTTGTGGGCACCATTATGCAAACTCTGCCTGACCTTCTCCAAGCTGAGGCATCTGGATTTCCGGGTGAGGATTTTTGTCATAAAAGCAATTTAAAGGCAGGGCCAGTGCAGGATGTGCCCATGGAGAGCAGACCCCCTCCCCGTTCTTTCCTCCCAGGGGGGCCTCCGGCATGAAGGAAGCAGGAAAGAGCCAAAGGGAGACTTGCAAGGAACACTGTTGGTTTCCAACCAGTTTGGGCAAGGTGTGACCTTTCCCTATCGGATTCTGATCTTATTGGAGGGCAGCTGCCAACCCTCTTAGTCCAAAGGCTCAGGTCCAAACTCCGCTCCGGCAGAATGAGCAGCACCATCACACGCACTCTTCTCCGTTCTCTATTTCAGTTGTGTGTGTTTTTAATTTTTCAAAGTAATGCTCTTGCGTTTACTTGCTTAATCTTTAATCACCACTATATTGTTGAAAGCTGCATAGAAAAATACATATATAATATTTTTAACTGTGGGATATCAATGGTCACAATAAAATAAACAACCTGAGGCACAAAGTCAACCTGAACAGACCACTGGAAGCAGGGCATGCGTGTGTCTCCTCCCAGCAACAAGACACAATACAAGTCCCTCACGGGGAGACAGATCGGAGAAGAATGGCGTGGAATGGCGCAGAACAGAACAGGAGAGAATATTTACTCAGGTGGGAATGAGGCAACTTGAGGCGAAAACGGACCCAGACAATCTTATTTTACCCGCTACGCCAGGTTCACCAAGTGCAAGCCTGACTCAGGCACTCAAGGGAAAGCCGACTCCTGTCAGCAGCAGGAAGGGTGGGGAAGGGGAAATGGGGCAACAGCTTCGCCCTGTTCCCCAGTGACCCCTCTGTCTCTGCAGGAAGGCCGCAGGTAACCACAGCAAGAGGGAGCGGAAGCCCCGATGAATCGCCAGCCCCCAACGGCCTGAGGAAGCCACAGAGGCAAGTGGGGGGATTCTCTGAGTCCCTCATCCAGGCAGGGGGCAGGAAGCTCTCCCCAAAGCATCCCAAAGGACCTGCAGGTGGCTTTTCATGGGGAGGCCGTTGAGTGTCACCCCACAGGGGAAACCAATTGCTGAGAGCATCTCCATCAGTTTCCCGCTCGGCACCCCTTTCCCTGCAGCACAAAACCCCCTCCCTGCGCGTGGCAGGACGTTCCAGGTGAGCAGCTGACGTGGCTCCCTGCCCACCACGTCTCAGCTGCAGCGGTGGAGGAGAAACGAACTGCTAACCACGTTTTATTTTTAAAAAGCCATGACAACATTTCGGGGCAGGTTGTTCTTTCTGGTACTGGCTGAAGTGGGTGATTCCCGTCAGCCCAACCCTCTTGCCCTTTGGGAGCTGTGCTGTGTGTGAAGGCCAGAAAATGTCCTCCTGTGGATGGAAGAGCAAAGGAGAGAGACCGGGGGCTCCGGGGTGTCGATCACTTTTGGGAGGACTCTGACTTGCAGGGTTTTCCTGGCCAGGGGAGGTTTGCCATGGCCTTCCTTGGAGGATGCTGACACTGCTTCTCTCTCTGCTCAGGAGACGCCTGTGTTTCTTTAGCAGACTTTTGCCAGACTCAATGCCTTCCCGGCCGTTTGCTTCCCAGAATCTCTTTCTCCGGACAGGATCGGGGCTGGACCTGCCATCTCTTCACATACGCAGAGTGCCTCCTGTTTGCTCCTGAAGACCCACAGCCAGCCTCGGCCCAACTAGAGCTGAAAAGAATGGGGCCGTGGGGATTTTTCGGGCAAAGCGATGGGTGCTGAGGAAGCCCCCGAAAAAAGGCAGCCAGGCAGGGCTCCAGCTTTTCCCCAAACATGACAAAGGCAGGCAAGTGCCGTTTTCAAAATGGCTTCCCTGGCACTCCCTCTGCACGGGCTCTGACCTTCGCCAGAGTCACCCCCGCCTGTCACATGAGGCTGTCGAAGAGCTGCACCCTTTTGTGACTGGGGGCATCTGGACAAAAGGGCCAGGCACGCGGGGGGCAGGGGCCTTGTGACCGTCCCCCCACGCTCCCATGCTGTGTGAGGAGGCTCTTGTCTGGCCTAGCGGGAATCTAATTTGGGGCACAGGAGAAAAAAAGAGAGCCCACAAAGAGCCCGAAATAGACCGGGCCCACTCATTCCGGCCGGCCGCCCACCCGACCGATGTGGCAACATGGAGGAAGCGGCCCCAGATTAGTGATGATGGCTCGGCGTTTGTCTTGGCCGTCAAAGGCCTTTCTTTGGAAGAAGAGCAGTTTCTTTCTTCTCCTCGGGTGACCAAACTCTTTCCTCACCCGGCTTTTCAGGGAAGGCCAGCGATGACCAAGTGTGGCCTCGTCATGTGAGGACTGCTAAGCAGGGAGCGGCGGGGGGGGGGGGAGAAAGCGTCCGGCTGGCCACCAGAGGATGAACCTTTTGAGGAAATGACCAGGCAGGAAACGCCGCTGCGTATGCCACCCTCGCTAGAGCCGGGCACAATGGCAGCAACGGCCGCTCTGAAACTGGAGCAAGGCAGAAAGAGGGAAGTGGAGGGTGAAGAAAGAAAAGCCTCGTGCAAAGGAAAGGGAAGCAGGGTGTGTGTGTGTGTGTGTGGGAGAGCCAGTGAGCCGCCCCGTCAAGTGGACTTGGTGACCTCGTGAGAGCCCACGGAGGGGGCAGTGTGTGTGTGCGCCCCACAAAGTAAGGGGCAGGGAGATGCCACAGAGCAGCAAAGCCAAGGCCGGTTCCCACATGTTCATGCAGTGTGAAGCCTGAGGAGGGCTTCCTCCTCCTCCTCTCTTGTTTTCTCTCTTGCAGCAAGAAAGATTTCTTATTGGTAAAAACAGTGCTGGCCATAAGCGGCCCAGATGATGTCAGTCACAGGACGGCCTGCAAAGTGAGCAAATCAATAGAATATGTGCTTCTAAGCAAGCACAGAGCGCCTTCCCTTCAACGGTGCGGCAACGCTATTTGGGAGCAAGAGCGAGGCAGGCTGGGGCACCCCCTTAACTTCAGAGATCAGTAGAAGAAAAAGAAAGAAGCCATTTCTCATCACCATCACTGTATGTGTGTGTGTGTGTGTGTGACGAAGCAAGAGCGAGACAGCACCTCCACACTCAATGCCAAGTCCAGTTATAACTCATTTTGTGTACCTACCTTTTCTCTGACCGACCGTCCTCCAAATATCCCTGAAAGAGAGAGAAAAGAAAAGGTCAGCTTTCAGCTTCTTTCCTTCACACAGAACTCTCCACCTGCAAAAACTGACCGCCACAGTGGGTACAAACTCAGCAGACCCAGCAGGCCGGACGGAGCCGCCCAATAAGTCTCCTGCAAACACCCCCAAAAGGGAGGCAGCAGGGCCCAGCTGCTCCCCTTGGACACTGGCCCAGGGCCCCTCGGCCAGCCCTCAGGCCAGGCTGCCCCCCCCAGGATAGCAGTGGGTCCCCTGAGGCCTTAAAGGGCCCCCTGGCAGCCAGGCCTCTCCAGGGGCCACTGCTTGGTGTTCTGAGCTGCCAGAAACAACCCCACTGCCTCCCTTCAGAAAGGGCCCCAAATGCAAAGCGTTTCTAAGATCATAGGAACCTGCCAGCCCCTCCAAAACAACAGCCAGCCTCGCATCAGAGCTATGGCTGGGTCAAGAAGGGGCAAGGCCTGGCCTGTGGTGGCCCCGCTCTTGCTGGAGAACTGCAGTACCTGAGTGTGCACAACGTACAAAATATAAATCCGCCCCTGGCAAGGATCAGCCACCCAAGGCACAGGGAGGGAGGTCCAAAGTCTATGATGGCTCCCGCCTGATTCTTCTTCCACCAGCCAGTAAAAGCACTCTGATGCTCTGTCCGGCTCAGGAAGAAAACACTCCTCCTGCTCTGTTTTTTGGGGCAGAGCAGAGTGGAGGTTCCTGCTTGTAGAAAAGATGCACAAGGACATGGAGGAAGAGGAGGAGGCCTGGACATGATGGCCAGACATCGGGATGAGCTAATCTGGGGCAGGAAAGCAGGGGGGCAGAGAGAGGAGCGTTTGGGGAGGCACAGCAGACATTCTTGAGATGCCTGGCATTCCTCCGGCAGGCCGTCATTCCAGCCGGCTGCAGAAGCTTCACAACAAAAGGGAGAAAGCATGAATCATCCTTTATTTGAGGGAGAGGTGCGGAAGAAACGAACCTTGTATGGAAGTCTCAGGATGGGGCCCTGAGGAGGAGGAGGAGGAGGAGATTTTGGGACTGCCTCCCTTTGGACGCTCCTCTGGCCAAAGCACAAGGCAGGGCTCCAGCAGCTGGGAGTCTGCACACAGGGGGATTCATTTCTGCCGATGGAAAACTGCAGCCCCATGGCACTTGGAGGGCGGCAGGACCCCTACCCACTGGGACACCCTACCCACAGTCAGGCCAGAGCCCCAGAGGAGAGTGCCATGGGCATCTTCTGCCCCCCAGGCTGGGAATCTCCCAGGCTGGCTGCATTGAAGATGGGATTTCAGCTTCTTACCTGGTTCTTATTTCACCTAGCAATCCTAGCTAGCTGTGGGTTTCCTGCCTCATTGGAAGATGGCCCTGGGGTACCCCGTCCAACCCCATGCATGATTCACCCCTTCTTCTATACATTTGATGTATTTTCTGCAGCAAAATGCAGACGCCCCAACCTGGAAGTGCTCCTCCCAGCACTAGGCCAAACTTTGGAGCAGGTGCCGGTTCTTCAATGCCAGAGAGACCTTGTCAAGGAATGGGGCTCTGATTATTCCTCTGATCAAAGGGCTCAAATCATTTTACCTCAGGCAGGTACAAACCCTTTAAAAAAAATAAAAATCAAGGGATATAAACATTGGAAAAGCACAGAGAAGCCCCGAGGCCAACCAGCAGCCTTGGAAAATGGTGACCCAGGGTGGGAACAAAAGGGCTGCCACGCCAACAGAGGGGAACCAAACCCCCCTCCATTGGCCTGGCAGTTTTATCTCCGGGAAGCAAAGATCATACGAATTCCAGCCGTCCCTCATGACAGGCGATAAGCAGCCTGGAATGGGGTTTTTTGGGGAGGGGATGGCTGACAGGGTGGGACTTGTGGAATTTTACCACTCCGCCCCCAAATCAGGCTCCAAATCAAGCTCCAGTGGCTAATGGTAGCAGGAACCTCTGACCAGCCCCACGCCACCCTTGTGTGCCTCCTTCTTCCAAAAGCTGCAACTATCAATGGCTTAAAACACCCTTTTCTGCCACCCTGAGTGGCCTTTTGGGTAGAACAGAACATTTTGGGTAGAACAGAACAGCTCAAGAAGTAACCAGGAGAGGACTTTCCATCCTGAACGGCTCTTGGTGGTGGTGATCATATGCCTTCAAGATGACTCTGACTCACCCTAATAATGCAATATATTCAATACAAGACTCACAGAATCATAGAGCTGGAAGCCACCATGTTGCAAATTTGGTCCCAGTGGGCTCCCAGGTTCACTCAGCCTTCCATCCTTTCGTAGGCTGGTAAAATGAGTACCCGGCTTGTGGGGGCATTTAGCTAACATGCATTGGAAACCGCTTGGAGAGTGCCTACTGCACTATAAAAGCCGTGTAGATGTGTAGGTGATATTGCTTAACAATTTGTAAACTGCTCTGAGAGCCTTCGTGGCTAAAGAGTGGGGTATAAATATCTAAATAAATAAATATAAATTGGAAGGGGACTGCTGAGCCAGAGTCCATCCCCCTGATAGCTACTGCTTGAAAATAAATAAATTGAAAGTCGAGAAAGAGACACTCCAGCACTTTCTCAGGAATTTTATGTCGCTTTGGGGAAAAAAAAAACATAATTACAGTCTTGGTGCAAAGCAGGCTGAATAAGCAGAACAGAGGGGAGAGAAAGAAAGGGGAAGAAAAGCAAAGCATCTCCGAGGGCTGCGCCTGCTAATTTCTTGCTAATAAGGAAGAAAATTGGAGGGAGGGAGAGAAGAAGGGAGGGAAGAGGATGACTTTAACCCCCCCCCATCCTCCGGCGTGGATTTCCCCCCCATCGGCTGCAAGCAAAGGAGGCTCCCAGGCGAAGGCCTGTTTGCTCCCACAGGCAGTAGAAACTCTTTCCAAGTTTTGGGTGATTGAGCAGGTGAGTTTCACCTGGGAATGCGTTTCCCAGAGGAAAGGGCGCCAACGGGTGAGAACGCTGGCTGCCTGGCGATCTCACAACCCGCCCCCGGAGGCGGCACAGGAGTGGGGAGCGTGGGGCAAAAAGACCGAAAGACAGAGAGAGAGTTTCAACCCCCTACTCCGCCCCTTGTCCCACCCTGCCCAGGACGATTTACGCATTCCACAAGTGGGACTTGGCAAACACACAAAAGACACACACACATGGAATCTTAGTTAATAATCGACAACAACAACCCATGTGGAGTTGTCAGATAATACCGTACTCCCTAGATTTCTGTTTCTGCATTTGCTTTCTACCACTGGATCCTATTATTTTTTATTCCATGGATCCAATTATGACCACTGTACCTCATTATTTTTTCTAGGGCTGCCCCCAAAACGATGATGACCTCCAGTCCACTCATCGGGGCTGGGCAAAGTGGGTCACATAAGCTCCCTCCCAGCTGTTTTTGAGGGCCTCCTAAAAAGGACACCCACCTTTAAAAATATTTTGCCTAAAATTTCCCCCCATCCCCACTATGTAAACAATGTGGTCTGGAGCTGTTTTAGGCCCCAAAGAAGCCACTGCTCCATCCCTCGCTTGTCCACTTCTGGAACCTTCTTTCCCCTCAAATACGGGCCATTACTTCTTTGTCCACTTTAAAATCTGAGTTAAAGACCACTTTGTTCAGGGAGGCATTCCCTGGCTTTGTCTGATATACATTTATTTTTTTCTGTCACTTGGGTTTACGGTGGATGTTGTTATTAATTGTAATTATCCTTGTTTAAATTGATTTTATTATTTTGCCTACTGTTTTACTTAGATTGTACACCTTCGGCAGGTTTCATTATGTTTTATCCTTGATTGTTTTTGTACAGCGCTGTGTACATTGACAGCGCTCTAGAAATAAACTTTAATAATAACAAATAATAATTAAAAAAAAAAACAACAACAGCTGCCACAGAGGGGGCAGGTTTGTTTTCTGCTGCCCCAGAGGAAAGGACCAGGTCTAATAGTTTTAAGTTACAGGAAGGTAGATTTTAACTGGACATCAGGAGGAACTTCTGGATATTGAGAGGAGTTGGTTGATGGAACTAATTGCCCAGAGAGGTCTCCTTCTCTGGACATCTTCCAAAAAGCTCCCTGCTTCTAGGGATGCTCTAGCTGGGGATCTGGCTCTGACCAGAGGGTTGGACCTGGTGGCCCTTTCCAACTCTAGGATCCTATGATTCCTTCCCAACTCGGCCGCTGCAAGACAGAAGGCAAAAGATGAGTTTTGCTGGAGAGATCTGAGCCAGCCCCAGCTCAAGAAGCCTTTCCTTCAGGCCTCTTTCCTCCTCCTCCTCCTTTGAAGCTCTTCCATGTGAATAATCACAATGCAGAAAAGGAGCATGAAGGAGGCGTCCAGAGAGAGGGAGCGCATGTGAGCTAGGCAACCGTAGCCCACGTCACTCAGCCGGCACATCAGCTGGCCTGGCCGGGGAACCCTCCAGCGTCACGCCAGCCAACGCCAGAGTTCTCCCTTGCACCAGAAAGGCAGCCGTGACTCACACTGGTACACACAGGCTCACCCCCATGCTTTCTGGTACCTTCTACGCTATGATTCTCCCAGGTGCACTTCGAGGGACCCACCTTCCCTGAGTGCGTGCCCTTCTCAAAAGAAAGAGCTTGCAAAGAACAGCCCCCCGCTGCATACTTAGGCTGGGGGTCCCCTCCGGGTGGAAGATCCCCAGGCCGGCCATCTGGTGGGCAGAAGATGGAGGGCTCCAGGAAAACTGAGTGGCGGTGCAGGGGCCAAGGATTCTCCGCTGCTCTCTTTGGACGACCAAGGACAATCTCTGCAGCCATGGGCAGTGCCCTCGCCTGTGCGGGGTCCAGCCAGCCCCCCTGCTGTGCCCCCCGCCTCTCCTCTGGGGTGAAGACTCCAACCTCAGGGCTGGTGCGTCCTGCCTGTTGAAGCCCTGGGTCTTGAGCAGAGTTCCCTGGGCTGCTTCATGGACCCGCACAAAGGGGAGGCTCAGTTTCGGGCAGAAAAAAAAAGGGGGGGCTTCTCTCCTCCCCATGCACACCTTGCAAGCCAACTACAACTTGAAAAGAGAAAGTGGGAGAATCAGAGTCGGAAGGGACCCCAAGGGCCATCTAGTCCAACCCCCTGCCATGCTAAGCCCTCCTGAAAGAAGATGGCACCCAACCCCTGTGTGAAAGCCTCCAAAGGAGGAGGGTCCCCCACCTTCTGAGTCTCCCCAACACCAGAAGACCTTGCTGAGCCAGAGGGGCTGGATAAGGGGGGGGGCGTGTGAGAGTGTGAGAGAGGTGGACCTTCATCACTAGGTCAAGCTCCCCACGCCGGGAGTGGCGAAACAGCTCCGGCCCTGATCCAGGCCTCACTTCCTCCTCCGATGGAGAAAGGGAAGGCAAGAGGGTGGGGATTAGTCACGGGGAGAAGGAAAAAGAGCCTTCCCGCAAGGTATTTATAGCCGCACAACTTATTTATAGCACTTTGTGGTGCTCCACCCTTTTACCTCCCTCTCAGAGAGAGAAAGAGAGAGATCCTTCCCTCTTTTCTGTGGGATTTGTGCCTTTACGTGTGAGTCAGCCAGGAAGGCCAGCACATGTGGAGCGCTGTGAGAAGCAAGGCTGCCTGTCCACAGGGAGGCAGTGGCCAAAAGGAGAGCGCCAAATCGCCGCCACCCGCACCAGGCTGAGTGGGGGGGGTCACACCCAGCCGGATCTGCTTCACCTGCAAGGGGACCAAGGATGCTTCTGCTCACACCCCAATTTCCAGCAGCAGGGAATGAGTCCAAAGACACTGAAACACCCCCCAAGTATACAGAGCGAGAGAGGTGATCAAGGCATGAGCCCGCTTGAGGACATTGAACCTCGCTCGTCCCAGCAAAGGGACCAAAGCCAAAAACAGGAGGAAACCAGGCGAGAGCAGTGATGGCCAATCCAAGACGCCCCCGAGCACCAGGCCATGGTGACCACTGCCAAGAC
The DNA here is from genome assembly GCA_030847615.1 of Gambelia wislizenii. Classification (NCBI taxonomy): domain Eukaryota; kingdom Metazoa; phylum Chordata; class Lepidosauria; order Squamata; family Crotaphytidae; genus Gambelia; species Gambelia wislizenii. The sequence goes on along the minus strand of JAUMIR010000018.1, from coordinate 4,729,703 downwards.
ACAGAGGGAAGGACTGCCTCTAGTCTGGGCACACAGACATCCTGACTAGTAGCCACGGGGAATCCTAGACTCTGTCAAGGGTCAGACAGGCAGAGGTGCCAAGGGGAAGCCCTCCAGCTCCTCCTCAGATGTGGGGCATGGGGTGGGTGGGAGAGAAGGCAGGCAGGCAGGCAGGCGAGGGGAGGAGGGAGGGGTGTTGCAAGACCAGAGACAGACAGACGGGCGTTTTTGCAAGGCACCCTGTGCCAACAGCTCCTCCAAAAATATAAAGAGGATGAAAGAATGGGGGTGGGGGGAAGAAGCTCCCTTTGAAGATCCTGTTGGCCCTGCCCCAAGAAATAATGCCAGGCAAGAACATTATTATTGGCCCCAGCCCAACTCTGGCCTCCTCATGTGCAAGTTGCCCCTATTCAAGGAGGGGGAAAGAGGGCTGTTGCCACAGCAAGTCTGCTTGGCACAGATCGGCCTCAGTCCCTCAGCCTCCCAGTGGGTTCACCCAAAAGCCCACAAGCAGGGCAGGGAGGCACCAGCACTTCTGAGGCCCTTTCCCTCTGCAGCCAGGAGATGCAGGGTGGTGTTTGGGGCAGAGACCCTGAAAGGGGACCCAGGACCTTGTGTGTGTGTGTGTGTGTGTGTGTGTGCGTGTGTGTGCAAAGGGATCTGCTCACTGCCATGCACAGAGCCACGGAGAGGCGCCTCTCTTGCAGGCCGGCTCCAGCCAGAGCAAAGCACTGTCTCTCCCCCTCTCGCCAACCTGTAATTAAGAGCGGCAAATGGTCTCAGGCTCGCTCTCTCTCTCAGCAGCCAACATTTTCTGTCTCCCGGTTTGGCCCTGGGTCAAGGCGCTGCCTCTTCCCAAGCAGGTATTCATCTCCCTGCCTGCAAGACGGGGAAGCTGGCAAAAAAACCAGGCCAAAGTGGGCCATGAAATGTCACGCGTGGGCACAGGGACACACCGCCAGTACCACTGCCCTCTCCAGCCTTATTGCCTGCAAGCTAGGGAGCACGAAAGTGGCCCCAGGGCACAGGGCAGGCTGAATGGGGGGGCAGGTGTCGCCACAGCAACAACGGCCTCTCCTTGTGCAAGGAGTGTGCAGTGCTCCCAGGGTGTGCACTGAGTCCCTGTGCGCTTCACAACAAGCGGAGGGAAGAGTGGTGCGTTGCTGCTTCCAGACAGAACTCCCTGGGAAGGAAGCCCTGGGTGGATGCAGCAGACCCGCAGTCTGCAAAGAGAGAGCCACGTTCCCCTGCTTTGGCATAAAAAGTAATAATAATCCGGGAGCAAATAATCCAGCAGCATTGTGATTTATTTAAGCCTGCGTTTTCCAGCTTCTGCACCTTAAAATCCGTAAAAGATCCCCCCTCTTTCCTTTTTGCAACATTTGCAGATAGCTCACAGATTTTCTCCAAACAGTTTCATCAGAAGCTGCTGAAGAAGGGTGGTCGACTCTTTCACCAGCGCCAAGCCCCTCATCTTCATCCACGGCGGCAAAGCCTCCTCAGGGACAGAACAAGACCACCACCCCACAATCCTTGTGCCAAAGACCCTGGCCTCTGCCATGCCACCTCCTGCCCGCTGCCCATCTCGTACCAGGAGGCCATTTTCCTGGGCGGCCACCCACCCGCCTCCCTGTTTGTCATCCATACTCAAAGGGCACCTGCGTCAGCCACCGTGGGCCACAGATGGACACGGATACGGAAGCACCCTCCACCCCACCCACCCCTCTCCATTTTTGTAGGGGGAGGAGAGCTGTTAGCAAGCCTTTAGCTGCGGCACACAGGCAGAAACACCCCCCTCTCCTGTTCTTCTCCTTCTTATCGTCTTCTTAATCAGCTCTGCCCCTCAAGGGCCTGGTAAATGTCAGTGGTTTTAAGACGGGGAAACCCACCCAGCCGAAGCAGCAGCGTCATTCTTGCCCCACTGAGCAAACAAGAGGATCTATCTATTGGTCAAGGAAGCTGCAAACAGGGCCGCCTGGCGATGGGTTGTGGGGAGGACCTGCAACTCTCCCCCCTTCTCCTTCAGGACACCACAAAGGCAACTCCAGGGGAGCTGGCATTTCACACAAACAACACTGCTATTTCCAAAGCACAGACTTCTGCCAGAAACCAAACTTTTGCCAAGAAAGGGAAGGGAACGGCACCAGCCAGGCTACGGACAAGATGAAAAGATCAAAGAGTTTCAGCCTGGCAGCCCCAGGTTTTTTCTCTTTCTGTCTTGAGTGTGTGAATGTACACACACACACACACACACACACACAGAGGGCCAGCCAGCCAGCCTCCTCTGGGCAAGGCAATGTTCCTGGGTGTGCTCAGGCACGGATCGTACAGACACAGTGCGTGCATGCAGTTTGTTTGCTCTGGGGAAAAATTAGGTAACTGCTCCCCAAATGCTTCTTTCCAAGGGCAAAGGAGAGGAACAAAGAGCTCTGTGCTGCACTGGAGGAGTGGGGTGGGGGGAAGGAAGAGGAGGAGGGTCCCACCCACTGTCCCATCAACCCCAGTAAGACAACACAACCTGCCCAGACTCCGCCACCAAGCTGGGTGGGCATAGCCACACAAGGAGGAAGGAAAGGGTGTGTGTGTGTGTGTGTGTGTAGTGCAGCCTCTGGACATCCCCCCCCACCCTGTGCTCTGCCTGACTGCTTGAGAGTCCCTTGTCCCCGAACCCCCTAGAAAGGGGGTCAAGTGGGCACTTGGGGTCCCCATTCCTTTTCCTCCAAGGGAGGGGCAGATGCCCAGCACAGGCACCCCCCCTGAACTTGTCTTACGCCCATTTCTCTGCACACTCAGCAGCACACGAGTCGCCTCAGACAAAGAGAGGCGTAAGGCACCCTCTTCCCCCACCGTCTCCAGAAGCAACTCAGGGCAGGGCCTTTCCTGGGGCGGCCCCATCCCAAGGGATCCCAGGATATCAGGTGAAGGCCACCGTCTCCTCCTGGGCTTTGGAGCCTCAGAATCCGGCCTGGCATTATTTGGCAAGCTCCCTTGTGCCTGTTGAATGAAAAAGGCAGAGCAGGGATTTCATGACCGAGTCAGAGACAGAGATGCAGCCGGACCTGACAGGCGACCCAGAAAGAAAGGAAGCCCGACCTGCTTTCTGCAGAAGGTCGTTAAACTTTAATGTTTCTAAGAAACATTTGTTTTTTCCAAGCCAGTGGCTACTTATGGCGGGTGCACGGGAGGGCAGGCAGCGATGCCAGAAGGTGGCTGGCTGGCTGGCGAGGGAAGCCTTCAAGGAACGGGACGTCCTGAAATAGCTTCTTCAGCTGCTGCCTTTGAACTTATTTGACCTGGGGAGGCCTGGCCCAGAGAGAGAGAGAGAGAGTCAGCCAGAAAGGAGCCTCAAATCCCACACCAACACCCCCTGCAGTGCAGGCAGGGCCAAGGGGAGGGAGGGGGAAGGCAGGAGGAGGAACCCTCCCCAGGTGTGCATGTGTGTATGCATGCACGCACCCACACCCCAGTGCCCTTAGCTTCCAGAGGCCAAGCAGCTGCTCCAGGTGTACTGTGTGTGGCGTCCCCAGCCGACCTCCCCGCCCACTCTGTCCCTCCTGACCGGAGCTGGCGAGGGCGGCCCAAACAGCCGCCAAGGAACGAACGCTCCATGCGGAAGGACAGAGCTGAAAAACAAACCCACCCGATGCAGCGGCAGCACCAACACCATGCAAAGAATTACAGACAACCAGGGGGGCTCTCTTCCCACCCACCCACCCAGCCCTGTCCCCCACTTGCCTGAGGCCTGACTACTTGGGGGGCTGAAATGAGAGTTTGTCTAAAAGAGTTTGAACTGTTCCCCCCGCCACCAACCGCCGACTCTGAATCAGACTGTATTTTGGGCCTCCAAGTTAAACCCACACCCAAAGTGCCATGGCAACCCACCACACGCCTGGCTGTGCCAAGCTCTGTTTTTAGTAAGGAGGAATGAGACTCATCAAGTCCCCAGCAGAAAGAGAGAAAGAAGCTGGATGGGGGCAGATGGGGGGCATAAGGGGGCACCGGGAGGGAACATAACATGCCTGCTGAGTGGAGGAAGGATTTTCGCACCATTTCTGGAAGTCAAACACACATACACATACAAGCACACACACACAGTTCACAGAAACACAAATAGGTCCTTCTGGCGAAAGCAGGAAGAGAGAGCTCTATTGTGCTACACAAACAGGCACCATCTTTGCATATTTCAGACTCTCAAGCAAGAAGGATACATGTCAGAAGTCTGGGTGAAGTTATGAGAGTTTCTGCATATTTTTCAAGGGTATATTTTTTTTTGCACTTTTTGTTTAAAAGTTCTTATGTCCAAAATATTGAAGTTCCTTTGTACAAAAATCTGCACAAAAATGCTCCACAAGTTTCTTGCACAGATTAATTTTTGGCAAAACAAAACAGCCAGGACCCTCGCATTGGTCCAGAGGGCCGTCCCTCCAGCAGAAGGGATGAGAGATGGCCCCCAAAATGCCGCTGCAGAGCCAGCTGGGAAAAGGAAGGAACACATTGCTCCCATTCTCACAGAGGCAGGCAGAAACAAACAAGCTCTGCTCAGCCAGGAGAACTGGCTGCAATGCTGCAGGAACACACAGCCCGTTTTGGCCAAAACAAGTGCAGCTTTTGCAGGATGACCAAAGGAGGAACAGGCTCGGATGCTGCTCAGTGCCAAGGGAAAATGAGAGCAAAGCTACAAGGGAGAGAAGGTTGGAGCTGTGCCCAGCGCAGCACAGGGGTTGGTTCAGCCCCCCACCGACCAGGATCCTCTGCAGATTTGGGGGGATCCCCAGCTGCCACTGTTAAAGGGGGTCCCCGCTGTCTGCATGAAGCCGCCAAAGGCTGTCCAGGGAGAAAGGAGGGAGGGCACCAAGACCCTTTGCTGGCCGCTGTCTGAGGTGCAGGGACTTCATAGACTCATTAAGAGCTGGAAGAGACCACAAGGGCCATCTAGTCCAACCCCCTGCTTTGCAGGAGGACACAATCAAAGCGCTCCCAACAGATGGAAGGACAGGCCTGGAATGGTCCTTGCAATCCTGAGGCTACTTGAGAAAGTGCAGGCCACGGATCCTGGCCCTTGTCCATACTGCATACGAGGGGGCTGGTCCCCATTCCCGAAGAAGGGCCTATACATCCACACGCTCTCATACATCTACCCCACCCTAAACATTGTGAGGAAGGGGGTCCTGGAGAGGCCAGGCCAGCAGGAGCAGGGATTAAGGGCCAATCCACTCTTTCTGAGTTTGCTTCCTGGATCACACCAGGCCACACAAAGCCCCAGCAAGACAGTTCTCCCCCAGGGGAGAAAGCCTCCTCCCTTCCTCGCACAAAAGAAAAACACAGCTAAGAGGAACCTCTGTGTTCAGAAGCAGCCTATGCTGCTGCCTTCAGGGCTTGCTCGTAGCCCCTCTGTGGGAAATAAGAATTTTAGGGGGCTAGGGACCCCCTCCCAATCCTGCTTGGGCCTCCATACCCCCCTCCTGCCTAGGACAGGGGCCTCAGGGGTGGGGGCTTCCCTCCCTCCCTAACTTCAGCCCAACTCCTCTCTTTGGGGGTTTGTACAGACTGCTCCATCCAAAGCCACTCTTCTAAGGCCTTCCTTCCTTTCTCCAAGGCCCAGATTTTGCATAAAGGGACAAGGTCTGCTCCACAAGAGATACAGACATTTGCTTGTTTGCTGGATGTCTCCTTTCCCTGGGCAAATCCCTTGTTTTCCTGGGTGGTGGTGGAGGGAGGGAGGCTGAGGATTTTCAGGCAGGTATCTTCGCTTCCTCCTCCTCCACCCTTACCTCAGCCAGGAGGGATTAGTCCTGCCAGGCAGTCTAGACAGTGGTGCACCAGCCGGCCACAGGGCCATGGGATCCACCGGCCAGGGAAAGAAAGGGAGAGGAAAAAACCACCACCGCCATCTAGCGAGCCACCGGCCTCACTGCTGGGAAGAAAAATCTCCCCCCTCAAAGCCACCAGTTCCTGGGAATTGCAAGGAGCACGCCCTCCTCTCCCAACGCCCCTGAGCTGACTTTCTGAAGAATGCTTCAGTCACCGCCATGGCGCAGGAGAGGCTTCCCGGAAGCAGAAACCAAGGACTGCCAGACCCTCTTCGAATTCCCCATGGAGGCCAATGCTAGAGCAACCTCCCCTTGCACAGCACGGCCTTTTCGGTGACATCCTCCAGTTCCTGCGCTGTTTGCTCACCTTCCCCAAAACATTGCGCCAGAAATAAGTGAGAACCATTCCATTCTGTCCTGTCTTTGAGAAACAAGCATCACTATTCAAAGACACAACCGTGTTAGTCTCGCTATCAGCACGCAAGGGGATCAGAATTGCAGAGTTGGAAGAGACCACGAGGGCCATCAAGTCCAACCCCCTGCTATGCAGGAAATCATGATCAAAGCATCCCCGACAGATCTGGTGGCACCTCCAAGGGAAACTGAGAGAAAGATTGCCAGAGCTGATGCTACAAACTCCTTCTGCGCTCTAAGTCTCAAAGGTGCTACGAGATCCCTTTGCATGCATCACTGTTGCTTTTGTTATTACTAGCAGTAACCTCCTTAGGAAGAAGGAATTTACCATTCATGTTGTTACAGTAAGTTGTTTGTTTTTCAGACCCTGGCGTTGGAGTTTATTAGGCCTATCCAGATGATTTTAAATTGTGAATTTTAAACTGTGCACTGGTTGTTTTAAAATAGCCTTACTTGTTTTTTAAACTGTTACGTTTTAACTGATATTTGTTTTTAACTAATTTTATGTTGACTTCTATCATTTTCCGTAACTGGAATCCTGCAACATTTCCCTAGAAGGCCCTCCCAGGCTGGATGTCCGTCTGCGCAGACTCACAGGGAACTGCGTTACGGGGATTCTGCGGCTCAGGGGGAATCGTACAAAACCGTAACGCCCGCCCCCCATCAATAGCCACTGCCATTGCTCAAGGCCATATACTCTGGAAACATGTACAAATGTAGAAAAGCATGGCACACATTCCTAAATTAAATAAATAGAGCACTGTAAGTACGTTACTGTGCAGATGATAAAATAGCATTGTTTGGTTGTCAGCCTTAAGGCAGCGCCTTCTTTGGAGCAGCGGCACAAAGGCGGGCACAGTGTTGAGGACAGTCCAGCTGCCCCGGGTGCTGTTGGCATCATCAGCCCTGGGTTCAAGAGCATCTCTGCGGCTCAGCTTCCCGGATCAGAAGGACAAGGGTGCCACCTACTGTCCGGCCATTCCTGCATCCATGCAACTGCAGACATTGCCAGAATTTTGTGGTTGCTGCCCTGCCCCATGGGCATTTGTGGGGTGCCTCCGAAGATGCCTCCCCTCGCCCCCTTTCTCATTGCTCCTCAAAAGAAGCTCGGCTCCAAAAGAGAACCGCAGCAAACACACCTTCCTGTCCTTTCATGCTTTGCTTCCTCCTCCCCCTCTGTTCACCATGGATGATTCTTGGCTTATTCCACTCCTATCCCACCCGCCTTCCCTGTGTGGGGTGCAAAGTGGGTGGCATGCAGGGTTCTCTCCCTGCCGTCATTTTATCCTCACAACAACCCTGCGAGGTAGGTTTAGGCTGAGAAGTAGCAACAAGCTCACCATGGCTGAGTGGGGAGGCAGGATTTGAACCTGGGTCTCTCCGGACCTTGTCCAATTCTCCTAACCTTTGAGATTTCACCAGGCAAGGCTCCAGTCCTCACGGTTCCGAAAAAGGAGACAGAAAGCTCTCGGAAAGAGAGGGCTGAGAGAGGAAGGAAGAGCTCCGTTCCTCCTCTGCTAGGCATCTGCTTGGCCTTGTTTGGCTGCTCTGCATTTGCCCCCTCCCCATATGGGATTCCTTTCGGAGGATGCAGCCCACGGGCTTCCCCAGAGCCCACCCGCCTGCTCGCACGTGGGTGGTCTCATTTTGGCTGCAGAAAAACCCTTCTCAGCACACACGATGCAGCAGAGGCAATTAGTAAGCAATTAGTCACTACTCCGTTCCCCTTGCAGATCCCACATTTGAGCGTGGATGATCAAAAGGGGAGGGTCTTCATGCCCCCCCCCCACAATTCCCCAAAGGGGGCTGAAGTTTGGAAAGTCAGGGCTGAGGCAAAGGAGGCCTAAATTACATAAGGAGGAGCCACTCACTCCCTCGCTGGCTCACGAGCCAATTAGTGGCTAATGAGCCTCCCAGAGAGGTAAGTGGCCCAGTTATGTAAGTGCTGCCACTTCAGCCGGATGGCATGCCAGAGGCACCGGTGAGGCCTCTTAGTCAGTCCTGGAAAAAAAAAGAGATTCCCCACCCTCCCCGGGCCAAGAGGTGCATTCCCCGGCTCTGGCCATGCCTCTCTTGGGACACTCTGACCCACGGAGAGGGGCTCAGGGGTCTCCTTCCTCATCCAGAGCAGCCCACGGCCACCGTGGAGGGCCAGCTGCAGCCATTTTGCCCCTGACAGGCATTGGGGGGGGGAGAAATTTGGGGGCAGCTGCCACCCTCCTCCTCCTCCCAGGGTGAGGAAGGAGACTGCACCAAGCCTGACAATGTCGAGACAAGAAGAAGCGTTTGTGCGCCATGAAAACCCTGAGCCTTTGGAGCCTCCTTCTTTGGAGATGTTTAAACAGAGGCTGGGTGGCCATCTGTCAGGGATGCTTTGCTTGTGTCTTCCTGCATGGCAGAATGGGGTTGGTCTGGATGGCCCTTGGGGTCTCTTCCAACTCTATGAGTCTATGATTCTAAACAAGGGAGAGAGGAGGAAAATGCAAAGGCGGGAATGAAGGCGGAAGGCTTGGCTGTTCATTGAATCAGCCCACTGGTTTTTCCATGGAAATCCCCAACGCCAGGCCTGGAAAGGGAGTGGGAAGGGGAGGGACTTCCTGGCTGATTTGGCCATGACTGACGGACAAGAGAGGAAGGCAGCAGCTGGGCCGGCTGGCTAGCAGCCTGCCCACCCTCCTCCTCCTGGGCCTTCAGGAGCCTCTCTGAGCCAGAGAAGGGGCTTCGTTGGGTTCGGGGGGGGGGAGTTCTGGTGAGGGATTGAACCCAGGCTAATAGCTAATGACACCCAGTGGAGCTCCAAATATTGGTAGACATTCCCTTCCTAGACTGGCGCTCCCCTTGCTCCCCCATCATCACATGCAGGTGAAGACCTTTCAGTCCTGGCACACCTTTCAGCACTGATTGCTCAGGGTGAAAAGAGTCATTCAGAAGGTACTGCACTGTTTATTGGTTGTTTTCCTTTAATGGTCCTGCTTTTAATTCTATGGTTAGTTGAATTATATTTTACATTTGCCACCTAGAGTCCTGGACTAGAAAAAAAGGCAGGATATAATTGTTGTTGTTGCTGTTATTCGGGGGATCACAGGGGAGCCAGGGAGACACACTGGCGGTCAGATGTGGTCCTAAGTCCCCCACAAAGCCATGAAACATACGGCTGACCTCGGACCAGTTACTCTCCCCTCTCGGCCCAGCCAACTTCGCAAGGTTATTGTGACGCTCCAGTAGGGAAGGGGAGGAGAGTCACGCACGTATGTCGGTTTGAGCAGAGTGGAGAAAAGACAAGGCACCAAAGGACGTAGGCAGCCAACTGGGGGGCCTTGGTGCTGCCCCTTGGCCTCCGTCCCCTGCATGGGGCTCTTCCGGAATCTGCTGTGGGAATCTGCCTTAACGAGGCCCCTTGCTCTGATCCCTCCCGTGGTCATGGGAGAGACCCATTCCCCAGGGAGGCTGCCACACGTCACACCACTGCTGGGACAAAGAGGGACTGGTGGTCTTGGCAGAAAGAGCCCAGTTTCCTTCACAAGCACACCGACCCCTCCCCACCCTTCCCCTTGCCTCCCAGAGAACAAACCCAGCTGAGCACCCTGGGATGCCTGCTGCGGCCCCCCAAACAGAGGCTTTATGCCTGTTCCAGGCAGGGAAGGAAAAGACCCCCTCCCAGGAAGTGGGCAGCTTAAAGGGGATTAAAGACAAGAGCGCCATGAGCCAGGAAGCCTTTAAAGGCCTCCCGTGCCAGGCAGCAGCGCCTCTCCTCCAAGGGAAGCCATCCTGCTTTCCTGGAAGCCGGCCTGGGCTGGTGCTCTGGCCCAGTTTCCGGTCACCCAGCTGACAGGCTCAGTGGAGGGCTGGAGGGGGCCCAGGGGACGGGTGTCAACGATCCTTCCAAGAAACCATCTGAGCTGGAGTTCAAGTTTTGGTTCCTCAACCGACTGAAACACAAAAACACGGCTAAAGCAAGCGCCTGGCTCCTGGTTCCTCCTCCTCCAGTAGGGCTGGGGTCATTTCACGTTTCCTGCCCAGTTTTCAAGCAGCCCTTTTCCTACTATATGGAGGTCGGTAAAGATTTGCGCCAGGGACTCTGCTGGGCAGAGGGGGCTGGGGGAAGAGAAAGAGAATGGCTTGCAAGAGGCCTAAAACCCCACACGGAGGGTGCTGAGTATGAAGCAGACATCTGCAGGGAAGCAGCACCCGTCCCCAGAAGCTGAGGATCACAGCCAGGCTTCCGCCCGTTGACGCAACGTGCGCTTTTTCTTGGGAAGCAGCCACCGCCACAGAGACGCAGGGGAGACTTCTGAGAAATCTCCACATGCAGAAGTTGGACCAAGGGCCTCCCAAGAAACACTTCCAAGAGTACATGAAGAAACTCTCCCTCTCCCCCACCAGCCCAAATTTCCTGGGGCAGCAGGGATGTGCATGTCGAAGACCACCCACCGGCAGTGTGCCAAAGAGGATCACGTGCCCACTCCCAGCCTGGCCGCTCAGCTGCAGAAGCCGCCCGAAGCATGAGTGACCCCCAAAGAGAGACAACAGGGTGAAAGGGTGGGATTAGGAGAAGCTCCAGTGGGGATCTGGATTCTTAGAATAAAATCCATTCCAACCTCTGGTTACCTCTGAGAGGGCCAGAGGCAAAACATGCCCCCGCTTGGTGTTTACTACGCCAAACAGGCCAGGCTGTTCCTGATCAAAGAAGGAAAACAAGGCTCACCCCCCCACACACATTTCCCGCCTGCCCCCTGGGCGTCAGTGACACACGGTCAGTCCTCTCTGACCTCCCCTTTAGAAAGAGAAAAACACAGAGGCCTCCCTTGATTTCTGTTCACTGCAAAAGAGGGAGAGGGAACAAGGCTGAGGCAAAGAGGCAGGCCTCCCGCCATTGCCTCCCCCTCCTCAGGTGCAGAGAAGAGCCCCTGCCAAACAAGGGAAGCCATAGCACTGCTCTGCAAGGCAAGCCCCCAGTCCTTCCCATGAACCAGCCCAGCAGGAGGGGCTCCCCCAGGAGACCCTCAGCACCCTCCCGAAGGGAACACAGGCTCCCTGGGAGGAGGGGACACATGGGGCAAAGGGACACCTTGCAGGCTGTGGCCCATCGGGAGGTGGCCGTGGCGCTGTGTGGCCCAGGCACCAACCAAGTGGCAGGCAGGCAGGCAGGCAAAAGCCCACTGCACACTGTTCCAGCCAAGGCTCGTTAGGGCAGGCCTAATTAGCTGAGTCAGAGAGAGAGAGAGAGGTTGGAGCACCTGACTGCCTTCTCATGGGAGCCGGAGTGACGCAGGGCAGGTTCACCCCAGGCAGTGTGTCAGGATGGCCCTCCTGTCCCCAGCCGGCCTTCTGGGCCACAAGGTCAGGCCCCGGCGGCCTCACCGGCCCCAATGCGTAACCGGGAGGAAGAGGAGGAGGAGGGCACCGTGGGGCGGAGGAGGCAGAAGAGACCAGACCCCCTCCCCACTCCATCACCAGATTCATGGCCTCTTTTTCTTTCCCCCCTCCTTGGTGGGAAAAAATAAAGAGAGTTAATTATAGCTCCAATTTTAGATTTGACTATTATCTCATCCACTCCAGTTCCCCAATTTGACTCGTCCCTCGTCATGGTACTAATTAACGTTATGAAACAACAGATTTCTAAAAGAGGAAATATTTTCCATAGGAAAAATATCGCAGTGGAACATTTTTCTCTCTTCTCTCCAATACAGGAACATTCCCACCGCGCATCGCCGCATGCCCACCCATTCTGACCCCACAAACCCCTCGGCCCATAAATGCCTCCCTGGCTGCTGACTTCATCAGTCACCCTGGCTGAGAATTGGCCTTATTCTTTACCCATCCTTTTATTGATTTTACTGCATCCAATTCAACGGTAAACTGCTTTGAATTTCTGTTGACGAAAAGCCGTATTAAAATGTTCTTAAATAAAGTATGAAGGGCTGGCAGTCTGGAAGAGCAAACGCCAACATGCAGACTGGCCTCTGGCCACGGTCAAACCCTGGCGGTGGTCGAACTCAGCCTGGTTTTGTGGAGCAGCATAATTTTTTGAGGGGGTGGAGGGCACCTTTGTGGCACCAGATAAAATGTTTGTACCACCAGGCAGAGGATCTGCGACACCGGGTGGGAACGCATGGTCCTGGCTGCCCCATGCCTCTGGTCTGGCTCTGGCAAGGCGCTGGGGATGGCATTTAAAGCCCGGAAGGACGTGGGACCTCCATACCTGAAGGGCCTCCTCTCCCCATACGCACCTGTTGCCTGAGGATTGCGGCTCCTCTGTGTCCCACCAGTCAGGCCAGGACGCCGTGTGAGGACATGGGGACGGGGCCTTCTCAGCTGTGGCACCCATCTGGTTTTCCTCAAAATGCTAACACTCATGATTTTAAGACTGCTTTCCACTTTTCAACCACAAAGAGGGGCAGTGCAGCATCAAAAAACAACCAAAGCATGCAGGTACTCATGGCTTGCAAGCAGGAAGGCCTTGGGAAGGAGGCAAACGGGACGCTCTGAGATCGAGAGACACTTTCAGGGAAGAGGGGGGCTCTCTCAGGGCAGCCCCCTCCCCACAATAAATAAAACAGCCACCAGGCAGCCTTAGTTTTGGGAACGCGGAGGAGATGAGCAGGGAGTGGCAAGACAGGAACAGGGAGCCGGCCTGACTGTTGGGCAGAGCAGGCAGCTTGCCCAAGGTTGGCTGGTTGGTTCATTCATTGTGGAAGCCACAGGAAGGCAACCCATGCGCAGCTCTACCATTTTGCATTACTAGCTTTCTTCTCCGCTGCCGCCAAGGGCCCTGTGGGATCTTTCTCTTTTCTGCCCCATGTGCCAAAATGACTTGAGTGTCATGCACTTCCTTTAGGGATGGGATAAGGGTCCAGGGCGAGGCAGGATGGGAGCCCACCAGGAGCGAGGAATCCCTGGGGCAGCCTTTGGGGTCCTCACAGACGGTGGCAGAGGGGCCTTTTAAAGCGGTGTGTCAGGCTTTCATCCTTTTAATCACGTTTTTATGAGTCCTTAATTGAGAATGTTTAATTCCATTAATCTAAATTAATAGTATTTTAATTCTATTAAAATAAACAACTTTAACAGAGTTCTAAATTTTTGAATTTTTAAACTGTACTCTGTTTTAATCTGCTGTATGACCTCTTGGGTCGCTTACCAGGAGGAACATGGGATACCAGCCGATCTATCAATCTATCAAGCAATTAAAATCTCTTGCTCCTCTGAGCCCCATGGTCAGTGGCACTGTGTAAAACTGGGCGAAGCACCCTCCAGTTCGCTTATTCACTCACTCACTCACGCGCACGCACACAAAGGGTTATGTAAACGAGAAAAGCCAACATCCCACGCAGACTTTGGCGCGACAGTCACCGTGTAGCATCCAGCGAGATCACGAGATCTCCACGCGCGCAGGGGCGGAGGCGTGTGACAGGTACCGAGTGCTATTTTGAATCTCCGTCCGCTCCTCCCCACTGAGCAAGGGAAGAGGGAGAGAGGATAGTTTCTGCTTAAACAACCCCGGAGGGCAACAACATTCCTGCCGTGGTGCTCAGCCTAATTAAAAAGTGCTGGGGGACAGAGCAGATCAGATGGCGAGCCCTGACCTGCCCTGACAGGATCGGCTCTCTATCAATCACAAGGTGTGGGGGGTGTAGGGAGCAGGGATGAGTTTTGCTTGCCCGGGGTGGCAAATGAGGTGGCCACCTCCCTGGCTGGAGGCCACAGAATGTTTTCAAGCTCTGGGGCAATGTGGCTGCTGGATTGTTGGGAGGTGAAAGTCACGGGTTCAAATCCCAGCTCAGACTAGACAGTTAGATGGAATTACTCCCTCAGGCTGATGTTCTGTCAGTTTCTGTCTCTCAATTTGACCCACCTCACAAGATTGCTGTGGGAAGAAAGTAGGGAGCAGAGAAGCCACAGGGGGTCCCTTGAGCTCATAGAAGGAAAGTTGGGATAGAAATATAACTAGAATCATAGAATCATAGAATTGCAGAGTTGGAAGAGACCACGAGGGCCATCCAGTCCAACCCCCTGCCATGCAGGAAATCTTGATCAAAGCATCCCTGACTAAGAATTATGTACCTGCACATGTCAACAGAGGGGAAAGAGGGGAGACACAGCACAAACCTCTGGAGTCCAAGTCCATACTGAGTCCATAATCTGAGCCCGGCCCCCTCTCCCTCCCCACCGTCCAAGAAAGAGGTACATTTCAAATGTTTTCGGTTGATAACATGCCCCAGTTTTGATCTGCAACTTGCCTGGAGTAGCTTTTTATAGGGAAAGCAGTTCAGGGGGCAGCCCCAAGAAATGACTTCAGTTTGGCAACAGAAATCACCCGGCCATTGAGAGGGGAAGCTGAGCCGACTCTACCAGTTTGGCTCCGAAACTGTGCCCAGTCAACCACGAGCCAAGCAATGTCCCAGAAGACTAGGCTGGTATCTTTGCCTTCTGCTTTCGGGTATCTTTGCCTTCTGCTTTCGGGTATCTTTGCCTTTTGCTTTTGGGTATCTTTGCCTTTTGCTTTCGCGCACTGCACCCCCCCCCTTTCTTCACCAGAGGCACCCCAGACGAAAAAGTGCGGCTCTTGTATAGGTACATGCTGCCCTCTTGTGGCGCATTTATTACTGCTGGGATGGCGCACGTTTCTGCCAGAGTGTTGGGGAAGGACACCTGAGACCTCACCGATATTAATACGTCCTCTCTTAAAAATAGCCTGTACCTGAGCAAGGGAGGGCTATACCTCCACAGCCCCATTTATGCCTGGGCGCCCACGGGATCAGCTCAGTCGCCTTCCCAACAGTCAGAGGAAACCCAGCGCTTGAGAGAAGGTGGGAAGCAGGATCTCCCCTTGAGGAAACCCCCAAGCCCCTTCTTCCTGAAGGTAGGTGCCACCCTGTTCTTCCCTCTTAATTGCCACAGTGATCCCCAAAAGAACAGCAAACTGGGTCCGCTCTGGGGCAGGCTAGAGGCAGCAAACGCCGCCTCTTTAGAGGCTGAGGAGAATTCAGGGAAGGGGAGTTTTGTGGGAGATTTAGGGAGAATAATCCTGGTACAGTTGCCACCAGTTGAAAGTCCCTCCTCTCCTCCCCAGGTCGATCCACACTTTAGGGTGTCTGTTTGTACGCAAAGCATTGCTGGCAACTCCCTGTCTGCATTTATTATTATTATTAATTTTATTTTATTTTTATTTTTATTTATTTATACCCCGCTCTTCAGCCTCAAGGCTATCAGAGCAGCTTACAAATTGTTTTAAGCAATAGCTATTTGCACATCTACACTGCATTAAACAGTTTCCAATGTGTGTTAGCTAATTGCCCCCCACAAGCTGGGTACTCAATTTACCGACCTACAAAAGGACCTCACACCGGGCCCAGCTTCCCACCCTCCTCATCCCATCCTCTGCCAGCCCCCCAGTCTTCGGATACCCACTCTTTGCTCCCAGGGAGGACGTGCCCAGAAAACCCACCTTGTCCCAGCAGTGGCTGGCATTCATGCTGGCATTCGGTGGCAGAGAGCAAGTCTTCTTACCTGTCACTTGGGTGGCAAAGGCCACTTCCAATCCCCAAGGCGCTTCTCCTTCCCTCAAAGGCAACCTCGGTTTGGTTTCCTAAAAGAAAACACAGATATATATGTATGTATGTATACACGCACACACACACTGCAGGAGCAAGGATCAATAGGATTGATTGACTTCTGCCATCAGCAGCTGCTCAGAGAAGGAGGGCAGTCAAAAGGGGGGGGGGTAATGTGGGACATGGTGCAGCCTTTCCCAGCCCACCAACAACTCCCAGAGGTGCTAGACTACAACACACAACACCCCCACAGCCGTAATGGCCATGGGGATTGTGGGAGTCACTGTCCCTACATATCTAGGGGTCAGAGGGGCACAGGGTAGACACCCCAAAGATGGCTGATGCTTTCAAATGTGAGAGAACTTTGGGTGCCCCAAATGCAGGCCTCACATCTTTGGGGCTGGGGGTTCATCCTGAACCAAGCTGCCCCTAAGGGCTTGGCTTGTTTGCCAGGAGAGGTGTGCCCCCCCCACTTACCCACAATAAACAATAATGTCTATCTATTGGAAAAGAAAAGAGAGTGATTATAGTATTAAGAAAGAAAATGTAGTAGTGTTAGGATAAACAGTTTTAATTTTGTATTAGTAAGTAAAGAGATTGGGGGGGGATTGCATTATTGTCACGGCCTTTTGCAGTTGGGTGTATTATTTTGTAAAATGGTTTTATTTCAAAAAAAAAAAACCCTACCCCCCCCCCAAATCCCACCTCCCCACCATGCCTCCAAAGGATGAGCAGCCCATTTGGTCCCCCCCCCCCCACAGCTCCTCCATATCTTTGCCTGGCTTCACCAAAACTGCCCCCCTTGCAGAGACACAGCCTGCCTGGCCGCTCAGAAGAGAGGCTTGGTTTGGGTGCTCCGGAGGAGCCATCCTTCCTCTGGGCGCTCAGAGAGGCTGATCCTGCCAAAAGGGAGGGGCTTCTACTGCATCACTGCAAGACACCCCCCCCAGTCACGAATCACAACACACAAAAAGGGGGTAACCATGGAGGCAAAAGCCAGGCTCCACAGGTGAATAGACCACCCCATACACACACATTTCAGGGCAGAGGCAGGGTCTGCATTGGACACCGACCAGGCGGGCTCCGGCCAAGAAGGATCAAGAGAGGACTAAAGTACTCTATAAACCATTTTGTGCTCTACTGCCTGCTCTGAACCCCAAGTCTCTCTGAAACTCACCTGGCAAGAGCTAGCCTTCCTCTTCCTCCTCTTCCTCTGCAAGAGGCAGCAAACAGCATCCCAGATGACTTGGGGTCTGAGCCGAAGGAAGAGGAGGAGGAGGGTCCAAACCGCCCCCCATCCCAGCTCAGGGACTGCCTTTTTGCCCACATCCTCCACGACTATTTTGGGCATCTCACAGAGATAAACAAGAGAGTAAAATGACACGTATATTTTTGAAAAAAAAGGAAGGACGAGGCAACGCTGACCACTAAAACAGGATTAAGTGCACAATCTCCCAAGGGGGGAAAAGCCCGGCAGGAACATCAGGCGCTGCTTAAAAGCTTTTGGTGGATTCAAAGGGGGGGGTGCAGCTGGGGAGGAGAAGAGCAGATGATGATGATGATGCTCATAATAAGATCAGCCGGCAATGCCAGATTACAGACTAAGAAAGCTAATATTGAGAAAGAAGATTACCGGGGCTGCAAATCTCATTGTGCACAAACAAATGTCTGTGATTTTTCCACAGCCTGCATTTACAAAAGAGGTTTTATTTACCTTCCAAAAATAAAAAGCTAAAGCAACAACAACAAAAGCTGAGGAGAGGATGCAAAATCTGCTTCAATGTATGCCTGGCAGGCAGGCAGGCAAACGCACTCCCGGTTTGCCCACTTAGAGCTTCCTGCGTTTCCATTTAAATTTTATCCGTTTAATCAGTGTATCTGAAGAAGTGGATTGCTATCCATGAAAACACACACTCAGATATGAACCATTTAGTCTCAGAGGTGCTGCTCGGTTTCTTTTTAGGCAGCTGCAACAGTTTAACACGGCTATTTCTTTGCAAACGTTTAATTCTAACTTCTTCATTTAAAATTCTTTTTCTTTAGACTGCTCTCTCAGATCACGTAATAAAGTGGACTCTGCCAAGGGAAGCTCAGGCCAGCCGTACCCAAGTCTGGATGAGCTGTACTACAACTCCCATCATCCCTGGCCAGCATGGTAGGATGGGGATGGTGGGAGTTATATTCCTGGGGAAGGCTGACAGGTGCTGTAGATGAGAGTCTCTCATTTTTCCACCTCAGGAAGCCCAGAGAGAGGAGACCCTTCCTCCCCAATTCAAATCTGCAATGGGGGAGTGTGGGGTGTGTGGAGAAAGAAGGGGAGGAGAGGGGTCTCTGAATGGAGACCCTCCTATACCCAAATCCAGCCCAGGTGAGGCACAGGGAGTCCACCCCCCACAAACTGCCTGGGGGGCTCCCCTTGGGGTACGGCCTTCAATTCCAAGGCTGTCGGTTCCTCAAGCTGCTCTCCTGCCTCCAGAACCAAGCAGGAGCTTGGATCGAGGCTGCTCAACCCAGTCTCCATCCCCACAGAGGTACAACATTCATGCTAAAAAGCATGGGCAAGCCAGTGCCTATCTCTCTGCAAGTGCATGGTAGTATTTGTGGCACACACACCCACACACCAACAGGGCTGCTCTCCTCTGGTTATTTCTCTGCGGCCACATCCTAATCAGGTGCCCCCCCCCCTTCAAGTACAAAACTTTGCTGGCAGGACTCCCATTCGCCAGCTCTGGAAGTGCAAAAGCATGGAGCAATGCCCCGAAGGGTGTGCAAACACACAAACCTTGCCATGAGAGAGGGACCATTTGTTTTCTCTTTGGCTTTGCTGGCTAAGGCAGCCCCCAAAAGTAACTTTTGCAAGCTCTGCTGTTGATTCGCCTGACTTGCGCACCAATGCGCACCAGGCAGCAGATGGCCGGTCTGCACACCTTCCGGCAAACTCCCGAAACCACACAGGCCAGCATCTGCTCTCCTCTGAATTCAGTCCAAGGTCAAGAGGGGGAACTTAGCAAAGCGTGAGCCTCCTCTGCCTCACTAGCATGCACAGGCGTGTGCAAAAAAGACACAGTAGGAGGAGGGTGCAAAACCGGATGTCACAAAGCAGGATGGATTTCAAAGCTGTGCCTTCAGTCGCCTGTCTGACTTATGGCAGCCCCATGGATTTCACAGGGTTTTCTTTGGCAAGGAATCCTCAGAGGTGGCTTTGCCAGTCCATTGCTCTGAAACAGAGCCTACAGCACCTGGTGTTCACTGGCAATCTCCCATCCAAGTATTAACCAGGGCTGACCCTGCTTAGCTCCCAAGATCAGAAGTGATCTGGTGCCTTTAGAGTACAGTACTTAGCCCCTATTTGCAAGATACACACATATTCATATTTCCAAATTTCACAGGCCTGTCCTGCCTCATTCCTTCTTCCCCAAAGACCCAGAAACCAATTTCCCAGTGTATCACATCTGGATTAAATGTTTATGTCCTCCTTTTCTACTGAAATACCCTTCACTATTAAAAACCACCAAAACATCATGACCAATCCTAAAAGCAACAGGACGATCCAGAGGCCATATAGAAATATCCCAGTTTAAAAAGACCAATCGTTCATTATTGCTCTCTCTTTAACAGCAAATGTGAATGCTGACAGCCAAGAGAAATGGGACCCAAATGGAGGTGGAATGGAGGGAAGGAGGAAGAAGCACAACAGGGGTGGAAGAGAATGGCGCATGCCAGAGGTGGACACAGCTGGCTGGCTGGCTGGCCCTCGTCAAGACGTGGATGGAGACTGCGCAGCCCTCCGGTACAGTCTGCCAAGAAAACCCCCTGATAGGTTCGCTTTAGCGTTTCCATAAGTCAGAAAGGACAACAACAACAATTAATTATTTAAATATTAACATGCTCCATGAACAGTTCAGGCCCATCCCACAGCCCAAAAGACAAGAGTAATAAAAGCAACCAGGGGAATCAACCTCTGGGGTGGGAGGACCAAGGATTAAGAAGAACCAGGGAAGGAAATTCAGGCTCCAAGCACACCCCTCACATCTTTACAGACCTGTGAGACAGGCTGGAAATGCTCACAAGCCAACAAAACCTCTTCCTGAGCCTTCCAGCTAAGTCCAAGACAACCACGTTTGCGGGTAGGTGGGTGGGTGGGATTCCCCTGCCGCCACAGGGGTCCCTAAATTCCAGAAGAAAACGGAGGCCTCTTCCAGGCAGACTGGGATGATACGCACACACACTAGACAAGAGAGAGGGACTCATCTTCTGGACGGTTTCCCTCCTGTACTGTCACCACAGCTCTTCCCAGCCAAGTCCCAGTTTGGGGGGGAAAGTGTATAAATAATGTAGGAGGGAGGAAAATGGGTAGACAGGCAGACGGACAATCCCAGTATGACCCCCAGCATCTCCAGACAGGGCTGCTGGGAAAGGAGACCCATGGGCTGAAACCCCGGGGATCCAACGCTGCTGCCAGCCAGTGTTCAGGATCTTGTTTAGACAGACTCCTCTTCCTGTTCCCTGCACGCCAATCTCTCACTGCCATACTCTCTGTCCTACTCATATTCCAGGTGTTAGGTATCATTTCAGGACCCCCCAAATCCTCTTGGACTGGGGCAAAGAGACACGCACGTTGTCTCTAAATTGCTTCCAACTC
This sequence comes from Gambelia wislizenii, assembly GCA_030847615.1. NCBI lineage: Eukaryota > Metazoa > Chordata > Lepidosauria > Squamata > Crotaphytidae > Gambelia > Gambelia wislizenii. Next base: position 4,709,286 of record JAUMIR010000018.1, on the reverse strand, counting down.
TCCTAGGCAGCTGGCTGGGTATCTCTGGGATCCCTTCGCAACACCAACATGGCCTGAGAAGCAGCCCAGCTACCCTGCAAAATGCAGCGAGAAGTTGAAAGTTAGCAAACAGCTTGGAAAAGTTCTTTTGGGGGATGATAACTCCCAGAATCCCCAGGCCAGAAATCTCTGGTGTGGCTTTCGCCTTAATTTTGAATCAAGTTTAGTTTTGAACGCACGAGATCAAGCTTTAGTAAATGTAGAAGAGATAATGACTCCTTTTTGTAAAAAATGGAAAGAGTGGGGCTTGGAGAACAGACCAAGCAGTAATGGAACATTTGCCCAGGAGGCCAGAGATAGACTCAATAGACATGAAGCCACCAAAAAAGCAAGCAAACAGGACTTCCCCTCCGTCCACCAGAAGAGATGGCTTTTGTTCTCCCCCATAATGGAAGAGACCAGGGCCGCTCCCCCCCACCACCTTTTTAGAAAGACCAGAGCAAGATGGAGAATAACAGAGAATTCTCTTCCACTCGCATAAGCTTCATCACCAGCCCACCCGGAGGAAGAAGGAAGAATGTACAGGCAGATAGAAATCTCCTAAAATAACACATCCACACACACACAGTTTCCAGAGGGGCAAAACTCTTCCTCTACCTTGGGCCACAAGCCACTTGGGATGTTTGTAGTCCTAAATATCTGGTCCTGGCAAAGGCAATCAGACTGAACTACCTGGCAACTTTGCAAGACCAAAGCAGTGCCCGCCTGGGCTTTTTCTTCTTCCTTCCTTCCTCCCTCCTTCCCTCTGAGGAATCTGTGAACATGTCTAATACATCAGCTCCCTCCAGCACTTTTGGATCAACACCACAACATTGCTGAAGCTTCCACAGCCAACATTTAACCATTAGGAAGGCTTTGTTTCTCCTGTCCAATTAATTTGGGAAGCCTTTTCCCATTAAACTCTGGGTTGTTGAACGTCTGGCCGAAGAAGATCTGCTAAGTGGGGAAAGGAGGCAGGAGCAAACTTTACTCCAATTTCTGGTTTGTGCTCAAACGTTCTGGTTTGTGCTCAAACGTTTGCTGCTGCATTTCAGAGAAAGCCAAAGGGACTGTTCAGAAAAGAGAGATAACATATGAGAAATGTTCCCGTACTCCTCTCTCATAACCAGTTTTCTCACCCACAAAATATTTTAACATGAAACACTTCGAACGTGATTTGGCACAAAAGAGAGAATTTCCCTCATTTAGTCACCTTGCAAAATAGTCCATCAAAGATCTCCAGCCTGAAAGTTCATGAGCAAAGAATAGACGGATTGGGTTACCTGCCTGCAAGAGGAAGAACAAAATGAAATTCAAGAGCTCTCCAAGCGGAAGTCACTTTCTGTACAAACATGTCCAAATAAGTCACAGAAATCACATCTGCAAGATCACACTAAGGTTTCCTTCTTTGTGTTGTTGTTGTGTGCCTTCCAGTCGTTTCTGACTTATGGGGACCGCAAGGCGAACCTATCGCAGGGGTTTCTGAGGACCTTGTGACTCGCTCAAGGTCACCCTGTGAGTTTTCATGGCCCAATGGGGATTTGAACCCTGATCTAAACACTCAAACCACTATGCCACTCTCACCAATTTCTCATCCCACCTCCAAAGAAACTTCTACATCAATGAATGGGGGTCAAACTGGATGGGGGGGTGGAATTAATGCAGGGTGGACCCTTCCCCGCTCCCCCCCCCAAAAAAACCCCTCAGTGCAATGCTAACCTTGGTTCCTTGCAAGTTAAGTCCCAAGGAGCTCAAAGAGGGCTTGAACTCCAGAAGGACGGGATGCAAGCAGTCTCGGGCCCTTCAACCTATTTGGTCTCCACCCTGCATTAACAATTCCAGAAAGGAAGCTGAAGGAATGAGGTCCATTCCCGGTTCTGATTTGCCTCACAACATTTTACGCAGAAATGGCAACCTTGAGGGGCGCTCCCAGATCAGGAAGAATTTCTCTGCAAGACTGCGTCACAATTAGTTTAGCCCTTGGGCACAGAGAGAAAACTTCAAAATCCCCTCAGCCTTGGGAAACCCCTGGGTGGCCTTGGGCAAGTCTTGCTCTTCTTTCAGCCTCAGGGGAAGGCCATGGACCCAGAGAAGAAACTCTAGGAGAGGATCGCTATACATTTGGGTCCAGCCTTAGCTGCAAATCACCCCTGCGGAGTAGATCCACTAGCAGAGCAGCTTTTCTGGGCAGGGCCTGTGTAAACACAGAAAGAAAGGGCTCTTTTGGAGGAAGAGGTGCCCCAAAGGACTTGCCAACCCTTGGTCACCCTTCCCCGTACAAGCACAAACGCCGGCCTCCTGCCAGCCACCTTTCCCTCCGCTAGATACGGACTCTTCCTTCAAAGCAACCACCTAAATTCCCTGTCTTCCTCATCAGCAACTGTGTGGACAGATGATAAAGCCATCTTGCGACTCTTGCCTTATAGGCGCAAAACCCAGAAAGATCTATTTTCCCAAACTCGCTTACAGCCCATGTCAACTGGTCTGTATTTAACTTGATTGAAATCCTTCCAGACACCAAAATACATGTTATCTCTTGAGAAGAAGGCTCCAAAAATCTAAAAGAGACGACTACTTCTCTTCCTGCTTGGCTTGAGGATACTTTTGCTTCCCTTTGTTGTCTCAGAGAAGCTGTATATCCAAAATATTTTGAAGCCAACGTGCCAAACACATCCTTGAAGGAGAAACAACGGATGTTGCAAAGGAATAGACTATATTTAGAGCGACTTCCCACGCCAACTCCGAAACTGGTAACACTGGGACTCACAAGACACCTCACAGAAGAGGAGGGGGTGTCATACCACTGGGCCAAAAAGCAAGGAGGGCATGAGAAAGAGAGTGTAAACATTGTCACGCACACATACACACACTGAGCAATCCATCAACAGTATTCCCGTGCGCTTGCCATGCTGCCTTGTTGCAGACTTCCATGAAGTTGGCCACCAAAAAAAGGCAGCCGGTATGGGAAGGATTTAGAAGGGGCTCGCAACCCCTCGTACGCTGAACGTGAAATCTTTTGTGGCACGCATGTTTTCCCTTCAAGCTCCAACACTCTCCCTTCAGCAGTTTTGCCTCTCTGTTGATGCCGCTGCGAACATACGAAACAGCAAACAGACACAGGAAAAGCCTTCCAGTCCTCTTAACAACAGAATGAATCACCAGCCTTTTAGGATTAATGCAAGTGTGGCACCGATCCAGCATTAATATACAACCAGTATTTACGTGCATCAGGATACGTTTCAGTCCTGTCCTCACAGAGCCCTGAGGAACCAGCGCCAGCCAGCTTCGAAAGCATCGTGAAACTCAGTTCCTTCTTCCGGACCCGCAGCAGTCCAACTTCCTTCTACCCCACTTCTAGCCCCCAAAGTGCCCCCACTTGGCTTTTCTATAGGCTACGGATCTCCCAGAGCCTCTCTGTCCACAGCGAAAATCAGCCCGGGTCACTCACTCGTTGTCTAAAGGCCAAGTCCTGCCGAGCGGCTGAGGAGGTCTTTCCACCTGTCCAGAAATAGTCCAGAGAGGGGTCACCCAAGGCGGAGGGCGTCCCGTGGATGGACAAACCCTGCAACCACACTACACATACATGTTACATGCAACAGCATGCATGGGAAAGACATGCCAACCAAGCAGGCTGTAAACAGGAACGAGAGCAAAAGGAAGGCATCGGCGGAGTTAGAAAAGGAAGGAATAATGAAATGGAGCGTCAACATGAAGATAGCGGGTATCTGTTGATACCCAACTTTCGTCTGTACATTATTACTTGTTCCAAAACCCTTTGCGCACCTGACAAGAAAGCGCGGCGTGCATCTTCTAAATACCTGTAACGAAGGCGCACAAGATGTGCCAGCCAAGGAAGGCACCTTGCCCGCCCCAAACGCCCCCATGAGCCAAGACAACTCTAGGGCCGGTTCCTCTCCAACAGCCAAAGTAAAACTTTTCAAGCCGCTCCTCAAAGGACAAAATCCAGCCCGCTAACAATGCCAACCCCATTCCCAGTGCCTCTGCTCCCCACCACGTTCACGCACCCCACCGTCCAGCCCCAAATGCCCATCCCTTCCCCGCTGCGTCCCCTTAAGCCACCTGAGGCTGGTGCTGTTGTCATGTCTGCATCTGGTGGCAGGATGTTCCAGAGGCCAACTCCGTGCAGGGGGCAAAGGGAAGCCAACACCTGGGAGCCCCTTTGGGGACTCAGGCTCCGCCCCTTTCTGATCAGCACTCACAGCCCTCCCCCTGATTAGCATACAAGCCCCTCCTCTTATTAAGTCCCCTTGAAAATGCAGAAACTCCTCCCCTTTCCGATCCCTTCCTCCCAGTAAAGCCAGACAGAAGCCCCCCCTTCCTGCCTCAGTCACCATATAAGCCCCTCCCCCTTGATTAATATGCAAGCCCCACCCCTTCCTATCACCCTCACTTATATATGCAAACCCCGCCCTCTTCATTAGCATGTAGAGCCCCCATAGTTCTATAAGACCCACCCTTGAATCCACATGCAAGCCCCTCCCTGAAATCCAACAAGCCCCTCCTCCTTGATTAACATGGAAGCCCCGCCCCAGTCAACCCCCAACCCAATTCTCCATGACCCTCCCACAATCCATCAAGCCCCTCCTCCCTGATTACCATGCAAACCACTCCCCAATTCAGCAAGCCCTCCTTCTTGATTAACATGCAAGCCCCTCCCATAACCCAACAAGCCCCTCCTCCTTGATTACCATGCAAGACCCTCCCACAATCCAACAAGCCCCTCCTCTTTGATTAATATGCAAGCCACTCCCATAATCCAACAAGCCCCTCCTCCTTGATTAACATGCAAGCCCCTCCCACAATACAAAACCTTCCTCCTTGATTACCATACAAGCCCCTCCCCAATTCAACAAGCCCCTCCTCCTTGATTAATATGCAAGCCCCTCCCATAATCCAACAAGCCACCCTCCTTGATGAACATGGAGGTCCCTCCCCAAGTTTACAACCATGTCAGCCCCAAGCCCCTCCCCCAAATCAACAAGCCCCTCCCCCTGATTAACATGCCAGCCCCTCCCCTAATCCTCGAAGCCCCGCCCCAATTCTCTAAGCCCCTCCCCTTGGCGTAAGCCCCTCCCCGAAGGGGCGCCTTGGCGAGGTGGGACTAAGCCCCGCCCCCGCCGCTGCCCCACGTGACCCCGCTGGCCCCGCCCACCCTCCCCGGCTGTGAGGCGCCAGGGGGAGGCCAGTCCCGAGAGGGCGGCGGCGGGCAGCGGGCGGCGGCCATGGGCAGCCGGGCGGCCTCCCTCCTGCTCCTCCCTCTCCCGGCTCGCCTTACCTCGCCTGCCCGGCCGCCGCCTCGGCGCTTCTCCGGCCACCGCTGCCCGCCCGCCCGCCTGCGGCGCAACGCACCCTGCTGCCAAGCCCTGGGCCAGGGAGAGAGACCGACAGCCCCGCGCAGCCAATCAGCGAGCGGCGCCCCTCAGCGCCAAGGGAGGCGGGGTCCCAGAGCAGCCGCCAGCCAGGTTAGGTTGCGCCGGTCCGAAGGGGGAAGGGAGGGGGAGCGGAGGACGGGGCAGCCAATCAGGGCGCGGGAGGGGAGCGGAGGGGGCGGGGCCTCGGGGCATGCAAATTCCCGGTCGAGATTTGACTATGCATGAGCCAGGTTTGCATTATTCATGACCCGTTCTGTGGTGAGGGGACTGAGGGGAAGAAAAGGAGGGAAAGGCGGAGCAATCTATCTATCTATAATATATATATATATATATATATATATATATGATATGTTCATGGTCTTGAATATATGTCACTACTTCAAAAAAGATACCATAATTTTCACCAAAAATGAAACTTACGTTTAAAGGTCCAAAATTAGGGAATTCCATATTTACTGAGGGAGAACAACATATTAACACATAAGCATAACATTGGTTAAAAGCACAGAGCAATTAAAAACATATATCAGTTTAAAAGGACAAGTTAAACCAAGACATTTTAAAACAGTCAACACACGATTTAAAATTCACTCTTTAAACTTTAGACACACATACAATATATATATATATATATATATAGTATATAAATATATATATATGCATACATACACTGAGCACACCTACCCACACATACATCATACATATATTTATTATTATTTTAAAATAATCTCCTCGTGACACCTTTTGTTCCAGTCAAATTTAAAAAACAGAACATCTTACAACCTAAAAAAAAAACCTTACAACCTAATGGTCACTCAAGACTTTGAAGCAGGTAAATGACAAAACCCTGTCCAAGTTTCTTTCTGTTTTTAAAAAAAGACTATCAAATATGTGCCTGTTTCCATCTTTGAGCGTATAACGCTCTAGCCGACGTTACCATGTACAACAATGTCTTCCTCTACCTTAGCCATCATATTTAATAAGTATAATTCTGGATCAATTGAAAAATCCCCTGAAAGATATTTTCACTTCACTGAAAGATATTTTATACATATATAAATGCCTCAGTGTTTAAGACCCCAGCGCTAGGAGCCTATTCCAGGGAAGAAAATATGTGTGCGAAGAAGCGAATGTTGGCTATAAGAAGGCGCTCGCGTGGATCTAATGCACGTCCATGCTTTTCGCCACAATTGCGTTGCTTTAAGTCCTTTTCCTGGTGCAAGTGTCCCCGTGCAAATAATCCTTTAGTGCACAGCTGGAATAATAAAATAATAATAATAAGAAAGGGGGGGGATAAACGGAGAATGTATAAATAGAGGTAGTGGTTGATGCGCGAACAGCAGTGCGAGAGAGTTATCTGCGCATCATCTTGCAAACAGAACAGAGTTCATGCAGCCAGGGGGCGGACGAATACGTCTGTTGCCATTACTAATTATCGGCAGGAAAAGGAAGCCAGCTACAGGATACTGCCCAGCTTTTAATGTTTTCAGCAAAAAAAGATTTCCTCTGATTTTTTTTTTTTAATGAAAGAAAAGGAGGGTGTCAAAGGAGATGCAAAAGAGATGCATTCAAAGAAAATGAACGCACAGTATTTCATTATTTGGCAATATTTCCTAAATGGAAAGTGAAATGAAGAGGAGGGGGGCAAGAGGGTAGGTGGGGTTGCCCAAAACTCACTCCCTTCCTCCACCAACTATTATGAGGAGGCACAGCATTGCCCTCTTTGCTTGGATCTCCAGCCGTCCTTCCTTGAAAGCCTTTGTGGCATTTTTGAGATTTCTTCCAGCCAGCTCGAGGTGATGGATGTGGCCTTCCTCCTCCTCTTCCTCCCTGTGCTTTCTCCGCCCAACAACAACCCTGTGAGGTAGGCCAAGCTGAAAGAAAGAAAGAAAGTGAGAAGCAGTTGGCCCCAAGATCATCACCCAGCAATCTATAAAGATCTGTATCGCATGGCAGAGCCCTTTGAAAACTTAGGGTCATGGTTGCATCTTTCTGGATCCTATGGCATTCCTTCCCTCTCCCACAACTGAGTAAATATGCTTTTACACCTGAGCATTTATTCTCACTCTGTACTGCACCCCATCCAAAGAAATGGGTTTATATGCACATAAGCTCATGCGGAAATAAAAACCAGGGGCTGCACTTCAGGCGGAGAGTCCCCACTTTGCAGGCAGAAGGCCCTGGGTTCGATCTGTGGCATCTCTAGGCAAGCGTGGGAAGGAAGACCCCGCCTGAGTCCTAGAGATCGGCGGTCAGTGTATAGACCTGGAGGGGAGGGGTGCTGAGAAATACACCGACATCGAGCTGCTCCCTTCTCCAGAGACTAAGGCACGGAGCAATGGGTTCAAACTCCAGGAGAAGAGATTCCATCTAAATGTTAGGAAGAAATGTTAGATGGTGGTAAATGCTGTTTGTCAGTGGAAGACACTGCCTAGGAATGTTTTGGAGTCTCCTTCTTTTTAACCAGAGGCTGGATTGCCATCTGTCCGGAGTGCATTGGTTGTGTCTTCCTGCAGGGCAGGGGGTGGACTAGATGGCCCTTGTGGTCTCTTCCAACTCTAGGATTTCTATGACTCGGAGAGAGCGGATACAGAGGGAAGAAGAGGAGGACTTGGCTAGGCCAGTGGTCAGCCCCAGATGAACCGGCAGCCGCCAGCCCAGCCCTCCTCCATGGGGCGAAGGGGAAAGATTACGGGAAGAAGCCACCTTCAGCTCATGGGTGCTGAGCGCCTCCTAGTGACCAGCGCCAATGCAGCAGACACCCACCACCAGCCCTTTCCTGTTATGGGGCTGTGCCGTAGCATCCCAAAGGCAGAGGCACCTGTGTGGGTCACACTCCCCAGGGGAGAGGCAGCGGCACAAGAGGACACCTAGCCATCCTGCCTTGGCCCATCTAGCTCTGTACCATCTGTGCGGACTGGCCGTATTTGCCCTTTAAAGAAGAAACCAAGATCCCCATCCTCATGGAAAGGCAGATGTGATGTGGTGGTGTTTGTGTTTCAGCCCCTGAGGCCCTCTGGCCATGCACAGCACCCCGAGGTGTGAAAGGAGGGTCTGAAGCTTAGGCCCGAGTGCCCACCGTGGGTTTGCTCCTGGTGCCTTGGACTGGCAGAACTGGGAGGGGTGGATGCCTGCTCACCTTTGCAAAAGGGCCGAGAGTGGATGGAAAACCTGGAACCAACTCCAGGAGAAAGTCAGGCCGAGCCCTTTAATAAGCAGCCGCCAAAAGGCAGGAGAGGGTGAGAGAATTCGGGCCCAGCACCCACATGCGCCCTTCTCCATCACTATTAATAGCGTAAGCAGCTCCCGAAAAGCCTGCTCCATCTGCCTCTTACCCTTCCGCCACAACCCCACACATTTTGGAGGTTGAAATTACGAATTAATCTGCATCGCTGACTCATGCGCTGTTTGCCTTACGCGGTGGGTGGGTGGGTGGCGGTTTTAAATATGAATAGTTTGTCACTTGCTGGTGAGTTTTTGGCAGCTTGTAGGGTTATACGCAGACGTCTTCATACGTGTGTGCGGCTGTGTCTTAGTAGACAGACAGACAGACGGTTTTTAAATACACCTGTTTCTTAAAGAAACTCAAGATGCAAGAGCAGAGGCTTGGACAATGGGGCTCTCTCCTCGATGAGAAGTGTGGGGCAACTGGGCAGTCCCTGCAGCAAGCTTTGGAGTGACGCAGAGCTCTGTGTATCTCAAAAACTTGCCTACTCTAAGAGGTTACACCCTTCTGTTAGGTGGGGTGTCTCCAGTGTCGGGGTGCAGCCATGGAAGGAAATCTCCTTTAGAAGATGGAGCGCCATCTTCTGTGAATGATGGTTAAGTGGGGGCCAATTCCTCACCTTGGTGGGGCAGCCCCTCTCTCCTTACCTTCTTGCCCCCCCAGAGGGGCATGTGGTTTTCCTCAGTCACCCCACTTTTGTCTTTGAACCCTCCCCTTCCCCAAAGCATCCTGCTCCCAAGTGCCAAGGGAGCAGATGGTTACCACAGCAACCTGGTGAATGACGCATTTTGGGATTTGCCAAGCGAGGGCCGAAGGGGGATGTGCCATTTTGAAGTGTGTGTGTGTGTGGTGCAGGGGAAGAGGAAGATTGTGGTAGAGAAAAATATTGGCACAGGAGCTGGGAGGGAGGGGGAAGAGTGCTGTGTTTGACGCACACGCACACAGTTGTCACAGAAGCACCACACCCCAGGGCACTGCAATGGCACTGCGGGAACCCAACACATCCACACAGGGACAGCACACACAGAGGCCCAGGCGAGCGTTTATCAGCCGGCATGTTTCTCGCCAGCAGCCCCAGAACAACAGAAGAAACAATGATGGGAGTGATGCACAGAGGCACCACAGGCAGGTGGCCCTGGTTGCGGCTTGATCTCTCTTTCACACATACACACACACACCGAGGAGGTCGGAGGGACTCTGCTTCCGCCTGCATGCCCAAGGGCACCACGGGCATCTTCTTGTCTGCCACCACATCATCTCTCACAGTGGGAGATGTGAGCACAGGCAGAGGAGGGAAGGATGAATCGATCTTTGCCTGTTGAGACCCTGGACTCTGTGGGAGAGGCTTCAGGCAAGAAACAACCGCCCTCAGCCAAAGGCCGGGTTTGTGGGAAACATGTTTTGAAAACTCACGGTGATCTTCCAAAAAAGAAGAGAAAGAGAGAAGCTGAAGACAGAGCAGACAAGTCTTTACCCCTTCCTTCCTTCCTTCCTTGTATAAACAGCCTGGGAGGCCGTCCCCTCAGACCCTGCTGCGTAAGGCATGTGCCTGTTTGTGTCTAACAGCAGAGTGGCCATGACTGACCCCAGGACCCCGGCCTTCGCCAACCTCCTGTCTGCTGGAGTTCACTTTGCCCCCCACGGACGTCCCATGGTGAGATGAGCAGGAGTTATGGAGAGAGGAAGGGGGTGCAACACCCTTCTGAAGGCATGGAAGGGGCTTCAATGGGGAGGGAGAGGTGACCCCACTCCCAGCATCTCCTAATGGGAGGAAGAGATTCCAGCCACGGCCCCAACAAACTCCCCACACTTCACTGTTGGAAACTGGGATGTGTGGCCAACCATCCTGAGTGTGGCCAAGTCGGCTAAAGCGACAAATGAGGAAGAGAAGACAAGCAAGGGAGGGGGTCTGCAGCTGTTTGCTTTTGCTTGAGGCTTCTGGGAAGGGCAGGATTCTGCCCCTGCTGAGTTAATGGAGGGCAAACTTTGCACACTGAAGTCAGGTTGCAGCCACTGAGGTGAAGACAAAGGAGGGAAAGTGGGACATTTTAAAAGCAGAAGGCTCTCATGTGGCAATGCCAGAGAAGTCAATTACTTCCTTCCCCTTCCTCTCTGCCCAAGACCCCAAAGTGCCCTCCACCGGGCACCAAGGCAGCAATTCTGATCTAAAATGATCCCCGGGATCCACTCAGTTGCAGCCCACTCATGGGATGTGGAAGGAAGTAGGATCTATTTTGCAAGGATGGAGGGTGTTGTTCCAGGGCAGAGGCACTGGATCTCCCAGGGAATGCAACGTGTCAGAATGCCACTCTGGTATTTATATTTATACCTGGCTGGGTAACTGGGTGCAGACAGGTTGTGCCTCTCCCACAAGCCTCCTCTTTCCTTGGGAGAGTTTGGCAAAGAAGCCCCTGCGAGAAAAACCAAAGAATAATGCCAGCCGCTGGGAGGAAATTGGGATAAATCCATTTTTATTCATTCAAGGAAGACTATTTCTAGAATAAAGGCTACATTGTACCATTGGTTGGTTTCCATTTTATTATTACATCATCATCATCGTCATCACTTTCATTATTAATATTATTGTCAGTAGTAGTTAGTAGTAGTATTAATAGTAATAGTAGTATATTGTTATGTTGCTTCTTTCGTGGTTTCTCTTTCTTTCCCTTTTGTAAGAAAAAAAAAAGCCAGTTATGCACAGGAGTGCATTGCTGTTGTCCTTGTTGTTGTTGTCATGCGTGCTGGCGTAACCGGGATTTCTATTTACAATGCAAAGGCTGCCTTTGGAGTCTTCGAAGCACCATCAATGGCTGGAGACAGATATCTTAGCCGGGGAAGGAGCAGAGGGCTGGCCTTTGGCGTGTCTCACTCCTCATGGACCAGCCAGGACTGAACCTGCGATGGATCAGGGGTGTCTGTCAGAATTTGGTCCCCTCCACAGCCGCAAAGTCCTCCAGTGCAAAGGTTACCAAGAGAAAAGGAGCGAAGAGGAGGGTGGCCAGCAAACTCTGAGGCCACCAGGCCAGGGGCATCACCACGCTGCCTAGGAAAGGTACACTGATTGGGAACGGATAGTTTCACAGCCATGCTGGTCCTGACGCTCCACAGCAGCTCCACGGAGGCTCCGAGTGGCCATGCCAGGAAGATGCCCAAACCCCATGCCATGCATCCTGTGGAACTGCACACCTGAGCTAACCCACCACCCCAGCTGGCCCAGGGCTTGGGAAATTGGGCCCGTGGGACCTGTCTTCCATTCCTGTGGATTTGTTGTTTTTGGCAGTGGAGGGACAAGGAATTGACATTGGCCACCATCCCTCTCCATAAAACAATCTCAGTCATCCCAAACACCCCCCATATCCCACAAAGAGCTCTCTGGTCATCAAGGGCCATCCTGGATGGGAAGGGGTCTAGCAGGAGACGCCTTTTTCTCTCTCTCATCCTGACTTCCTTCACAAGCCTGTAAACACGCCATGCCAGGATTTCCCCTTTACACGACCACCCCTTCCCCTTTCTCACATGACGCATGTTACCAGCACCCCTGTCTGAGGGGGGCTCACCTGGTGTGAGGGTGGCCAGGTGTGTGGGGCGTCTGCTCCATGCTCAGGCCCTCCCAGCTCCCACCCAGCATTGTGCTCAGACCAGGCTGCTCCGGCCATCTGTCCAGAGCTGGACTTGTGCTTTGGCCCAGCGGGAGGAAATCTTCCTCACTTCATTTCTTGTAGGGGGGAGGAAGCCAGGGGCAGCTGTGCATAACAGGAAGGGGCTCCCCAAATCTCGGAGCACCACCACCACACACACACACACCCAGACTGTTGTCAGGATACTCCCAGAGCAGGGCCTCTTTTGCGCTCTACTCTTACAGCACAGTGACCCTACTCCAGCTGCTCCATCCCATGGCAGCCTCCTGCCCCAAATCCAGCCATAGCAATTAAGAGTAGAATCACAGTGCAATCACTGTGCCCTGAGGAAGGGCCCCTGGGAATACAGCTGTGTGTGTTTTAAGAAAAAGCCAGTGCACAAAACATTTGCCCCAAACAGGACCTTCATTTTCACAAACTCCGCAAGCAAACACCCCGGATTCTCTCCCAGGCGCTGCAAGGTCACCTCCGCTGCCTTAAGCAGACAGTCAATGACTGGCCAGCCAGCCAGCCAGCCGGGCCACCAACTTAACCAAAAATGCCCCCACAGACACCCAGATTCAAACGCCACCCAACACTTTGCATGAAAGCCTGGTTTTTCTTCTAAAACCTTCTTCTGTTTGCTGAATTTAGCAGATTCTTGTAGACAACAACTCCTTGATTCTTCTGGAAGTGAGCCAGTGAGCAAATAAATAAATATGTAAATATATAAATAAATAAAGTAGGGATGAAGTGGGGAGGGCAGGTACAAAAGCAGGAAAGGAAGGAGCAGGCAACAGAGATTCAGTTTGTCAGGGGAAAGCTGGGTATTATAAATAAAGCAATAGACAGACAGAGAGATGGATTTAGGGCCAAGGGGCAGTAGCCCTCCTCCTGTTTACACACACACACACACACACACTTATATGTATTCCAGACCCTCCATCTGCATCCCCACAACCCTTGTTGTCTCTTTCCTCTAGCAGCGAAGGACGGGTTGAGGTACCAAGTGGGGCCAACACAACCAGTGCCCTGGCCGGGCTTTGGCTGCACCCATCCATTTGTGCTTTGAAAACTGTCCCCACCTGGAGCCCTGTGGGAAGAGCAGGGTATTTGGCCGGGCCAAACCATGGCCTCTCAAAGGGCTGCTGTTGATCTCCCAGCCAATTCAGGCTGGTTTGTGTCCCCCACTAAAAAACCCAAGCCCCCCACTCCATCCCCTTGGTACTCACCTCGCCCCCTCACTAGCTAGGCATGTGCTTTTTTTGATTGGTTTTGCTATCTTGTTGCTTTACAAACCAAACCCACTAAATTAAAAAATAAATACATTTGAAAGTCTGACGGTATATATAAGTGGCGACGTTGAAAGACGGGTGTATCAAGAGTCACAAAGGAGGAGAGAAGGAAACCGGGGGTCGGGAGCAGGGAAGAGAAGTCTGCCCGAAAGGAAGGAAGGGCGGCCGGTGGGTTGATTCCCAGGAGATTTTTTGCCTCCTCCGAGGGTCCAACTTGGCTCCTGTCTCTGTTGCGTTGCAGAGCTCGGTCCTGGAGAGGCAGCGTTGCCATTTGCTGCCCCCGGTATCAGCTGGCGGATCAGGGGCTGCTCCTGAATTGCACAGCCTGGCCTAAGGCAGGCGGGGTGTGTGTGGGACAGCTGCAGCGCCACTTGCTTGGAAATTAAAATATCAGTCCCCCCCACAAAAGCGTGATCCGCCAGTCCCACATATGTGGGTCAAAGTGGGTCCAACGGCATTTGACTGCTGGCCGAAGAGGGAGGGGCTCGAGAAAAATTGTGCTCACGGTGGGTCAGCAGGGTACAGCGCCTGAAAGGATTTTAGCAACGTTTTGGTTCTCCGACACCCTTTTGAGTAAAATCCTTAGATGGTCTGAGGGCGGGGGGGCTGACCCATGTTGGGGAGAGGAATTGTGCATTTCTCTGGCTGTCCCGCTCACAGTTTGGACGCTTCACAAGCGAGAGGCGCTCCCTCCTCCCAGCAAGCGTCGTGGTCGGAGTGGAGTTGGATCTCCCCTGTGGCAACAGCACTCACAAGAGCTGGGAGTCTGGTGCAAGGAGGGTCTCCCCTCTGCTCCCACCTTCCGGGCTCACAGCAGGGAGTGGGGTTCCCATCCCCACAAGCGTTCCCGGTTTCAGGCGCGGCCTCCCACTCAGCCGGAGAAGCCCTCAAAACCAGAGTTGTGCCTTCCTGTGCTGAGCCATCACGTCCCTCCGTTCCGTTCTCCTCTTCCGCAAAAGTCAGAGGGCAACAAGCAGGATGGCGGGGCAGGAGAGACAGAGAGGGGTGTGAAAGACGGAGAGAGGAGGGGAGACCGTCCGTGTTTCTGTCTCCACCGCCCAGGTGGGTCAGGAGCGCCTCTCTCACAAAGGCCGTTGTGCTATTGTGCTATTGCATCTCCCCTTCAGCATGCCGGAGGTAGAGAGTCCGTGGGCCCAGCCAGTGTCACAGTGGCCTGAATGCCATCCCAGCGCTTGAGTTATCGAAAAGAGGAGGAGGGGAAGGAGGAAATTAGGGGAATGGAACTGGGCTTGGACGCCAACGATGAGGAGGAGGAGGAGGGTGATGGTGGTGGCGAAGGAGGCGGAGCCCCCCGTCGCCCCCGCCTCACATGAGGCTGCACTTCCCCTTGATTTTGTCTGTCCTCTTCTGCTTGTTGGAGCGCTTGCCGTCGATGTTGAGGCTCATGTTGCGCCGCTTCTCCAGGCTGAGCAGCTCCTGGAAGAGCTCCTTGACGTTGTAGTTCATCTTGGCGGAGGTCTCCATGAAGGCGCACTTCCACTCCTTGGCCACGGCCTCCCCGTCCTTGGTCTCCACCTCCCGCTGGGTCTCGTCGCACTTGTTGCCCACCAGCATGATGGGGATGCTCTCCACGCTGCCCTTGATCTGGACGATCTGCTGGTGGATGGGCCGGAGCTCCTCCAGGGACTGCCTGCTGGTGATGGAGAAGACCAGGACGAAGGCGTGGCCCTTGGAGATGGAGAGGCGCTGCATGGCCGGGAACTGGTGGCTCCCCGTGGTGTCCGTGATCTGCAGCGTGCAGACGCTCTTGTCGCAGCTGATCACCTGCCGGTAGGTGTCCTCGATGGTGGGGATGTAGGTGTCCCGGAAGGTGCCCTTGACGAAGCGCAGCACCAGCGAGCTCTTGCCCACCCCGCCGGCCCCAAAGACCACCACCCGGTAGTCGTTGCTTTGCTCCGGCATCTTCGACCAGTGGCAGAGGACCTGGGAGGAAGGGAGGAAACAAGAGGAGACCTTTAGGGACACAGAGACGCTCCTAACTGCCCTTTCGCCCTGCACGCTGGGTGGTTAACGACCCCACTGAGAACAAATCCAACAGTTAAAAGAAATAAAAATACCTGAAGAGGAGTGTCTCTCTCCACACCCTCCCTAAAAGCAGCAAAGGTGGGTCTCCTAAACCCTCCAGCATTTCTCAGACGAAAACAAGACACGTGGCCAAGCAGCATCAGCATGTGGTCAAGATAGCAAACATTATTCATGATGAAGAAGACACAAGCCAGGAGAGGCAGCTGCAGTTTGCTTTTGCCAAGTCAACAGGGAAGGACAATATCCCCCCTCCCTCCTCTCATCCCCCCCCCCCGTGCTGAATTAATTGAGTGGAAATTATTTTGCATTCTCAACTCAGTTTGCAGCCATTGAAATAAACTGAGGATGAACGTGGAAAGCGGGGAAAGGAAAGAGAAACCAGGGCCTTTTAAAAGCAGCTGAGAAAGTGGGTTGGCAGAGGATTAATTGGGACTGGGGGTGGGTGTTTCTCCTTGTGCCTCCATCCCACAAGGGCTGCCTGAGGCCACCTGCCCTGTTTCTGGTCCCTCTCCTGGAATGACAAGATGGCAGCCGCAGCAATTGGAGGGGTAAAAGGCTGCATTGCGCTGCCCTGGTGGGGATTGAGTGCAGCTCTTGGGGAGGGGTTTCTACAATCCCTGGAGACAGCCCCCCTCTCCCATGGGTCCCCATCCAGTGGGTGGGCCTTTCTGCTGGCCACGGGCATCTCCCTCCAAGGGAAGGAGGGCCAAAAGGCAGGCAGAGGGGGCGGCCTCCTGGCCATGTTCACCAGTTTGCCCTTCTTGCTAGGAAGGAAGGTCTTGAGATATTGAACTCAATAAAAACATTTCAAACACTGGTGGTGCGATTGTAGAAGTCTCACAGTTCCAAATATAAGAGGCTTCTGTTGGTGGCTGCCAAAGCACCTGCTTTTTGCAGCTTCACAAACACACCCACCCCAATAGAGGCAACAACTTTTGTCTGTGCATTACAGAGTAGATCCACAGCAGGAGGAACTCATCCGTGCCGCGGCCTCCTCCGCATCTCCAACCTTCTCCGGTCCCCACGGTGGCTCCTTCTGCTGACACCAGCAACTCCTTGGCAGGGCAAGCAGCTGGCGCAGGCGACCCACTCCAGAGGAGGAGGAGGAGGAGGCATCCAAAAAGATTTCCCCTCAAGGGAGGCTTCCTAGGGAGGAAGGATGCGGAGCAAAGACCCTTTGCAACCCCCCCCCTTCATTAGGTCTTCCTTTCTTTCTGGGCGAGAGGGAGAGGATTTGCCAGAGGTAGTTAGTTAATCGCTGGAGTGCAGAGCAGAAACCCACACAACCAGGAGGAGGAAACCGCACTGCAGAACCGGAGGGCAGCTTTTATAGCGCCATGTCGTTGCAGGATGCGCCTGGTTGGGCCCGGGTGCAGTGCTGATCAGCACGGCAGCAGTCAGAGGAACTCAGTGCTACTGGATGAAGATCCCCTTTCTCCCTGACATAAACACACTTCTGCCTCTGTCTGGCTCAATCACCTGCCCAGAACACTCCCAGAACACTTCTTGGTGGTTTCAGTTAAAAGAGGCCAATTTCAGGGCCTTTTTCGCGGTGGCACCCAGGCAGAGGAGACAATTCCTCCATTTGGCGGGTTCACCTCACCTCGTTCACTGCTCTTCTTCCAGAGGGCAAAAACCTCCCCGCCTGCCATCTTTTACCCTGGAGAGTTGCCTAGTTTTAATCAAATCATTCCAGGTCCCCTTGGCAGCAGGTATTTCTTTCCTCCTGTTGCATTGGACAGAAGCAGAGATGGAGTTTCCATAAACACTGATGCAAAATAAAACTTGCTGATCTTCAAGGGGCCACAGAGGGTTTTTGTTGTTGTTGCATACATAGCTCCTCCACACTTGCAATTCTCTCAGTTTTACTGCTGGTCTTGATGCACTGGCATTTGTTGTGTGCTTTTAAATAGGCTTTAGACTTCTTTGATTGTTAGCTGCCTTGAGTAACACCTGATGAGGGTGGCAGATGGGGTGCAAACGGTTTGGAGTAAACGCAGGTATAGGTCAGTGACCGCAGGTATAGGTCAGGCCTCGCAGCGCTCAGAACTGGGTCTGGGAGTCCAGGTGGCCCCTCTCTCTTGCAACCTAAATGGCATTTAGCCTAAAATGGCATTTGCTGTTTTGGGAGGAAGAATTGAGCAAAAGGCATGCACCACTTAAAGCGCAGCCAAAAAGAAATTTCCATCCCAGAACTAAGGTCAGAAGTGTGTGAAGGGCATGTGAAGGGAGAGAGCCTTTTCTTAAACATCTGCCACTCTATGTAATAAAAACTGCAAGAGTAAAAAGACGCTGGATTGAGTGTAACTGCTCACCCACACAAAGCAAGAAGGCTGGTCAGTGATGGCTGATCCATCGTCCTGCCTGGCCACCAATCCGATTTAGGAGCCTGATCCCCATCACCTTTGGGGCTGCATTTCTCCCTTCCCCACCTGCCCACAGGAGGCAAAGGCTCTAAGGTGGCAAATCTGACTAAGAAGAATCGACCTGCAAGGCTGATCCATCCCAGCTGGAATGGAAGAGAGGAGGGCTTAAGCACAGAGCTTGGGAAACACTGCTAATCCCAGAATCCTTACTCAGGGGGAAACGACCAGACCAGACCTGCGTCCCTTCACGGCAAAGCCCCAACTGCAGAGAGTCAGGGTCTCTTCCCACATGCAAAGAACTTGCTGCACCTCCATGGAGTAGCCCTTCCACCCCTGAGCCTCAGCACTGGGGGTCTGGCCAGGGGGTTGCCTTCCCGTACCCCCACTCCCTTCTTCTGCACCCCCCCACAACAAAACCTGCTCTTGGTGGAAGGGCAGGACAACACGCTTTACTTCACTGCCCCAAGTGGAGACATCCCATAATAGGATCAGCCTGTTTCTATTTCTGGACACCTCTGCAAGGCGGCCAGATGGCCATCCTGGTCTTACCAGCAAGGCCACTCTAGCAGAGCCTGACTCATGGACACCTGGACGCCTGGGATTCTGACCAGCGTCCGAGGCTGAGGGGACCCCAAGGGATGGGGTGGGTTGCCTCTCCGTGGGGTCTCTCCCTTTGGCTCCTTCCTAATCCCACTGGGAGCATCTTCCTCATCCTCTTCCTCTCCTTCCTTCTCCTCCTCTGGTCTGAGCAGTCAGGCAAAGTTGGCTGTCATCTTTTCCCCAGTCAGATTTCTGGGGGAGAGAAAGACCCCCAACCCACCCCAAGAGGCACAGAGCCAGAGCGAGTGACTGCAAGAGAAGACTTGGGGACAAGAGTTTGGGGTCAGCGACAGGGGAAGAACCAGAGAGTTTGCAATGAGGAGACTTATGGGCTGATGTGCAAAGCTCTTGAGATGTATAGGGCAGGGTGAGGACTCAGGGTGGAGGCTCTGAATGCAGGTAGAAATTGGCCATGGGACAGGGAAGGAAGGAAGGAAGGAAGGAAGACAGATTTCTATGGGTGGATGAAGATCAGACGGAACCTGTAGAGGTCAGTGTATAGCCAGTAAAGCCCCCCATGGCTTGACTGTGGGGCCACCAGTGGCCCCTTCTTAACTGGGCAGATGCAGAACTTGGACATAGCATGCGAAAAGGAAGGCTGTTCTCTATATTAGACAAGAGTGGCCACATTCTTTTGCGCTGTTATGTTGAAAACTAAATTATTATTTTTTTCCCATGTAACAAATAACATTAACCTGTTACCTTTGCTTGCCACTTGTGGGGGGCAATATTTGGTGAGGCTTTCCCCCCTCAGTTTTGGGGTCATTTTCTTACTCTTTTAGATGAACCCCCTCCCCTCAAAAAAAATTAACTAAAAAGACAACCCAAAGTAACAAGCTCTTTAACAAATAACTTAATGGGTCACCTTTCCAAGTGGCAGCAAATTGCTTTTAAGTTTGCAAGAAGTAATGGTAACCGTTGTTTTTTTAAAGGAACTTTTCCCAGCTATAAACACTTATCAAATAAGAAAAGCTTGCAGGGCCAACTGAGCCTTGAGTCTCCTTCTTTGGAGGTGTTTAAGCAGAGGCTGGATGGCCATCGGTCGGGGATGCTTTGATTGGGTATTCCTGCAAGGCAGAATGGGGTTGGACTAGATGGCCCTTGGGGGTCTCTTCCAACTCTGATTCTATGGAATGCACTGCCTGGGAGTGTGGTGGACTTTCCTCCTTTGGAGGCTTCTAAACAGAGGCTGGATGGGCATCTATCCAAAGTGCTTTGTTTATTCCTACATGGCAGAAGGGGGGTGGACTAGATGGCCTCTGGGGTCTCTTCCAACTCTATGGTTCTATGACTCTGGGGGAAACGAAAGCAAAGAAACCAAACTCAGTGTTGCAAAGTGCGCTCCTGCCGTTTGAACCCACCCTCCCCTCCCTCGACCTGGCCAGCAGAGATTGCCCTGCCTCAGGTGGGGAGGTTGTCCAGATGATCTTCAGGGACACCCCTCCAAGAACACCACTGCTTCAGGGAAGGACCAAAGCAAGCTCCAGAGTGGGAGAGAGCAATGGCACCGGTGTTGGCACCGGATTCTGCATCTGTCCAGAAAGCAGCGGTGGGCACACTGGACGGAACTGGTTCAATTCAGGCCTTTTGGTCACCCGCTGGCTTTCGTCTCGTCCTCTTGGCCAGAGGTTTCCCCCCACGAACACGGCCAAGAGGCGGCCATGTGGCATTGAGCTTCATGTGCCTGAGTCGTGCTTCTTCCTCTGACAGATTGCCCGCCATTGCAGCCTGCAGATGGGTCCTGGGCCAGGCCTTGGATCCCTTTCAGGAGGAGACCAATTAATTTGGGGAAAGAGTTGCTAAAAAGTCCAGGAGGCGTTTACAGGTATCTGTGGGGGAGACCCTTAAGCGGAAGTCAACAGACCGGCCCTCTGGAAGCCGGAGGAGGCTCTCTGGGGGCTCATTAAAATTTCATCCGTGACATAACTTTGCAAGAGACAGCAAGAAGTAAGCACAAGAGGGCTTTTTAAAATCTGTTTTTAAATTGGTGTATCCATCCACCCATCTATCCAAGAAGGGGATGTTTCTTTTTAGAAGTGGAAAACTGATGCAACTAGGAAGGGTTTCTTCCTTTGAATGTCTTTCCTCCCAGGAATGATGCTGAAAAGCCTCTGAGCATGAGCAGAGTGTCACCATGACAGCAATCAGCAAGGAAGATGATTCAAAGCGCAGCGGGTGTTGATGATGAGTCTTTTCCTTTGTGTTTTGAGAGGAACAAGGCCCTTCTTTGTGGAAAATGGACTCACACCTTCCAGTAGACCCCCCGGTTGTTCTTTGTGGGCCCTGCAAGAGTCTTTGCTGTTTTAAGAGACATTTTTCACCATGGGAAGGAGGAAGGAAGGAGGTGACCCCCTCCCACACCCCAAGGATGGTTCCCAGCATCACCCCATCTCCAAAAGGGGCAACCCCAAAAAGGGACAGCTGGAGCCCCTCTCAAAGGGTGCATTGACATTGATGTTTAACCCTGGTGGAGCGGAAATGAGATGAGGAAGGAAGGTGTACAAAATCAGGCCCTGTGGGGAAAAACTACTCCCCTTCTTTCCCCGTCATCGTTTTGCCAGAGCCCAAAGGGATCCCCCAAATGCAACAGAGAGCAGCGCCGGGTTCAAGACAAGTAGCAACAGGTCCGGCTGCTTTGCACCACTGAGCACAGAAGAGCTGTGGAACTCCCTGCTACAAGATGCCTTTTCTGCTTGAGATGAATTCAGAAAGGAACTGGGAAAATTTGTGGGGAGTGAAGAGCAGGAAGTGGTGGGGGGAGAGGTCAATGGTTAATGGCTGCCATGGTCCAAAAAAGTAAAAAAAAAAAAACACTGCAAATCCCAGGTGCTGCTTGTGGGATCCACCTGGCTCTCCCCTGTTGGAAATAGGTGGGGAAGGGCCAGGCGTGACCCTCCATCCTCCTCCTCTCTAAGGCAGCCTTGCTCCACTTGGTGACTCTCCAGATGCCTTGGATTACGCCATCATCCCATGGAGCTGGCTGATGGGAGTTGCAGTCTGGCTGGGCAACACGGGGGGGGGGGCTCTGTGGGTATGTCTGTGCGGTGGTGTGAGAGAGGCCCTGGTATCCCCCACACTGGGGGGGCTCGCTGGAGGGTCTCAAGGGGAGGGAAGCCCAGGGAGGAGGAAGGGGCTGCTGGGGGGGGGGGGGGCGTGGAGCAGCAGTCTGACTCCAAGCACGGGGGGGGGGAGGTCTGTCTCCCCTCCCTGGGGGGGATTAGGAAAAAGGCTCGGATTGATGCCCTTGGGGGTCCCTTTTCGTCTTGGGGTGAAGCCCCCCCCCCGAGCACCCCACACCTCTCCCTCCCTCCTTCCCTCTCTCTTTGAGGCTGGGGCTGCCCCCGAAGGCAGGGGTCCGGTGGGCCTGGTCCCCCTTTCCCTGGGCTGGGTCTGGGGGGGTGTCTCCCTCCGGATGGGGACCCCTCCCTCCCTCCCTCCCCTGACCCTGCGCCAAGCACACGTCATCGCCCCCTCCCCTCCCCTTCCCTCCCTCCCCGCATTTTCCGCAGGGGGGTCCCCAGCCCCCCAAAAGGGGAGGGGAGGGAGGGGAGGGGTCCAGCTCCTGAGACCCCCTCCCTCCTTCCCTCCCTCCCTCCCTCCCAGGGGGGAAAGAGGAGGGGGATCAGGGCCAGGGGCTGCAGCAGCAGAGACCCCCCCCATTGCCCCCCTCTGCTTACCTGGAGGAAGAGGAAGAGGAGGAGGAGGAGGAAGGCTCAGCCGGGTCCCCAGCCTCGGAGCCCCCGCCGCCCAGCAGCCATCCGGAGAGGGAGGGAGGACGGACGGACGGACAGACGGCTGCTGCGTCGGAGGAGGGAGGGAGGAGGCGCGTCACGTGTGAACGTCGCTGACACGAGGCGGGACCGGGCCGGAGGCTCCCCTCCTTCCACCCACCTTTCTTTTACCCCCAATTAACCAACGCCCCCCTTTCTTCCTCCTCCCCCCCCACACACATGGGAGGGAGAAAGGGGGTCTCTCCCAGCCCTTTGGGGGAGCCTCAGGTTCTGGGGGTGCAGCCATGGACCCTGGCAGCCCCAACCCCAGACTGTGGAGGGGGACCCCATAGGAAAATGGGGTGGGCCACAGGGCTCTCCCCTCCCTCCCACCCCCAAAACTCAGCCTCTGCTCCTCTTTGGGGGGTATGGGGCCCCCCAAGCTCTCCCCTACCTCCCCCAATAATAATAATAGTAATTTATTTCTATCCTGCCCCTCTGCAACACAATTGGGGCGACCTACATCATCAAAATCCCATTATTACATTAATACCCTAACCCACCCACCCCTTAAAACAATATTACATTAAAAAGATTAAAAGCACACAAGAAAAAAAATGAAATAATCCTCAAACTCAGCCTCTGCTCCTCTTTGGGGGGTCCCCGAAGCCAAAGGGCGCTTCAGTGGCACCCGGTTGCCTCCTCCTATAGGGCGGGTGGGATCTTTGCCTCAGGCGGCACAAAGTCCTGGGTCAGCCCCAAGGCCGGGCCCCAGCCAGGGAGGGGGTCAGGGTAGACATTTAGGAAATCAGGCCTGGTGTGGAGAAAACACAGCCTGAACTAGAGCGTGTGGGACGGTGGGACTCATGGCCACAAGATATCACAATGGCTGGGCAACCGTGGGTGTCTTTAGAAAGGGAATTAGGACCATGCACAGAGGAGGAGGAGGAGGCTAGCCATCCGCAAGGCAGAACCTCCAGCTCCAGAAGTAGTCTATCATTTGGACACAAAGCCCCTGACAAGAGATATCTGTGTGGTCCTTGCAAAAGACAGGCGCCCCATTTTATGCCCCAAGGACCAAGCAGATGTCCACTGCAGGATGCCCACAAACGGTTGTCACATACTACTGGTGCTCCCAAGGGCTATTGTCCAAGGATAGACTACTCCTGGCGCTGGAGGGTCCGCCTTGCAGAAGGCAGGCTCTGATTCATGGTTTACTGCTGAATTGAACAGGGAAATTCCTCCAAAGAGAGAAACTGGAAGCATCGGCCTGCAACGATGCCGCTCCAACCACTGAGCCTCCTTCCCCTTTCCTCTCTTTCAAAGATGGGAATATTAAAAGTGGAAAACATCTTCTCCTAAAAGGAGGGGATGGGGAAAAGCCCACAGATCAGGACCAGGCTTTGGGGGTTGCGTTGATTGGATCTGCTTTTGCGCCAGTTCGTTTTGTCCAGAATTTTGCAAGAAGTGACATTTGGAGCCAGCAAGCAAGGAGGGGAGGGAACCCAAGCCACACGCTTAGTATTCTTGAGTAATGTTTCTCTGCCTTTAAAATATTTTCTTACTTTATTTTTAAATGTTACTTTGCAGCAGCATTTTTAAGGGCACTTTAACAGGAATGGGAATTCCCCTAAGTTTTATGCCTTTTTTTTTAATGCAGTTAAAAGCAATGAAGAGGGTTGCTTTTGAAACTGTGTAGCATGCAAAGAGGAGAAATTAATTTATAAAATATTGTAACAAGCAACAGAATAGGGGATGTTACTTTTGAAACTGTGCAGCACGCAAAGAGGAGAAATTAATTTATAAAACATTGTAACGAGCAACAGAATAGGGGATGTTACTTTTGAAACTGTGTAGCACGCAAAGAGGAGAAATTAATTTATAAAATATTGTAACAAGCAACAGAATAGGGGATGTTACTTTTGAAACTGCAGCACGCAAAGAGGAGAAATTAATTTATAAAACATTGTAACGAACAACAGAATAGGGGATGTTACTTTTGAAACTGTGTAGCACGCAAAGAGGAGAAATTAATTTATAAAACATTGTAACGAGCAACAGAATAGGGGATGTTACTTTTGAAACTGTGTAGCACGCAGAGGAGAAATTAATTTATAAAACATTGTAACAAGCAACAGAACAGGGGATGTTACTTTTGAAACAGCATAGCACACATAAGAGGATAAACTGGTTTTTAAAAGATTGCCATGAGCAACAGAAACAAAAACTGCTTTTGAAAAATACCTGCAGGACACGCTGGTTGTCTTGGGCAGTTATTCTGCTTTTTTCCAAACCTGTTCTCACTTGAGCTGGCTCCACTTTTTTTGGCTCCAGGCGGATCTTCCCAGCTCTCCATCGATGTGTTGACATAGGTTTATCTGCTGTCGATAGTTGTCTTTTATGGATGCTGCATCTAACTCACTTGTACCCTTTTTGGCAAGCCACCCACAGTGGGAGGAAAGCAGTGTGGACTTTAAAAAAAACAAACCAAAATGAGAAAACAAGGCTTGGGTGTCCCCCAGTTGCAAATAAGCTGCATTCAGTGAATGGGCCGGGACTTTCCTGCATAGCGGGAGGTTGGACTAGATGGCCTCTGTGCCCCCTCCCCGCGCACGAACCTGTACGCATATGAGCAGGACTGTGCACACAGCTCTGGTTGCAACAGCTCCACCAGCTGCCCGGCTGCTTCTGGGTCCAATTCAAAGTGCTGGGCTTGATCTCGGAAGGCCGGTTTCAACAGCCAGAAGTAGGGCCGCCCAGGGAATGAACGATGACCGAGGGCCACAGAAGTCCTCCCTTGGGTAGGGGCCTCCCTCCGGCAGCCTCCATCCTAACTCAGGAACCTCGCTGGCTGAGAGCTTCATCCCAAGGACAAGGCACATGGCTTTTTAAAAAGGCTGCCTTGGTTTAATTTGGGAGCGACGGATGGCACTATCCTGATTCGGTGGCTGTCCTCTTGACGTCTCTTCTGCGCCTGTTTCCAGGCTGGCTCTGTGGGATCCCTGGCCTGGGCAGATGTTGCCCCAATCCCTCAACCTTTGGTCCCACAAGCGGAAGGGCAGGAACAAGGGGGGCACTTGCTGCACCCCCCAGCTGAAGGGAGAGTGCCCAGGGACTCTGGAAGTGGTGGGTGGAAACGCTGCCAGACCCCCGGTGCTGGTGAGCCAGTTCCACCTCCTCTTTGATCCTCTTGGGGCCCAGCAAGCATGGATGCCTCACCCATGGGGGTCTCCTTTAGGGCTAGGCTGGGCAAACGGCACCCTGCTTTCCAGGAACATCAATGGAGGAGCAACTTGGCCCTCATTGGGAAAAACATTCCCCAGTTGGAGTTTTGGTCTGCATCCATTTTCTCAGTGGCCAAACAGACCCTCTTGACAAGCCCACAAGACGCCTTCTGGACCCCTCCCCTTATTGCACCGTAACTGGTGCCCACAGATACACTGCCTCTGAGTATGGAGGCTTTCTTGGAACATCATGACGAGCCGCCCTTTCCCAACACTCCCTCTGTGGACATGTCTGAAACTCTCAACATGCAAACACACCAGATGTTGAGAGAAGAGATCTTAATTCTGGCTGAATGATTAAAAAAATGTTTTTGCTTAATTAAGGCTGGTCCTCTTTTCATACCGACTTCCTCTCCTTTCTCCCTCTTTGATCGATCGCTACTAGGCAACACGGAGGGTGGGGATGCCTCTCCCTTTTGGGAGAAGTCCTCCTGGGGGAATGGGACGGGAGCAGAGGCCAGATGATTCACGCAGCCAATTAATATCCAGGCTGTTATTAATAGAGCTGCCTGGGGCGGCCATGGGCGGGAGGAGGGAAAGCAGGGAGCCCCCTGACAAACCGAGGTGGACATGAAGCCGGCCGGCTCTGCCCAGGGCTCCTCTTTGATGGTGGGCAGCAGGAGCCCCGGAGGGCCGCTGGTGAGACATGGAGAGGGCAGGAGGGGCTTCTCAGAGGATGCCTCATTAGCCGCGCAGGGCAACCAGCCTTCCTGCGGGCACCTGTGCCAAGGCCTCTGGGAACAGCAGGAACCAAAGGAGCCACGGCTGGCTTTTTATGGTAGAATCCAAAACCGATGGGAGTCCGTTTTTGTGCGACATTCAGAAGTTCATTAAGGGTTTCCTCTCATAAAACCTGTATAGAATTCTGCCATATTTCAAAATCCATTCCTTATGATGAAGAGCACCATTGAAAAAAGGACAACAGAAAAACCTTTTTAAAATGGGTTTTATTTAAATACCAACTGACTAAAAAGCCAGCTATTTTTTAGCACAAGGGAGATCTCCTTAAATCTTTCTGAACTGTAAAGAAGGGGAAAGAAATAACAGCTACCACCCAACTCGCAGAGCAGGAATGTAATAAATAACATACACATACACATTCGCGCGCACACACACAGATTTCACCATGCTAAATTTAAGGATGTACATGTAATGTTAAAACAAAAACTAAAAACACACCAAATGGACAACGTTCTGCCTCCCAAACAGCCCCGGCAACACACCCTCCATGTTCCAGTGTCCCCAGAAGTTCTCAGCCAAAAGCAACAACATTTCTCTGAAAGACCAGAGGGCAGGGTGAAGACAAGAGACTACTGCTAGTGAAGAAAGCAAACCTTTGGGCCAGGGTGGCCTCCAAAATCAGACATCCCCACGGCTGGCCTGCAGAACTCATCCCTCCCTAGTCTTCCTTCTCTCACCTCTCTCCCAAAGCCATTTAGAGGGGAAAACCTTCCCTTGCCATGCTGACGCCTCAGTGGGGGGCAGAATTAGAGAAACCGCTCAGCAGGAAGCCTCTTTCCATGGGTGGGCTAAGTGAGGGGTGCCCCTCCTTCCATGGGGAGAGGGCCAAGGAAGACTTCCTTGCAGAGGCGCCTCTGAGCATATGCAGAGTTGGAGAGTGTGGGAAAGGAGCCTGAGGGTGCAGCAATACTGCTGGAGCAATCAAGATGGTGGCTCCCCTGGAAATAAGAGCCTCCTCCCCTCCACGCAAGGGGGGGCAAGGTAATGGGGGGCAGGTTGGCAGAGAGAGACAACCGGGGTCCCCTCGGGCACTGCTAGTTTGAGGACAGAAAATCCGTAAAGCACCTTTGGGATAAATCTAGTCTCAGCCTCAGCCAGTGAGGAAGGTGCCCAGGCTCTGCCAGACAGGACAAGGAGAGCCGAACTCAGACCCACACAACCTCTTCTTGGAAGTAAGGTCTAAGGGGACACCACTCTGTGTGGCTGGTGGGGGGGCACCAAGAGCAACCCCCCCCCCCTTTCGAGCCTTCCAAGGGAGAATTGACCCCAACCTAAACAGAACAAAACAAAAGCAGCAGCCAAGTGGGGACAGGCTTGCCTTTGACCAGTGTTTTGACACCTAAGCTAAATATGGGCAGCAGGAAAGGCCAGGAATGGCGCTTGGAGGGTCAACGTGCAGAGCCTGGGAGGGGGGGATGTCTGCTGTCAGGGCCCCCGGCAGAGCTCCCCATTTTTCTTTTTTCCTTTGGGATATGAGGGGAGGACTCTTCCCTGGAAAAACAGAAGGACCAGCAGAGGCCAACTGGAGAAAAATCCCTCGTGGGGAGAGGGGGCTCCGTGTTCACCACAGAGGGCAACGGATGCGAGGGAGAGCCAGCCTCCAGCTTCAAGGTTAACTGGCCCCAAGAGCCCCCCTTGCATGGAAATGTTTCCCCCCTTAAGGAGTCTTTCAGAGCATGGAAGGGGGCCAGGTCGGCTCACCTGCCAAGGGCTCCCTGAGGATGTAAACTGCTGGGCATGGACAGATGGCAAAGCACTACCCCACCCCACACCCATGTCCAGCCCTCTCAGTGTGGGAGGAAAGAGGGCAGCGCATGGCTGCAAGCGGCCCACCCTCTCCTCCTCCTTGTTTCTTTGGCACCTTCTCTGTCCCTCTATCGTGAGAGAGAATCCAGGCTGGCTCAGCATCGCCCGCCCTCACCACTTGAAGAAGACCAGTCCGGCCAGGATGGCATAGCCCAGCACCAGGAAGAGGACCTTGAGGAGCCGGTCGCTCTTCTCCTCCAGTTCCTTGGCCAGGATCTCGAAGAACGTGACAAAGAGGAACGTGCCCCCAGCCAGGCCTTGGAGGAGGACGGAGGCTACGCTGCTGGCCACGTTCCGGGCGCTCTCGATGCCCATGCCAATCCCGATGCCCAGTGGGATCATCAGGCTGACGGCCACAGACAGCTTGGCGGCCTCTCTCACACTCAGCCCGGTCTTGGCCATGTTGATGCCCAGGGCCACGGCCACCAGGGTCTCGTGGATGGCCACCCCCAGGAAGAGGCTGACCACGCGGTCGCCCTCCTCCTGCAAGCCCAAGGCCAGCCCTTCGAAGATGGAGTGGGCCGACAGGGCGAAGACCAAGCTGAAGAGGCGCAGGGGCCCCGAGCGGGAGAGCTCGTGGACATTCAGGCCGTGGGCGTGGTGGGCATGTTCGGCGTGGGCACGGCCCTGGGGGTGGGAGTGGTTGTGCCCCCAGGAGGCCTCGATGAAGGGGCTCTCGTACTCGGAGTCGCTGCCCACGTCCGAGCCGGCGTTGAAGGTCTCCAGGTCGATGAAGGAGGGCTTCTCCTTCCGGAAGGTCAGGATCAGCTGCTCCACGAAGACCGTCAGGAAGAAGCCCACCAGCATAAGCGTCTCCGCCAAGGGGTAGTCCGTCGTCACATTCCCGAGTTTCAACACCTCTTGGAGCTGGGAGGGAAAAGGAGAAGGGGCTGAGGGCACAAGGCCTACACCCCCTTCTGCCACCCACCACACCTCCTCCGTTGCCCCCCATCTCCTCAGTCCCTGGACACTCTGGCCTGACCCCGAGATGGGCAGGGAAAGCAAAGTTTACAGGTACATGAGACGTTTTGTCCAAATGGCGTAGCTTAAGCGCAATACGCAACCCAGTCTTATGCCCACAACACCATCAGGGAACTGTGTGGCCCGCCATCTCTCCCTGCCAACCCTGGGGATTCAGAGCCACCAAAGAGAGGGGTCAAATTAAGCCCAGTCTTGCTCCCCTCTCTGAATGTTGGTCTCCTCTTATGAGGAATGGCAGCAGGTTGGACTAGAGGCCCTCACGGTCCCCTCCATCATTCTATGAAAGCTCATCTGCTCATCTGTTCAAAGGCTCCTCTGTCTGGCGCCAGCAGCTTCCATCACCCAACCTACCTTCTCTCGCACGGCAGGAAGGAGGGCGTTAAAGCAGGTGGCCAGGAAGACGCCTCCGCCGAAGGAGTTGCAGAGGGCGATGGCCCGCCTGGAACGGTGGGCTTTCCCGTAGTCGGCCTCGATGACCTTGACCGGGAGGAGGGACCCGCCCAGCATCAGCACAAAGACTCCCAGCAGGCACAAGACCTTGGCCACCAACACCTTCATGGTGGCTCCCGGCGGCAGAGGAGGCAGCAGGCGGGCTGCGCTGCGGTCAAGAGCGTGCGCTAGGACAGCAGGAGACGGTGCTGCTGGCGTGCCAGATGCCAGGCCCATGGGAGCCCTGGGGAGAAGAAGAGGGTCACAAGGGGAGAAGACCGAGGCACGAGAGACAGAGAGACCTGTGTGTGTGTATTTACAGCCTATAAAATCTTCCCGGGGTGTCTCCTGGCTCACCCTACAGACTCTTAAGCAGCTCCGTTAATCATGATTATTAATCAGCCATTATTGCTACTCTCATTCCAGGTTCTATTCTTCCGCACTTTTCAAGGCAGGCAACTGGTAATTAGCCATTCTTCTCCACTGGTGTCGTCAAATAAGCCAACCTTGGGGTTTTTTGCATGCTGTGGAGGAACACCTCTGAGAACGTTTGTCTATTTTTGCTTATAGTCGTGTTATTTCATGTTTCTTTATTTATTTTCCTGATTATAGTGCCCCCTCCTCCCTGGCACAAGCTTCCCTCCCTGTTCTTATGAGGGTTTTATTGTGCAGCGCGCCTGAAGACTCATTCTGTCTTTCAATTAGTCACCTATTGACTAATTGTGAGCTTCACGGTTTTCTGCGGCCAGCAATCCTCAGAGGAGGTTTGCCACAGCCTCCCTCCGATTCATAGCCCACACTCCTGGGATTCCCTGCTGGTCTCCCATCCAAATACTGCTTAGGCCTGACCCTGCTGAACTTCCAAGATCAGAGTGTAAATTGCTATTGCTTAAAACAATTTGTAAGCCGCTCTGATAGCCTTGTGGCTGAAGAGCGGGGTATAAATAAATAAATATAAATATATATAGAGAGAGAAGGGATCTGGTGTCTTCGGTGTATTCTTACTATTCATTATTTGTTCATCTCTATCCTCCTGTTCGTTCCATACCACAGGGGCATTCTGCAAATTACAACCCACAACTTCTTCTGTTCCTGTGTTACCCCTCTTTCCAGACACTGAGCCAAGATAATAACAATGACGATGGTGCAATAAATAAGACGCACACTTGGGTGAGAAAGAAAACCTTTCGTTTCCTCTCTCTGTTGGCCGCCCCGATTGTTTTTAGCAGAGGGCTGGGGTGTAAATAAACATATTATTATTATTATTAATATTATCTGCCCGCTCCTCCCTGCCTGCTGTCCTCCAACCAACCTGGAGTGTTTTTGGGGGTTCCTCCATCTCTAATTCCTCTGACACCAAGGACAAATAGATAAACGATAATAAATTAAAAGCAAGAACAAGAAGTTGTTAAAAAGGAAAAATGCCTTTTGGTCAGGAACTGGTAACTGGCATAGTAATAGTCTGGAGGGCGATGTGTTCGAGGTGCATCTCTGCCAGCAGATCCATTGAACTGGCAGAGAGGGGTGGACTAGATGACCACTGAGGCCCCCTCCAACGGCCATGATCCCAACTAAAAAAAATACTAACACAATGCTATAAACAACATGCTATAGAAACAAATGAACAAACAGCAATACTAATAGGAACAAAAACTAATTATTAATTATTATTATTATTATTTCATCTTAACTTATAACCTGTTTCCCACCCCCCAAGACCCACAAAGCAGCTCACAATTAAAACCTACAAAAAGTGCACTTTAAACATAATTTAACTGATGACATCACTAAAACTATCTCAAAATATTTAAAAGAATAAACATATATATATAAGATTAAAAAGTTTTTAAAATCAGCCCAGCAAAAGCTCCTCCTCCACCACCACCTCCGGGGGGGGGGAAGCCAGAGTCAATGGCTGCCACGCTTTTAATAACGATGCCCAGATCAGTAGTTATTTTTTTAAAAGGAACGCGTTACTTCTGCATCGTTCCTGCACTGGCAGGCAGGCAGGCACGCGCATGCGCACACGCGCCCTCGGACCCCTCCCGCCCTCGGAGGCGCCCGGCGCTGTACAGGTGAAGGGGGGAGACAGGCCCCGCCCCTGGCGACAGGCCCCGCCCCCGAGAGAGAGAGAGAGACCCCTTTCCCCGGGGCTCCCCCCCCTCCGGCTCACCTCCGGCTCCGCGGCGCTCCTCCCGTCCTTCTCTCCTCCGCCGCTCATCCTCTCCTCCCTCCTCCCGCCCGCTTCTCCTTAGCAACCGCCCCACGCCCCGCCGCTTATTGGGTGCCCGTGAGGCACAGCGACGCTCATTGGCCATCTCGCCCATCCGTCACGCTACCACCCTAGCCTTCCGCCCCGCCCCCGAGGGAAAAGCCCGCCCGCTCGCTGGTCGCTGGCAACCCTTCCGGTACGACTGCTAAAGTCTTCCGCTGCACTGCTGGTAATAGTGACCGGTGCGGAACAAGAGCCGCGGGAAGAAAGGGTCCGGACCCGTTCTGGGCGGAGAGGTACATCCATTAATATAATATTAATGTCAATTATGCTCCACTTTTTCCTCCGAAGAGCTCCAAGCAGAGCAGATTTTCTCCTTACAACCCTGCGAAGGAGGCAAGTCTGAGAGCACCTGGCCTCAAGGCTCCTAGGCCAGTGGCTCTTAACCCTTTCTTTACCAGGGACCCCCTTTAAATATCTTTTGTAGCACCGTGGACCCCCCCCCCAAGACTTGACTCAAGATTTAAAACCCTGATAATAATACTTGATGATAATTATAATAATGCAATTACACCATCCTTGAAACCTTTCCTCAGAGCCACTGGAGGAGGAAGAGGGAAGACTTTTCTCCGGTTTCTTCTTGCAAGTTTGTGGCTGGAGCAGATTGAATGGCAATGCGCAGTCCAAGCCAGCCAGCTTTTCCCTTGGTTTATGTCACATGGGCTGAGCAGCCTTGAAGCCTTCGTGGACCCCCTGTGAGGACATTGCAGACCCCTCGGGGGTCCCCAGACCACAGGTTAAGATCCACTGGAATAGGGAACTTCGTGGGAGTTTCAGTCCCAGCCAACCGTTAGGCCACAGTGGCTCTTCTCCTCTTATTAAAATGTGGGTGATTACATACATTACATAGAGAACCCTAATCAGTTCCATCACCCATAAAAGCTAAATGAATCCTCCAGTTACACGACAGTCTCCTGAATAAGTCCCATCTAAGTGTACACAGACCCCCCCCTCCCTTGACCTGAAGAGCTGCTGTTTTGCTCTTGTTCAAAAGTTTTATTTTCTGTCCCTTCCCCCAAAGGCACCTACAGCCAAATTCACCTTTTCCCTTTTCCAGCAGCTACAACAACCTCTCCCACATCAGGGCTAGCTAAACCTCCACAGTAAGGTGAACTCTACCTTGAAATGAAGGGGGAAGATTTGCCTTTTGTGCTGGCCAGGCTCTGCTGATGTTCTACAGCACACAGAACAAAATGAACATTTCCGTATGGCATATGCAAGCCGTTTGGTAGCAAAGGCCATACAGAGATGGGTCCAAGATATATGGGGTGCTGCCATCAATGGGCTGAACCAGGGGTGAGCAGGGAAAACATGGCAGGGGCCTTCCAGGTATGGATTGGCTGCAACTC
Organism: Gambelia wislizenii; assembly: GCA_030847615.1. Classification (NCBI taxonomy): domain Eukaryota; kingdom Metazoa; phylum Chordata; class Lepidosauria; order Squamata; family Crotaphytidae; genus Gambelia; species Gambelia wislizenii. The sequence continues at coordinate 4,676,153 of JAUMIR010000018.1, read as the reverse complement.
CCATTAGGCAGCTTACCCATGGCAGGGGACAATAGGAATTGCAATCCTATCCCATCTGGAGAGCTGCCAGTCCTTACCTCCCTTGCCAGGTGGCTTATGTGTGTATGCAGCAATGGGAGCCAGGCAGGAAGAGGGCAGCTCCCCAAACTGTCCCTCATTCCCCCCCACAGCCCCGTTCCCCAAGTCCCTGGTTGCCAAAGAGGGAGCCCAACCTGGAAGGCAGGACCCCTTAAATCAGGGGACTGCCCCATAGTGCCCCCCGGGAGCACCCACAAGGCAAGAGAGAGGCCAACAGAAGGCAGCAACAGTGTCAAAAGAATTTTATTTTCTACATTTTAAAAAATGGGTTGGAGGGGGCAGGGAAGAACAGTGTTAGTTTTGGAAGAAAACAGATTATTTATTTCCAAATACTACATGGAAGGCTGCTCTCAGGTGAGCAAGGAGCTCCCACCCTGCTTTCTGCTTTTGCTCATGGAAAAGCCAAGGCTGCAACACCCCTCTCCCTCCCGACTTCCCTGGAAATCACTCACAAGGCTCCTTTGCCATCCCTCCCGCCCTTTCTCCCTCAATTTCATGCCTCTTGTTTTACAGCCTTGCTAGACTGCATTTCCCATTACACCTCAGCACAGGTTCTCCTGATGGGAGCTGGAGTCTAACAACCCTAAAGGTTTTTGGGTATTGTCAGAACAGGGTGCCTGACACTCGGAGAGGCAGCAGAGAGAAGCTGAGGAGGGTGAACCCACTGGGAGCTGCAATGTCCAGGGACAGGCTTCACCCTTGGGCTTGGATGTTCACAGTGATGGGCCCCCGGGTCTGGATACCCCAAAAAACCCCGTTACAGGAAGAGGCAGCTATGAGAGAAAGAGAGAAGGGGTGGTCTATGTGGGTGAGGCGACACAGCTCCAGCCTGGGAGAGGTCAGGCCAAGCCAGGCCCCCTTTTGCCTCAATATGTGGGTCTCTGGAAATCCTCCCCTCCTCAAGGACACACACAGACACAGAGCACGAGATTAGAGGATCACACAAGGGGAGCACTGCTCCCTTGAGAAGATGGGGATGGAAACCCACACTGGAGCTGAGGGAGCCCTGCCTTCAGCAGACACGGCAACTTCACCCCGGAGAGCTCTCCCCTTGAGAAGCCCTCCCTGGGCCCCCCATCCTCACTGAATGGCACCCCCAGGGCAGCGGTCATCTGTGTTACTCGCTGTGGGTCTGCTCAAGGCGGAAGCAGCACTGCTTGACTGCTGCCATGGCTGCCATCCCTAGCTAAAACAGGGACCCCAGTCAGAATCTCCCTGGCATGCAAAACACCCCCACCCTCTAAAGAAAATCCCCAAAGAAACCCAAAACGTTGAATTACTTTCAAAGCCCAGAAAGAGGCGGGTCCCCCCCACAAGCCGCCTGCCCACCCCTCCAACTAGGCTACAGAGACAGTTCACGTCATGCTCACCACGATAGCTTTCAAGAAAAACCATCTCCCACTTGCAGAATAGCTTCTGCCGCTTCCTCCCCCCCCCAACACACACATGATCAACACCCTGAAATAAAATTAAAAAAGGGCCTTCGGTCAGGTTATTCTGTTTACTTTTCCAGATTACCTGTCTTTGCTGCTTATACCCAAGGAAGGAGGATTTTCTGACGGAGGGAGAAACAGCCTTGAACTCTTCCTCCCCCCACCACACACCTCGCAGGGGCCGCAGCCGCCCATGGTGTGGATGCCAGGAAGACTCAGCAGAAGTTACACAAAAGGAAGAAACAGCAGGAAGTCCTTCCACGGTGAGGGAGAAGCTCTCGTGAGAACGGCACTTTAAAAAGATGGATGGTGGTGTCCGCAGCCGGGCTGGAGTTCCACGGCGTGGAGTGTTCTTCCACGTGAGAGCGTTTCTTCCTGGGTCCGGTGGGTGAATAAGGAATTAAAGTCTCCACCACATGGGGCTGATTCTTGGGACTGTGTGTCAGTGTGTGCGTGTGTGGAGTGGAGAGGCAGGGGGGAAGTCACTGCTGGCCTGGGCACTTTCTGGCCCTTCCGGAGGAAGCCACGCAGGAGGAGAGGTAGAGGCGGAGGAGAGAGGAAGAGGAGGAGAGGCCACCGCAAACGTCTCTTTTAACATGCAGGTCCCCCCCACCCGCCCCGTTGTCCCTCTTGGGCGGGTGTGTTTCTCTTTTTCTTTTCTTTTTTTCTGTCTGGAGAAACAGCAACACAAACAGCTGTCCACTTCCTTTTCTTCTTTCCTTCCTTCCTTCCATCCTTGTTTCCCCCTCTCCTGTTGCAAAGGGACTCCCTCCTCAAGAAAGAGCAGCAGGCCTGGAGGAGAGAGTCAGGAATTACACTTGGGGGGTTTGACGGCACCCCCTTTGCCGGGCAGTTTCACGGCTGGGCTGGGGGCCGGCCACAATATCCAAGGAGAAACAGCTATGAATACCAGCAGGCCCTACAACACCGTGTTGGAGTGTGCAGCACCCACTCCTGCTCCGGGCTCCGGTGATTCATGCCCATTTCCTTGATTCTGAGAAGGAGGGTCCCCCTTTCAGACGCCCACCCATTAGCATCCGCACCCTACCCAGAACTTTCCAGGATGCTCCACTCCATTTCCCCCTCTCCCGCCACCAACACATAGCTCACATTATCTGGCTTCATCCCTTGTTTTGGTTTCAACCCCAAAGATTATCTGTCTCCTCCTGCATTGTTGTGGATTCCCTGTACGCAACCCAGTTCCTTGCTTCTGAGAAGGAGGGTCCCCCTTTCAGACGCCCACCCATTAGCATCCCCACCCAGAACATTCTCTACAAGGGAGCAATCATGTCCTCTGTGGCCACGGAGCTTCTCTCTCTCTCTCTCTCCCCTACACAAACACAAACAGACACACACACACACTCTCTCTATCGGGACTCACGGCTGGCTCCCTCCTTCCATCCGCCCCTCCTCACTCCTGCTGCTCTTCGTTGCTGGCACTGGGGGTCCGACTCCGGATCTGGCTGCGCAGCTGTTCTATTAGTTCCGGGTTCTGCTGCTGCATTTGCTGAGCAAACTGTTGGCCTCTGTGGCAGAAATCCAAGCGGGGAAGGGGCACACAATCCATCAGCACTGTTAGCTCCTTTTATTGCAGATTATTTCATCTTGCAGACAATAACATTCCCATTTGGATAACGTAAAGAAAACACCCCATGTCCCCAGCCCTTTTTCTAGGGCAGCAGGGGGTTGGACTGGATGGCCCTTGTGGTCTCTTCCAACTCTATAATTCTATGATTCTATGATTCTATGCTTGATACCCGAGATGGACTACACCTCCCATCAAAGGCAATTAACATGTGGTTTAGAAGGTGGCTACAGTCAGGAAGGGGAATTAAGTCAAGCAACAAGCAGCCTTCTAAATGCTGTTGGACTGCAACACCCATAATTCTGCCTCCATGGCTACTTCTGGACCTAGGGGCTGTTGGGCGTTTTTCAGTAGAATGATTGTCATTCTACCTCTATATCCAAGGATTTCAAGGAAACAGAGAATAAAATCAGCTTAAACAGTTTAAAGCCATTTATGCCAGCCGCAATCACTCAGACCAAAAACATATTGTGCCATTTAACGAGCCCTCTACTCACGCTTGGATAAGGCTGGCGAGGTCGTTGGGGGTTGCGCTGGCTCCTGGCGTGGCCAGAGGGTTGTGGCCGCCTGAGATCATGCCTGACATCCTGCAAACGAGAGGGACGGAGGCTTTGTCACTGGGGACGGGGGAGAGAAAGGAGTCGGGGGAGCTTTTCCAGCCATTCAAGAGTTAAGACTCAAATAAGCAGAAGGCATTTTAGCAGGCACTGGCTGAGGCCTGAGAGACAGGTCTGGCCTTTGAAATGCTCCCAGAAGGCAGGAGAGGCAGTGTGGTGTAGTGGTTTGAGTACTGGAGTAGGAGCCCAGAAGACCAGGGTTCAAATCTACGCTGGGCCAAGGGGACCCGCTAGGTGATTTTGGCAAATCGCACTCAGAAGAGGCAATGGCAAACCTCCTCTGAAGAAATCTGGCCAAGAAAACCCCAGGACAGGTTCACCTTAGGGTCACCATAAATCAGAAATGACTTGAAACTGGACAACAACAACAACGACACAACAATGGAGATCAAGGGACTGGATGAGGGTCCCAGAAGCAGCAGGTTGCCCCATGCCCATATTGGAAGAAAGGCAGGGTGCCAACTGCATGAAGAAATCAGTAGGTCAGTCTGGAAATGGGACACTTATGATGTGTGTGTGAGAGAGAAAGAGACAGACTGACTGACTCTGCAGGACAGACTGACTTGCAAAAAGGAATGCCTTGGGGGAAAACACACCCCAAACTAAACCAAGACTCTTCCATACTTACAATTGTTGCAATTGTGGATTGTTCATCAGGTTAGATGCCTATTTAATTAAAACAAGGAAGAGAAGAGGCAAAGTTCTCATTCAACACTTCATAAAAGAATGCTATATTCAGGCAAATGTTCAAAGCAGAGGAGCTCTTTCCCAAAACCATTAGCCACAATATCCCCCCCCCCGCCCCAAAATGTGAGACTGAGCTCTGCACCCCTCTGGCTACAAAACCAAAAAGCCAAAAGCGCCTCATTGGTGTGTGTGGCACACACACAAACCACTCACCATGCTCATGAAGCTGGGGTTGTTGAGCAGCCCAGCCAAGTCGAATCCTCCAGCGCCCCCCGTCTGCAAGGGAAGTTTGAAAAAGGGGGGACGGTCAGGGCAATTTAAACTCACACCCACCTACACTGAGCAAATATTCAGAAAAGATGGGGAAGGGAGCAACAGAGATGTAATTATGGAGGATAAAATGAAGGGGCTGCCCCCCCTAAAAATATTCCGCCTCCCAAAATGACTTTTCCCTGCAGTTCCCTAATTTCTAGCATTGCAAGAGAGGGAGGTGTTGAAGACTGTTATCACCTCGGACTCCTCTTCTATGGGCTGAGTTTGCATTCCCTCAATTACACCCCAACTTTTGCCCTTTTCTCTGGTTGCCTAAATTGCATCTCAAAATGCCTGACTGAAGTTTCATGTCTTTGTCCTCCCTGTAACGGAAAGCCTTTTTACTGGGAAGGACTGTTGACCACAGGACAAATCATCATGGGAGGAGAGCTGGTGGGTGGGTGGGTGAAACATGGCCGCTCCCCTCTCCCTTTTCTCCCAGCCACACTTTGGGGACCCACCGGGCTGGGGGCCTCCTTCATCTTCTGCTCCGTCACTTTCAGGTTCGACTTGTAGGTCTCATTATCAGGATCAAGCTCCAGGGCTTTCCGGTAGTAGACGACGGCTTCGGAGAGTTTGTTCAGGCTGGAGAGGGCTAGACTGCCAAGCAGAAGAGAAGAAGAGGTGTAGAGGGAACGCCGCCATTCGGATGATAAATTAAGCCCAGTGAAAACCACTCTCAGTCTCTCTCGTGCACACACGGGGTCTAAGAAGCAGCCAGAGGGGACCCAAGACTATTTCCCCTCTAATGTACCATCTTCCCTTTTACTTGAGAAAAGTGCGCAATGGCTCCATGCTGAACAGGAGGGAGATGCTGGGACCGGCATGCACAAGCACGCACGCCGACCAGGCAGGGCCTCACCCCATCCGTCCGTAGGCTTTGCTATATTTGGGGTCGATGTTTATGGCTCTTTCACAGTCCCTCACCGCTCCGGCGTAGTTTCCGAGTTTGCTGTAAGCGGCAGCCCTGGAGAAAGAGAGAGAGAAAGAGATTCTCAGCCAAGGGTCACCCTGATTAAACTCACGCAGGAGAGAAACTCAGTCAGGCCTCCTGGTGTCCAGGGGTCGGGGAGACGGCATGGATACTCATGAAGAGAGAGACAGAGAGAACGGGCCCTGACCTGTTGCAATAGTACACTGCGTTGGAGGGGTTCAGCTCAATGGCCTTCCCATAGTACGAGACGGCACTCTCAAAGTTTTCCGCTTTCATCTGCTCATTTCCTGAAAGAAAAAGCCGAGTCTCCTTGGACACAGAGGAGGGGCAGAAGAGGCCCCCCTGGGGCGCTCAGTTTCCCTCTTCCCTCAAGACCACCTGCCTACCCTCCAAGAGCGACAACGCCTCTGCCCCTTACCATGAGCCCCCCACATCCCGCAAAGCAGCAGTTGCGGTGTATTCTGATGGCACCCAAAGACCCCCTTCCCACACCAGCAGGGGAGGAACCAGAGCGGGGTCTGGGGTTGGACAGGAGCAGGTAGGAGGCAACAAAGCTGGGAGTAAGAGGAGGGTGAGTGGCCAAGCCCCCAAGTGCTGGCTGTGGCCAGAGAACAGAAAGGGACGCCACATCTCTTCCTGCTCCTATTCAGACGAATTGTGGCTGATTTCCATGAGTTTGTATGGGGGAAGAAGGGACTTCATGCATTTTGGGGGCAGCTCTGGAGTGTTTGGAGGCATTTCCCAGCAAGAAAACTCTGCCTTGGTTTAAAGGGGAAGACGTGGGTGTGTTGGGGGGGGACCCTCAGGACAATGAACGTGGACCACTCGGGCTGGGAGCAAGCCAGGGGAGGGGAGGGGGCCACACTTCCTCCGCGTGGGGCCTTTTACCTTCGGCTTTCAGCCGCTCGGCTTCCGCTGTGTCTTCTTCCGAGGGAGTGACCGGCTCAGGGGTGGGCGTGTTTAGCTGTGGCTCCTGATGAGAGACCGGAAGAGAAACGGGCGTAATCTGCACTTGGGGAAGCCGGGGGCGATGGGAACTTGGCACTTCTCACACACCCCCAGCCCACCTCGGGACCTCAAAGAGAATGGAGCCTCTGGCCACAGAGCAGGGTGGGCAAACTGCAGCCCACCCCCTGCGCAGCCACATTTCTGCGCCCCCAGAGTCTCCTCCATGGTCAGGATAGTTTTCCAAAAAAAACATTTTTGCTCCAAAATGCCCCATAGTGCCATATTCCCTACCTCTGGCTCTTTTAGACCCAAGACAGGCCTTTTTCAACACCGGAAGCCAACAGCAAGCGACTTCTAATAACTTCCTCTTGCTAAAACAAAAATGCTCCAGGGCCCCTAAAAACATGGCAGAATTGCCCCCCTCACTCCTCTTAGAGGGTGTTAGGGGGGCTCTGGGGGACAAAAAAATGATTTTGAGGGGGTTGAGCCCTCTAAAGTCTCCTGGGGGTGTTAACGTGGTGCTCTAGCCTCCTCTGCCACAGAGGCTGACCACATTTCCCAGAATGTGGGTTTTCCCACAGAAAATCTCCCAGCGACAAATCCCCCCTCCTCGAGGTGACCGAACCAAGCTGGGTGGGGAGCGTCCCCTCCTTCCCCACTTTGATCCCGGTGCTCACAGCCGGAGGAGACGGGGGGCTTCCCAGGGCAGAGACCTACCTTCGCTGCTGCAGCTTCGAATATTTCATGCAGCGTCTGGGACATGGCCAGCCCCCTGTCTTCCATGGAGACCCCAAAGGCCGTCTCGAGGCACTGGATGGCCACTGCGGAAGAAGGACAGGCCGCAGAGGCACCAGTCAATCCCAGCACAGCTCTGGGTGGCTATTCACTCCCATTTTTGGCCAGAATTCTGTTTGTGTGCTTTAGGTTTTTTCTTTTAAAAAAAGAATGTTTTAATCTGTTTTTAGCCTGTTCTACTAGCGGCCCTAGTAGGCTGGGAGGCAACACACAAATACTTTAATAAGCACTTTAAAATACTTTTAATAAACACTAAAATGAAGACATTTGTTATGAGGCTCCTAGAGCTTTTGGGAGAGTTGGAGGCACCCAACTGCTTTAAAATAAATGAAATAAAAGATTCCCAGGGCCCCTGCTGACCCCCTTCCCTGTGAGCACCCAAACCCACCTTCCAGGCTCTCTTGGGCGTCTGGAGAGAGGCCTCCATTCTGGAGCTGGTCCTGCAGGAACTGGATGATGGAGAAGGCCAGTCGCTTATTGTCCGCCATCTCTGTGGCTCCCGGGGAGACCCTTCGCTTCCACGCCCTTAAGGGAAAGGAACCAAAGGAAGAGTCAGGGGGAGGCTGGCAGGTAGCCACGCTCAGAGACCACCTCCCTCCCTAGTAGGCAAGAGAAGCCCCCTTAAAGCTCACTCCAAATAGGTCGGGAATAAATAAAACAGACTTTAATCTTTCTTTTCCTCTCGGGACCCCTAGAGATGAGGGGAAGGAGAAGCGGCCTAGATCATTTTTTTCCTTTTCCAGGAGAGCACAGCTGCTTTGTCCGGGGAAGAGGGGCTCTCTCCACCCCCAAAAATACTGGTGTGTCCCCCACCAGCCCTGGCCTTCATCTGGCACCCCCCAAACTAGTTGCCCCCTCCCATTCCACAGGGTATGGTAGTAATTATGGAGTTTTTTATATTGTAAGCCGCCCCGATTGCGTTGCAGAGGGGTGGGATTGAAATAAAATTTTATTATTGTTATATTATTATTATTATTATTACAGGTGTGGCTGTTTAGCAAGGTCAGAAAAGAACTTTGCACATGCTCAGAGGACCCACTCCTAGGCATTAAGACCCGTCAGATTTCATACACTCCAGGATGCAAGTCTATGGAAGAGAAACCGGAAGAAAGCAAGGGGAATTATTGGGAAACCGCGTCCATAAATAAAGGGTCTCACCTCCTTCCCCCTCCCAAAAACCAACACCCCTCCAGGCCTCACCAACCAAAAAAATTAATTAAACACTTATATATAAGGCCTGCCTCAACTGCATATAAAGTAGTTTGTTTCTATATGCAGAATGGCTCACTCTTCTCTTCCCCTACCCCCAAACTGTCGTCATTTGTGGGGTTTTGTACTTTTAAATTAGGGTTATAATGCAAAGTTAAATGAGGGACTACATGTCCCATACGCCACAGAGACTGTCCATGAGCTCCAGGAGACAGGGTCACACAACGGCAGCTGTTTTTCAGACAGACGGGATCCCAGCCAGGATTTTTTTTTAAATTATTATGCCATCTGACACTCGGTTGCTCAACCGAAGAGGATTCCTCAGCCTAAATCGGAGGCCTTCGGGCAGAGCCTGCGCTGTTTTTGACTCCTATGCAACCCTCCGCGGTTAAGAAATAGTTGTAATTTTTAAACAGACTCCAAGGAAAAAGGAAATGTAGTGTTTTTGCCCACCTTGTATCTTGGGATTTCAGGTTTTGTCCAGCAAGGGGGCTGAAAAACTTAGCATGCAAAGGTAAAAATTGGGATGCTGGGAGTTTTGGGGCTTCTGAGCAGGCAGAAATCCAACAGGACCCACTTTTCATTCCGACACATTCACACTGGGAAGGGGGACACGGGTTGAATCTCTGCCCCCTTCTTTCCAGGAAGGTTGGAAAAGTTCCTTTTTTTCCTGTCCCAGAATGGCCAAATGCCCCGGGCAGCACAGCCGCTGGGATCTGTAGTTCTAAAAGTGCCTTTCCAAGGCCCAGTCCTTGGGAGGAGAGAGTCAAACAAGGCTTCAGTATAACCCAGGAGGGCTGCTGGTTGTTCCTTTCCTTGTAGAGGACAAAGGCAGGCAGAAACCTAACCGGTGCAGCTGTGGAAGTGGGAGACACACATGCAAAGCAGCCAGGATACATTCAAAAGAAGGGGGGAGAAACAGTAGTTCGTTTTCTTCCTCCAAGAAGAGGATTTGGGGGAGAAAGCAGGCACAAACCTCACTGGTAAAGCTCTGGAATTACTACACCACCCACCCAACCCAGGTTTCCCAGAATGCCTTGGGGTCAAGTGAGAAGGGGAAGAAAGGGCAGTGCCTCCCCCCTCTTTTTACTCAGAGGCATAGGGAGGGGAAACAGGCAGAAATCCAACAGGGAGAGTTCCAGACACCCATGCAAATAAATAACTAGCTTGCTTGAGAGGAGCAGCTCCTGTCTGTTCTCGAGGGAGGGAGGAGGAAAGGCAGGCAGGCAGAAACCCAACAGGTAAAGCCTTGGTTCAACCCAGAATGCCTTGGGGCTGGGGAGGGGCAGCTCCCCCTCCTCCCCCCTCTCCCTTGTGATTGGGGGGTCCCCCTTTTGCCCCCCATTCCTCCCCAGTCCCCCCCCCCACTTACCAGCCCTCAGTCGACCCCCAAACAGCACACCAGCAGCCACCCAGCCGCCTCCCCCCGACTGCGCACGCGCGGTCAAGGCCCCCTTGTCTTGATTCTCCACTCCGAGTGCGCCTGCGCAGAGGAGCCTGCCCACTTCCCCGGTGTGCTCACTGCGGCTGCGCACTAGCGCAAGTTCCGCCAGTCATCGACGACCAAGTCTGAGACTTTAGAACTCGCTCCGCCCAGCTGCTAATCCCAAACTGCGCATGCGCATATCGGCCCGGGTCGCGCATGCGCAGAAGAGAATTATTGACATTTCGTTTGGGTTCTTGCAGATTATTATTTTTATACTAATAATTTTATTTTTAATACTTGTCAGCTTATACATCTTGCTGACGATTCTGTCTTAAAACTCCCACTCGACAGGTGTCTTATTTCCGGGCAACTGAGGGCGGAAACCGGGCGTGAAGCCGCCGCCTCCATGGCGCCGCAGTGCATTGTGGGCAAGGGGGCGGGGCCTCGGGACCAAAGGGGGTGCGGGCTGCATGGTGCTGCGTCGACGCTTCCGGCTCCCATTGGGAGGCAGGGAGGGTGGGATTTTCCATGGGGGGGGGAAAGAGGGCCAAGGGGAATAAAGGTCTTTGGGGGGCTGCTTTAGTCCCCAAAATGCCCTTTGGGGGCCAGGATTTGGAGGGGCTGCTCTTGGGAGAGGGGCACCAGTTTTCCTCTCCATGCATGCAAAGCAGAGCCACCAGGAAAAGTAACTCCCCCAAATTCGGATGCAAACACAGACACGGATGCACCCCAAGTGGGGCGGACCCTCCCTCCTTCCCTCCCTCTAACCGGGCCCTCCCCTTTCCCACAATCCCCTCGGCCCCTCCTCCTTCTCCTCCTCCGTGGAAGCTGTAGACCAAGAAGAGGAGATCGGAGCAGAAGCCGGCGAGGATGGCTCCCCCCACAGGTAATCCGGGGCCGGGGACTAGGCTGCCCCCCATGAGGACAGGCCGAGGGGGTGAAAACCAGCCCCCCACCCCAGGAAAAGGGGGGACAGTTGTGCGCTTGGATTGCAACTCCCATCATCCCCCAGGCAGCAAAGCCCGTGGGGAGGGAAGCTGCAGGCAAGATATGGGGCGGGCGGAAGAGAGGCAGCTTCACCGGGTAGATTTCTGCCTGCTGCGAAAGGCAGACAGACAAACAGACTGGCCTAATCCACACTACACAAACAATCCGGTTTGAAACTGGGTTATTTGCCATGGCGCCTTCCTTCCTTCCTTCTTATGGCATCCTGGGATGTGTAGTTTTACAAAGGGCTTTCACCTCCTCTGCCAAAGCAAACTGGGGCCTCACCAACACTACCAGTCCCAGGATCCCTTAGGAAAGAAGGGAGGAAGGAGCCATGGCAAATAACCCAGTTTCAAACCGGATTGTTTGCGTAGTGTGGATGCTCCCAGATGCAAAGGAAGGGGTTGAGATCAGAGCTAAAGTGTTAAAGCTAAAGAGGTTGCCAGCTTTTGCAATTGGGTTGCCCAGGGTGGCTGAGTGGAAGTCAACCTTGCAGGGCTGTTGTGAGCTACAGATTTGGCAGGTGGGGGGGACAGGGAGGGCCTGTGTGGTGCGATGCACTGTGGAACTCCCTGCCACAAGGTGTGGCAATGGCTGCCAACAGGGTCGGGGGGCTGGATCAAACGCAACACGGCTGCTCTTCACCGGCTCCTCTTTCCGGACCCCTCTGCTCAGACCGCGTCCTGGACGGCCCTGCTCCCCCACGCGTGGCCAACCGCCTGCGCTGGGACCTGACGGCTGCCCAGATCCAGAGCGCCACGGCCGAGCTCATCGAGAAGACCAAGCGGGTCTATGACACCGTGGGAGCCCTGGCGCGGCAGGACGTCTCCTGCGACAACACCCTCAAGGCCCTGTCGGCCGTCGAGGTGGAGTACACAGGTGGGCTGCGGGGGGACAACCGGCCCTGCAGGGTGGTCTCGCTTTCGAAGCCCAGTTGGGTCAGGACCCCTCTCCCTCCGTTTTTTAAAATGTTAAAATGCTTCCTCCTACCAAAGATGTGGGACTAGATCTCCCATCTTCCCACCCCACCATCATCCTCGGCCTGGGATGATGGAAATTGGCGGTGGGTGCATTTCTGGCAGTTTCCATTGGCACGATTTGAACCCACTACCGGCTCTCCTCCTCCCCTTCCAGTCCAGCGGAACATGCTCGACTTCCCCCAGCATGTCTCCCCCTGCAAGGCGGTCCGCGCAGCCAGCACCGAAGCGGACAAGAAGCTCTCGGAGTTCGACGTGGAGATGAGCATGCGGAGGGACGTTTACCAGCGCATCATCTGGCTCCAGGTGGGGACCCGGGGGGCATGCGGGGGGCTCAGGACTGGGCCGGACTGGAGGGACCCCCTCTCCCTCCCCGGACTCGGTCTAAGGAGGGTGGCCTCCGAGGCGACCACTTAAGCCTCGCCTCGCAATGGGTTCGGTTGGGACTCTCCGTCGCCGGGATGCGGCCATATGCAGACCCCCTCATATTGAGAGGGGCAATGTTTCCCCCTTCTCCGTAGCTCCGTCCCCTGGGCAGCAGGGGAAGGGAGAGTCCATATAAATAAATATAAATAAATATCTTTTGCAGCCACAGATGCCCCCCAACTTCTATACAGCATCTGCCAAGGCTTGGCTCTCTCGTCTTGGGGGGTGCCTTGGATGCCAACGCTCTTGAGATGCCCCACACCTGGGTCCTTGCCCCACAGCTCCCAGTTGGGCGTTGGCCTTCCTGCCCCAAAGGGTTGCAGCCGGTTCTTCAGGGGCGGTGGCTCTCTCCGCTGCCTCTCGCCGCAATATTGTTTTTCCTTTCCTTTGTTTTTCTTCATTCAGGAGAAATTGGAAAACGTCCCCATGAAGCCAGAGGCCAAGCGGTACCTGGAAAGACTGGTCAAACTGGGGAAGAGGAGCGGCCTCCACCTCCCGGAGGAAACACAGGAGGTGAGAAGGAAAGATGCCTCGGACTGAGCTCCGCATGGCCCAAGCTTGTAAGGTGTCTGGTTTTATTCCACCAATTGACTGATATTTAAATTGCAGGTATTTTTATGCCACTCTCCATGTATGCCAGGTAGATAGGGGTCACCCTCTGAATGAGAGACCCCCAAGAGCCCCTCTGGTCATCCGCAGGCCTTGCGGACTCAGGACAGCGGCCATTGTAGCTTCCTTGGTGGAGCCTGTCCACCTTTTTTCGTCCACCTTCTACCTCTCCAAGCACCTTCGCCCTTTCTAGCGATTGATATCGTCTCATGATATGCCCAAAGTTTGCCAGCCTCAGTTTAGTCCCACCTGACCCCCTCCAAAGATGTGGGACTAGATCTCCCATCTTCTCTGCTGGGCATCCCACCCATTGGGAGGCAGGGAGGGTGGGATTTTCCATGGGGGGGGAAAGAGGGCCAAGGGGAATAAAGGTTTTTGGGGGGCTGCTTTAGTCCCCAAAATGCCCTTTGGGGGCCAGGATTTGGAGGGGCTGCTCTTGCGACGTTAGCATCGTCAGCCTGGGAGAGTGTTGTGGAAATTGGTGGTGGGGACATTTCCGGGAGTTTCCGTATTGCAGTATTGATTTGCTCTAAGACTCCTCCGTTTGTTTTTTTAGCAATCCATAGTATCTGCACAACTGTCCTCAAGCAGCACATTTCAAATGCATTGGTTTTCTTCACTGCCCAGCTTTCACAACCAACACGTTAGAATAAAATGCAGTAATTCCACATTAAAATACAATCACAAAGTAAAACAGCAGCACTCTCTTGTTGGTGAGGCGGGTGTGCCTCCTCTTCCAAACTGCAAGGGTGGACCTCAGAGGAGGACCCCAGGAAAAAGGCAGGCGGTTGGGTTGGTCCCTTCCAACAAACCTGTTCTAGCCGTTTCCACCTCTTGCAAATCATTTAATCAGGCAAATGGCTCTTAATTCCCCTTTCAGGATCAAACCCCACACGCCCAGTGAATTTTCATAATAATAGGGTTAGAAACTCAGAAGGAGTAGGGAAGCCAATCGGGACATCAGAATGCCAGGGGTTGATTTTTTTTTTGGCTAAATAAGCATCGCCTAGGAATCTGCCTATTTAAATGGCAGTGAGGTTGAGAGCTGCTTGCTAGCGCGTTCGTACAAGGTGGCACCCACTTTTTGGGGAAACGAAAGAAGCAGGGAATCTTATGCTTCCTTCCTCTAATTTTGTGTTGTCCCCCTTTTCTCTTTAAGAAAATCAAAGAGATTAAGAAAAAGCTGAGCATCCTTTGCATTGACTTCAACAAAAACCTCAATGAAGACACCACCTTCCTGCCCTTCACCAAGGAAGAGCTGGGTAAGATGACAGCCGACAGCAGAGTTTTGAATGCCTGCACTTTTTTAAAATCCTGCAACTAACGTTAGGATTCCCAGCAACGCAATTGCAGAAGGTGACGCTGCTTGGACAGGTCACATTTATTGGAATTTGGGGGGGTTAGGAATTTTTTATTGGAATAAGAACATTTATTGGAGGAAAATGCACGTGTGCCCAACTGGAGAACCAATATTGTAATAAAATAGATCCCAGTTGGAGCCGCCTCTCCCCAAGCCATGGCGTCACAAGCGATGTTGCATCTGTCTCGCTCTTCCACGCTCCCTTCCTGACCTACCTCGTAGGGTTGTTGTTGTTGTAAACATGCATTTGAGGAGGAGGAGAGCTTCCTACACTATGCTGTGCTCATTGGACGGAGGAGGAAAGACAAGAGTTGAACATAACAAATGAAATTAGGAATTGAATGTGAATTCTCCCCTTCCAGGGGGTCTTCCTGAGGATTTCTTGAACTCCCTGGAGAAGACAGATGATGGGAAACTGAAGGTCACCCTGAAATACCCCCACTATTTCCCCCTGATGAAGAAGTGCCACGTCCCGGAGACCCGCAGGCAGATGGAGGAGAAGTTCAACTCCCGCTGCAAGGAGGTGGGTGGGGAAGATGGGGGCTGAGGGGGTGGGCTTGGGGTCTTCATGGCCAGTGGCTCAACTCCCCCCCCCCCCCGGTTGTGGACCTTGCAGGAGAACTACCTGATCCTGAAGAAGCTGGTGGAGATGCGGGCCCAAAAGTCCTCCCTGCTGGGGTTCGACACCCACGCCGACTTCGTGCTGGAGATGAACATGGCCAAGGATGGGAAGACGGTGGCGGCTTTCCTGGGTAATCTCTGGCTGGGCGGCCGGAAAAAACCGAGTGGCCTTTCCGATCCTAAGAGGCTCCTGTGCTTAGACTGGGCCTCCTCAGCTGTCCCAAATCTCTCGCTTCCAACAGGGAACGGCCACAGGAGGCCCAAAAATGCGGCAGGGGAACCATGAAGGCCAGATACCTCCCCTCTTCTTTGTCCCTGGTGTGTGGCTATTTAGAGGTAGACTGCCCTTGAATGTGGAGGTTCCATTTAGCTTTCAGCAGTGGCTAATTTGCTTTCATCCTCATGAACTTAAAAAGATCGCATGAGGAGCCCCTGCTATCCTGGATGGTACCCACACAAACAGGGATTAACTGGCGTGGAGAAGAGGTGAGCAAGCAAATGCCTCCATTTAAATTTTGTAGAATTTCCCACCACAAGATGTAGCGTCTGGATCTGAGGTGACTTCCAGAAAGAGTTAGACCCCGTGGTTGTTTGCGGCACAGAGTAGCGGTAGTGCCCTGTTTATAGCTACAAGGAACCTCCATGTTTAGTAGCAGTCAAACTCTGGTTTCCCTTAAGTTGCAAGCTTCCTATTAACTTAAAAACCCCGTCTCTCTCTCTCTCTCTCTTGGTCCTAAAATGACCTGGAGGAATCAGAACCATAGCAAAATGACACCCCTCATTATTTTGGTCAGAGAACATTTTTGGGCAGGTGGGAGCCCTTGGGGGCATGGGGAATAGCCTTCGGGGGGACACACAGCATCCCGTGAGCCCTGCCTTTCTTAAAGGGCCCCTCTTGGGCTCATCTGGCTGGAGACCAGGCACTGGACACTGTCCACCCACCTGGGTCTTGTCCAGGCCGAGCTGTGGACCTTGTCTGGCTTTGACTGACCCCTGAGGGTTGTGGGGGAAGAGGAGGGGGCACCCCATGCCTCTGTCGTTGGCTTTTTCGGTGGTGACCCCTCCTCTTCCTCACTGCCCCCTCCAATCTGCCCCACAGATGACCTGGCGGTCAAGCTGTGCCCCCTGGGAGAGAAAGAGCGGGCAGTGCTTTTGGACCTGAAGCGGGCGGAGTGCGAGCGGCGGGCGGTGCCCTTCGACGGGCAGATCCATGCCTGGGACATGCGCTACTACATGAACCAGGTGGAGGAGACCCAATACCACGTGGACCAGAACCAGCTGAAGGAGTTCTTCCCCATGCAAGTGGTGACGGAGGGGCTCTTGGACATCTACCAGGAGCTGCTGGGCCTCACCTTCCACCTGGACGAAGGCGCCCAGGTCTGGCACCCGGACGTCCAGCTGTACACCGTCAAGGACGCTGCCTCTGGGGAGACCCTTGGCAAGTTCTACCTGGACCTCTACCCACGGTGAGCGGCTGCGTTACGTGTTTTCGAAACGGTCTGCCTGACCTTATTTCGGAACCAGGGGTGTAAAACTTCTTGCACAGGCAGGAATTGCACGTGATTGCAGATGGGTGGGGTTTTTTCTCAGACTTTGTAGAATTTTCTGATAATTTTTTTGTGTTCGGAGGCATTAATTACGCACAAACCTGGTGAATCTGGTGGAACGTTAGCATCACAGACCTGCAGAGCTGGGAGGAAATGGCCAAAGGACTCTTCGGAGCCAATGCTCCTCAAAGGGGTCGTCTGTGGACCAGGGCTGGTTTCGTTGGCTGCTGGTCCATGGCAAATTCCCAGGAAAGAAAGAAAAATTGGTAGCCAGTGGTTACAAATATGGTTTCTGACGGTGTGTTTTTTTTCCCAGGGAGGGCAAATACGGGCACGCAGCTTGCTTTGGGCTCCAGCCCGGCTGCCTGCTTGCCGATGGGAGCCGCCAGATCTCTGTGGCAGCCATGGTGGCCAACTTCACGAAGCCCACGGCCGAGGCGCCCTCCCTCCTGCAACACGACGAGGTGGAGACTTACTTCCATGAGTTCGGACACGTCATGCACCAGCTGTGCTCCCAGGTGCGGAGGGGGGGGGTAGGTGCGCAAGGTGGATGGAGGGCCAGCCCCATAGAACAAGGGGGTTTCTTACCTGCATTTTTACCAGCATTCCTTTCTGGGTGCAACAAAGTCACACCTCAAACCAGGGGTGGTGGTTGTGGTGTCTCTGTGGCCGAGCAAGCGTCCAAACCCAGGCCTCCGGGGGTCCTGCTCCAACATACAGACCACCACCCTCCAGTGACTTTAAAATGTCAGTTTAGGCGTCCAAAGAAAAGGGTCGGCTTGCAAATGACCATCAAGCAGAAGAGTTTGAAAAGTCTCCCTCGCTACACAGGTGGGGCCAGAGGGAAATCTCAGTGGGGCACAGAGTTCGTATTGGGGTGTAGTGTTTGACCCCCATCCTTCTCTCCCCTCCCTTCCTTCCTTCCTTCCTTCCTTCCTTCCTTCCTTCCTTCCCCCTAGGCGGACTTTGCCATGTTCAGTGGGACCCACGTAGAGCGGGACTTCGTGGAGGCCCCCTCGCAGATGCTGGAGAACTGGGTGTGGGAGAAGGGGCCACTCCTGCGCATGTCCAGGCACTACAAGACGGGGGAGCCCATCCCGGACCCCCTCCTGGAGAAGCTCATCAAATCCCGCCAGGCCAACACAGGTCAGCAGCCAGGGTGTCTGTCCGCCCACTTGTCGGTGCGTGTGTGTTGAAATGGAACCATTTGCTATTTCAATCGTTTGGATCCCGTCCTTTCCCCAATAATGGTATTCTGGATGGCTTACTAATGATTGAAAGCAGTATAGGTTAAAAACGTACAAGAAATACATCCCAGCATCCACATGTGTTCCAACTCCCCTCCTCCTCCTCTTCAGGGCTCTTCAACTTGCGGCAGATTGTTTTGGCCAAAGTCGACCAGGCCTTGCACACGCAAACGAACGCCGACCCTGTGGAGGAGTACAGCCGGCTTTGCGACAAGATACTGGGTGTCCCCGCCACCCCAGGTAACCAGATGAACAGCCCAGGGGATGATGGTGGTAAAAACCTCTTCCTACTGAAGCCCACCCCCATCTCAAAGGAAGGAAATTTGTTTGGAAACCACTAGCAGAATGACTTATTTTACCTTTAAAAACAAAGCCCCCAAAGCTGCTCCAAAGCAAAACCTGTTAAAATGCAAAATTTCGGCTTAACCCCCCCGACAACAGCTCAGCCTTAAAACACAGAGACTTCTGCCTCTCTCCCTCCACTCCCCAAAATAACAGGTTTAGCATAATAAGGATTTAAAGAAAAACATTAAGGGAAGGGAATAGGGATTTTTGGGACCACCCCTAAAAAGTCCACGCTCTTGGTAGAAGATAATCTTGCAGAGCACTGCTGTTTGGTAAAGATTGGTGGGAGGGGTGATTCCCATGAGGCCTCGTGAGTAGTTGGGAGCGGTGTCGGGGACGGACAAAGGCTGGGTTTGCTGCTTGTGGGCAGTGCTTAAGGCTGCAGAGGGTCTAATGCCCCCTGGCATAACCAACCAACCCCCAAAACCAGTGATGGCAAGGGGTAGGATGGGGAGACTGTGGCCCGTCAGGTGTTGTTGGACTGTATTTCCCATCAAGGCTGCTGGTCAAAGGTGATGGGAGGTGTAGTTCAATACTGCCACTTTGATGTGGGTGCAGAGACCAAGCAGTTCCCAGGAGGATTGGCCTGTGTTGTCCGGTGTTGGCACTCTGCAGTGGCTGAACTTTCCCGATAGTCTCCAAGGGCAGCCCTTTGTAGAGGGTGTTGCAGCAGTCTGGTCAGAGATTTATTTGCAGGGCCAGCTCGACTTCTTAATCTCTCTCTCTCTTTTCGTCTCGCTCGTGCCCAGGTACAAATATGCCAGCCACGTTTGGTCACTTGGCGGGTGGCTACGATGCCCAGTACTACGGCTACCTCTGGAGCGAAGTCTTCTCCATGGACATGTTCTACACCCGGTTCAAGCAAGAGGGGATCATGAACCACAAGGTGGGGAGATGAGACCCCCTCCCCTCTATTCTGCGGCTGCCCCGGGGGGTTGCCATTACGGGGGGCATTTTCCCCTCCCTGGCTGCCTGGCATTGGGCCCCGGTGGGCCTGCCGAGACATCAGAGGAATTGGGACTCCCCGGGGAAGAACTGCAGCCACTGGCCAGAGAGAGGCTAGCGGTATTCTCTGCGGGCTGCAGACACAGGGGTGGGTCCCAGTCCATTAAAACAGGGGGTGGGGGGGATTGTGTGGCTTTCTACATGTTGGTGGGAAAGGTGAGGGGGTGTTTTCTTGGTACTGATCCCCCCCCCCACAACTTTTTGGGTCTTTGCAGGTGGGGATGGACTACCGAAATTGCATCCTCCGCCCGGGGGGTTCTGTGGACGCTTCCGACATGCTGCTCCGCTTCCTTGGACGAGAGCCCAAACCGGACGCCTTCTTGGCCAGCAAGGGGCTGATGGTGGAGCCCACCTCCCTCCCGTCGGCTTGCTGAGCCTTTGTACGCCGCCTCTTCACCCCGACCCAATTCTCTGGTACACACACGCACACGCGCACACGGTCCTTGGTCAAAGTATCTCTGGGTAGTAGTTGATCTCCTGTAGCTGCTCTAGCCCCGGTGATGAAATTTGGGGGGCAAGGGAGTCTGACTTGCCCCTGGGGGTGGGTGGGAGAGGAGGAGATCTAGGTTGGGGTGGGGGGCTATTGTTATTTTGCTGCTGGATTTCTTCACACACACACTCAGCGTGGCAGAAATTGGGTTAAAATGAAAGGAATGTCCCTGTGTTGGGGGGTTCTGGTGCAGGGAAGGAATACTGGGGTTACAAGCCCCACTCAGCCTGTGTGTGAATGGCTGCTTTCTGGAAAGCCTCCCATGTCATGAATGGAGTAATTTGCTCACCCCTGAAATTGATTTTCATCTCCCCAAAATTGTGCTGGGAGAGAGACCGGGAGTGGGTGTGGATTCGTCTTTGCCTCTTTTGTGGGGACCTGGGTTGCTGGTATTTATCCCCAAGATCAGCCTGATGCAAAACACACCCATTTTTGGGAAAAGGGGCTCATCCTGGCATTGCAGTGTTTAAAACGATGCCAGCAAGGAGGGTCTGAGAAGGGTCTCGCCTGCCCCGGCCTCTCTCTTCTGCTTGGCCGCCTGGTTGGATGACCTTTGGGTATCTTCTCCCAACCCCACCAGTGAAAGATCAGCCATGCTCAGTTTCATTTTCCGGATCAAGCAAAGTTCTCATAATGTTGATTGCATTTCTCTTTCTCTGTGGTTTGGCCTATTTGGGGGTCTTCTTCTGGATCACATATGGGGGGTGAAGGGGCTTGTGGATTCAAACCGACTTCCCATCCACCCATTGTCTGCTTGTCTCCCTGCATTGAGAGCTCCTGGTTTTTGGGGAGCCCCTCTCCAGGGGTGCATCCAGGAGGAAACTGGCTGCTGACTCACAGTGGGTCAACTCAAAGCTCAGGCATTCAGATTTTTGCCTGCGCAGAAAGTTGCCCAATTTCTGTGAGCCAACGGCTAGAGCTCCCTTCTGCTCTGGTTCATATTAGTCTAAAACAGGATCGTGGGTTGAGAAATTCTCCCAACATCACTGCGTCAGGTTTTTCCCAACAGTGGCACACTCAGCTCCCTGCCTGGTTTCTAGATTGGATGATGAAAGCTACCAATAAAAATGGTTTAATTTGGAATTTGTTTCTGCTTCCTATGTATTCTTTCACCCCAGCAGGAATATTTGTTTTAATTATTTATTTTAAAATATATCCAAAGAACTCAGGGCGGCATGCAATAAAATCAGTTTCATCCAATAATTTTAAAAGACCAGCAATACATTTAGTCACTTATCACTTAAAACCAGACAGTTGGAAACTATTTAAAATCATCCTGACTGCAGGACCGATGCAAATTTGGATGAAATCAGTTCAGCTCTGAAGGATTTCATAAAAAGCTAAGTTTTAACTTGGTGCCAAAATGAATTCAGATGTTGGTGCCGACGGGGCCTCTTCAGGAAGGGTATTCCTCTATTGGGGTGCCATGGTAGAGAAGACCCTCTCCCGAATCCTCCCATAATGTTTTGACCCCACTGGTGGGGCACAAGGGAGGAATAGCAATGGGGGGTGTAAGATTTGTGGGGCCCCTTTCCTTGTCTATTCGTAAGCCTAGCCTTTCTGCCCGCAGTGCCCCACCTGCCCTTCAGGGGGCATCATGGAGTCACTTGTAGGCACATCATGCGCCCTCCGGATTGCGCTTGTACACCCCCCCCCCTTTTTTTTTGTTTGCAAGGGCTGGTTTTCCAGCCGGACAGAGGTCAGGGCTAATTTTAGGGTGGGCTCTATTTTCAGACTGGTTTATTAATGTCTGGGTGGGTGGGGATTAAGTTTTATCTCGCTGCATGGACCGTCAACTCCACCTCCCTTGGTGCAAAAGGCCCTTGTGCCTTTCGAGGCTAAATTTGTCACTCGTGGGGCCAGATTCCAGCCCCCCCTCCCCTGCTGTTGCACCCTTGCTAATATTTTGGCCTAGCTTTTTGGTCTTTTCCCCAACCCAAACAAGCAGCCTGCCTTTGCTTACCCCACCCCAGGCGTGCCAGTCCCATTATCCTTGTTCGCCTCCTGCAAAAGCATCCCAGATGGAATTGCTGTTTGGGGGGCTTTTGATTGACCCCCTGGAGAAGGCTCCCCCCCCCCCATTCTCCACTGCCAGCTTTGCTATAAATGTGTGGGTGGGGAGGGGGCGGATTCCTGCATCCAAGGCTGGTAAAAACAAGGCCCCATATTAGGACTTTGCAGCTGGGGTCTAAAAAGCAAAACACCAGTGACACTGGAGACGGCTGAACTGGTGGGCCGCATGTAGCTGCAGCCATTCCCCACACCCCTCTGCATGAAGTTTTTAAAAACCGCATCTGTACACTCTTCCATTTCAGGAGAATTCCCAAAACCAATACTAACCAAAAAGAAAAAATCCCAAAGAAACCAGAAAACGAAGCACCCAGCACTGTTGTTTTGGGGGAATAATGTTGGTTGATGCTTTAGAAGAGGCGTCCCAGCCGCGCCTCCGTGCAAGCCAGAGGCGGAAGATGCATTTTGGCAAAGGAGAGGAAAAGGCCTCTTTTTAACCACAACGCACAACTTGCAAAGAGAAGGCACAGAGGAACCGGTTGTCTGTGCAACTTTGCTATCAGTGGAATACATCCGTTGCACAATGGGGATTTTTGGGGTGTGTCTCTAACAATCCCAGCATGCATGTGCTGAGATGCATAGGCACTGAGATGCATGGTGGGTTGCTCCTCCGACCATCCCCAACAAGCATGGGTACAATGGGGTTTGTAGTCCCAAGCTGCCCTCTTGATTGAGAACAGCGATGTGGTGACCACTCTGTTTTTGCTCCAGGAGTACAGGGAGTGGGCAGGATGACTCCAGATCCCATTATCCCTTAAAACTGGTTATGTGGGAGAGAGGATGGATGTTACAGCTGGAGAGGGGATGGCATTTGGGGGCTTGTGTGTCTCTCTTGCTCCACATTAAACTCCAGCCTGTTCTCCCACCACCCCACCTTGAGCCCAATTTATCCCGTCTCGCCTGCATGTCTCAGACTTAAATAGCGGCACCCAATTTAGCGGCTCAGCGGGAAAGGAGGAGGCGGGGGTCTTGGCCACCTGCCCCTCTCTGCCCCCAAATACATACCTTGCTCTGGACTATCCTCTTGCAGAGGAAATGGGTTTTGCTTTGCCTTTCATTGCATCCAAATGGTTCCCACCTCGATGGAAGAGAATTGTTTTTAATGGCAGCAACGGACTCTGTGTCTTCATGCCATTGGGGCACGGAAGGAGCTGGTGGGGTGCTGGGCCGGCAAGACCCCTGGCTCACCGGGAGGGTCTTCTCTAAGAGCCACCAAGGGGTCCGAGGGGAATCAGTCCCCCAGTCTTTCTTCTAGCCAAGAAGAAACACACACGCACAGACCTGGTGGCCAAGGCAGCTTCCTTGGCAAAACCTTGGTTGAAAAGTGGCAGGGGAAAGCCACATTAGCCAAGAATGGCTAGCCTGAAGTCGAAAGGGCTCAGACCCTGGTTTCGCCCAGGGAGTCTCTTGGAGAGCGTTTTCCTTCTTGCTGAAAAACACCCTGGTGGTGGTGGTGGTCAGAGGGGCCATTCGGGTGAAAAGGTAGTTTAAAAGATGCTTTTAGCTCACAGAGGAGAATGAGCCATGGTGGCAACCTGGAGTGGTGGCCCTGGCCAGTCCTTTCTGGCCTCTGAGGGCAGGTGGGGCTGGGGCAGCCATTGCAGGTCGGCCTGGGTCTGGGTTGTGCTTTTAATGGGACACCATTAAAAAAACTCAAACCCACTGGAGCAGCCTTTACTACTGGGGCCGGGGAGGGCGTGCTGGTGCCGGAGAGGCGCAGGATGGCGGCCAAAATAGAAAAAGAGACCGCTGAGTGTACGTGGGGACCCAAAACAGCTTGGGAAGGGACGCCCCTTCTTCTCCGCCCTAGAGGACAAGGGGGAAAGGAGCTCTCAGGCTCAGCTGACCGGCCTGGGGTGGTCCTCAGGAGGACATGCGCCACATTCATAGAATTATAGAGTTGGAAGAGACCACGAGGGCCATTCCTTGGCTGTGTTTTCCTGAAAAGTGGTGACATGCTTGTCCCCAAAACCTTGTCACACTCAGAGGCTAATCTCCAGATAGGGGACGGTGACCTTGGCTCAGGAAGGCATCCGGAGAGGGCGCATAGCATTGCCCTATAGGGTCATCTCCTGCCTTGCGCAGCTCAGGGTCGGAGGAGTGGAGCCAGATCTGTCCATGGATGACCTCTCGGACCTGGTATGGCAAAGGTGGGAGTGCTGCGACCCTTCTCAGGTGTTGTTGGATTGCAAGTCCCATCAGCCGCTTAGGCAGCATGTGTGCAGGAATGCTGGGAGCTGCAGTCCATCACTTGGAGGGTTGCATGCATTTACACATATATGGTTTCTCCCAAGTGTGGGTCCTTGATGGCAATACAGATCACCACTCTAATTGAAGCTATTTGCATAGTCTATACATTTAAATAGCTTCTTCCCTGTGTAGGTCCTTTAGTGGGAATACAGAGCTCCGCTCTAATTGCAGCTCTTTCCACACTCCATGCATTTTGGATGGCTCTTGTGGTCCCTTCCAACACTGTGAAGAACAGACAAGCTAAGAGAGGCTTCAGCAGTTTGCTTTTGCCTCTCCTCCTGGGAAGGCAAGACCCTGCCGTGGCCTCTCCCCCCGTCTCATGATTTAATGGAGTGCAAACTACTTCCGCAGTTTGGACTCAGTTATAGGAACTTAAGTAAGCTGGAGACAAAGGGGAAATGTAGGAAGAGGGAAGAGAAACTGGGATGTTTAAAAAGGGGGATAACAGAGAATAAACTGGGACCGTCCCTGTCAAACTGGAGGATTTGAGACTCAAGGAGCGAAAGGGAGGCGCAATGGGAGTGCGCACAAATAGCTTTGGAGGAGAGAAGAGCCTGTTAAGCCACATGTTAAACCGGGTGCACCGGGGGTCCCCAGTGTGCTCTGTGAGGCCCCCTCAAACAAAGCCGACCCTCCAGACACTCAAGTGCCAGCTCACGTGGCTTTAATTACAACAAGGATTTCATGCAGTGCTACAGGCAGGACGCCACCGGCGCACCCCGGAAGGCCACAGCGGCCATTTTGAGTGGTCAACACACCTCCAAAGTTTCCTCATAGTTCAGCCCTCCGCCTGGTCTCCTGCTTCCTTCGCTACAGTTGTGCCCAGATCCTGCTGGCCCCACAAACCCTTCCGCCCCATAGAGACCCTCCTTTCTTTGCCCAAATCCTTTTCTCCTAGGTCCTTCTCCTGACCAAACACTACGCCCCCATTTCGGCCCCAACAGACATCCCCATTTCTAACTCTTTAAGCCGACAACACTCTCCCACCCTGGAATGGTGGACAGATCTGTGATGGATCCAGTTGCGCCTTTAAGACCCACCGGTTTATTTGAGCATAGCCCCGAAGAAGTGGGGGGAACGCCACAAAAACTCCTGCTGAAATAAGCCCGTAAAGGGGCTGCGAGATTCCGTCTCCTTTTCTCCTTCTTGTGCCCTGAAACAGACATTCGGGTCCTTAGGAAGACCCCTCTGCCCACCCTCCTGCTCCCAACGCAGCCCTGCTGCAAATGAACATCCCTCTCCTGAGCCCGTCTTGCCTCCCGGTGGTCTCTGCCCCGTCCAGACTCCTTTTGCAGCCCCTGCCTGCAGGATCAAAGCCTCACAGCCCGGAAGGTGCCCCTTCCTCCATGGCAAGACACCTGGGGGGGACATCTTGTGGGCTAAGGAGCCTCAGCCTCAGCACCCACCCCCAAAATAAAAGACCCCAGGCTCTGAGCTTTCCCCAAGGAGGTGGACGTTTGCTCCCCTGGGCCTCCCCTTCCCACTAGGATCCCAGTCCTGCCTCCGTCTCTGCCCCTCGCCCTTGCGTCTGGCCCCCTTCACATACTCCCCCCTTCCTTTCCAGATGATCTGGGTAGGTGGGTGGGTGGGGGTCTCCATCTGTGGGCTCCCACACCACACTCCACTCCCCAGTCCCATGGCTTTCCCCTCAGCACTCCCCTCTCCCTGCCCCAAATCAGCATCCTGCCCTCCTCAGCCCCATCCCTTTCCTCCACCAAAAGATCTGGGGTTCCACAACCGTGCAAACAGTCCCGGGTGGGGCGGCAGGAGGCCTCTTGCGCAGGCGAGGCTGTTGCGCACAGTCGGAAGGCGGAGGCGGAGGCGGGAGGGCTGCTACAGGCAGTGCATCATGCGCAGGGCATAGACCACCCGCTCCCTCAGGGGCAGCGCCCACCCCTGCAGCGCCAGCGTGCCCAGCGGGAAGGTGCTGATCCGGCGCTGGCGGTCCACGAAGGTCAAGAGGAATTCGCCCCACTCCGAGCGGCTGAGCAGGATCTTCGTGCGGTCGTGGTAGAAATTGACCTGGAAGGGCCGGGAGGGGAGACGGTGGTGGGTGGAAGGAAGGCAAAAGGCAGCCGAGGGGTCTCTGGGTGAGAAGAGGAGTGAGGGGGCAATTGGAAAAGCAAGGGGGGCAACCCCCTACTCTTTCTGGTGGCAGGGGGTTCCACAGCCACCGCTAGGTAGACAAGGCAGGAAACTCACCAAGAGGACCTGGAATGGAGGGGGAAGGACATGGGGAGAGCAAGAAGGCGCTTTGGGGTTTTATTACCTGCAGGGTCCCATCGCTGAACACCATCAGGAGGGCTTCGTCGGATTTGGCAAAGTGGAGGAGGGAGAGTGTGTCCGTGGGGCTGGCGGGGCCCGTCTCCTGGTGGCCCCCCTGGGGATGAACCCAAAGTCAGAAGAGGGACCCCGAAAACTCAGCTGAAGGACTGCCTCCCTCGGCTTCCTTCTCTTAAGCTGTCTGAGGCGCCTCTGCCCACCCTCCGGTGTGTGCTGCCTGAGGCCGTTGCCTCATCTTGCCTCATGGCGGGGCACACCCACGCCAGCCTTGTCTTTCTCCCCGCCACCTCTGTTTCCGGGTGCAAGGGAGCAGGACTCTCACCTCCATCAGCCACTCTTGCATGTATTGCGTGAAGAAGTGGAGGACGCCCATTTTCATGGCCAGGGAAGCCGGCACTTCCCTCCGGGGAAAGGACGCGGCCTTGTGGGCCTCCGCAGAGTAGGAGACGCGCCTGGAAAGGAGGGCGGGGGGATTGAGGGGACCACGGACACCAGCGGGGCCTTCTTGGTGATGGCTCCCCTTCCCATTTGGGACTCTTTTGCTCCATGGATTCAGAGGGGCACCCGTTGGAAATACTTCCTGCCCATTTCCCTCACTGGGTGGCCATTCCCACGGCTCTTTTTTAAAAATGCATTTCAAACTGCTTCCACCCCACTCTCCTACTTATGGGGTCCCCACAATTTCCTTCCTGGAGGGGGGTGAAGGTCCTCAGTGAAATGATGGAGGAGCAATCGCAGTCTTAATCTTTCTTAGGGCTTAATGATTTGGTGCCCTTCTGGCTGGTACTTGCCAAGAAAAGTCTTAGTGGTCTAGTTTGGCCAGATAGCCCCCTAGCCTAGGTTTTTTTTTGGGGGGGACCAAGCCCTCCTTTGCCCACCCCCATTGTGGGGTCCGTGGGGAAGGGGTGCCACTCACTGGCGCTGGGGGCAGAGGGCGATGTGGGTCCCGTCCGCCAGGAGCACCCCGGTGGAGCCGTCCGAGAGCAGGTAGCCAAAGCCGTACTTGTTGGAGTAGTCCACCCACTTGGTCACCATCCGGACAGGAGTGGCCGGCGGCCGGACCTCAGGGTTGTTCTCCGCTGCAGGCAGAGAGGGGGGGTGAGACAGGCAGGGCAGGGGGGCGTCCTGAGGACAGGAAATTTGGCTTGGGGGGGCTCAGCAGCAGAGTGCCTGCTTTCTGCACAGAAGATGGTGGGGGCTTAATTGCTTTTACCAATAATCTTTATATATTTTCATTGATTTTTAAAGTGTGTGATGGTTTTAATATTTGGTAAACCTTCAGTCCCAACATTGGGAAAAGGTGGGATATCAATCAGTTAATAATGATGGTGATGCTATTGATCCGTGGGGTGTCTCCAGCAAAGACTCTGCTGCCAGTCAACCTGTGCATTGCAACTCCCATCATCCCTGACCATGATGGTTTGTGTTGGTGGGAGCTCTAGTCCTCCAAACATTAAGGCTGAGCTGGACAATCCTTCCCCGATTAAAGGGGGTGTCTGAGGGGGAAGAATGGGGGACCCCCCACCCTGCAGCCTCACCCAAGGGGACGGTCTTCAGGCAGGTCCGCAGCACGTGGTCCAGAGTCTCCATCACGCCGCCAGGCCTCCATTCGGCCTCCTCTGGAGAAAGAGGGAGAAGAGGGTCAAATGGGGGGGTCAGGGTAGCTTTTCCACCCACCCCGCCGAGCCAGAGGCCCCAATCCTTTGGTCTTGTTTTGCCTTCCTGGCTGGGAGGAGATGTAAGGTTGCACCAAGAACGGGGGAAATTATTTTCTTGGGGGCGGGGATGTATATGCTGGCTGGGGGATTATGGGGGTTGTAGTCCATGCTGTCTGGGGCTGTCCTCCACTTACCCCCGGCTTCCCATTGGCCAATGTTCAGAGACCCCCTCATGAGCAGGCGGACGGGGAAGCCGCTCGGGTCCTCCACGACCTCTGTGTCTCCGCTCCCCTTTTCCGGTTCCTTCAATTTCGGGGGGGAGAAGAGGGGAGACATGAGGCTGTGCAAACAACCCTACAAGCCTATTAATTGTTTATCCATCAGAATATTTATATCCCACCCTGTACCTATCGTGTGTCCAAGGATCTCAAGGCAATTCGCCTGAGGATCTCTCAGTTAGTCCCAAAGGTGCTACAAGGTCCCTTTGCAGACAGACCCACACAAAGCCATTTCTTACCAAGCTGGGGGGCTCAGCAGGCGGGTATTGGGGCACTTCTTGGGGCAGAATTTCCACCACTTCCTGGGGCACGGGGCTCACTGGACAGGCAGAAGAGGACAGCAGATAAACCCCCCGCTCTATGTTTTTGCACGGCTTCAAAACCACTGGGCTCGTTGAGGACTAGTAACGTGGCTAGTCTGTTTAAAAGCCAGGCACCCTGGTTTCCCAAGGTGACACCATAGACGAAGCCAAACTAATTAAAAATTAACCTCAGGCCAAAGTGTCACTCTGGGTTTCAGTCTGGATTCATGATTTCAGATTGCTGGCTGTGTCTCTCTCCCTTTACACCTCGGGGCATAAGGAATAATGAGAGGCGAGGTAGCCTCTGAGCATGTACAGAGTACAGTTTGGTCTGCACAGACCGTGGCTGCAAGCTCCGCTTTGGGGAGGGGGCTCTCCCTGGCTCTTGCTGGCATGGACCCCTCCCCAACCTTCAGCATCACCTTCCTCTTAACTTTAATGGTACTCACCAGTCCTGGGCTCTTGGCAAGAGGATCCCCGGAAAAGCACCTTGGCCGCTTTCTGGAAGAACTTCCTCAGGGGGTTGGGGAGCGTGAAGATGGGGGCGGAGTGGCAGGCCCGGGAGGGGAGCCTGGCTGGTGTGAAGCCCTAGTGGGGAGACCCCACCCCCAAAAAAAGGAAGAAGAGGAGAAGGGGGGAAACCATTATTTCCTTGGAAGATGCACTCGGAGTCGCCATGGACTTGGATCCATCCCAGGTGCCAAGCCTCAGCCCACCTCTGCTTTTGCTGCTTGGACCCCCTTCCTCCTTCGTGCCCCTGACCCATATAGAGCCCAGCGCTGGTCGGCCCCCGTCTGCCACCCCCTCACCCACTCCCACGTGCCTGGGTGAAAAAGGGGTGGCCGAGGACTTCCTCCAGGCTGGGCCGGTCAGCCGGGTCAGGGGCCAGCAGCTTCCCGATCAGCTCGCGGGCACTGGGCGAGAGGTGGCCACCGGGGGCCGGGTAGTGGCCCTCTCGGATGCGCTGGTACATCTCCTGCTTGTGGGTGACCTCGAAGGGGGAGCAGCCAGTCAGGGCCGTGTACCTGAGGAAGAGGAGGAAGAGGAGGATAAGGAGAACTGATGGACCCAAAAACCAAAGGGGGTACTTCAGAATCGGCCCCACACCGACCCACCATGGTTGTATGTATGTATGGGGATTTGCTGGCCAGGCCGACCCCCAGAGGGACTTACATGATGCAGCCCAGGGCCCAAATGTCCGACTTGAAGGAGTGCCCCTTTTTTGCAATGACTTCGGGAGCCAAGTAGTTGGGGGTCCCGCAGACCACCCTGTATGGAGCGAAAGAAGTTAAGAAGAAACAGAGAAAAAACAACAACAGGAAGCCAGTCCGTCCACAGAGAAAAGGCTCCACTCCCTTTTTTTTTCTTGTGGCATGGAGTTCCACAGACACAGACCAACTTAATCAGGAGCAGTTGGCTGAGGAGGTGAGGAATACTCATCTGAGAAACATTAAGCCAGCCCCCCCCCCCCAACTGTCTCTTATTAATTACTGGAAGAGGGAGTTTGATGGGAGCTGTCCAAGGTACTTAGCAGGACAGTGTAGATGTGTAAATTGCTATTGCTTAAAACAATTTGTAAGCCGCTCTGATAGCCGTGTGGCTGAAGAGCGGGGTATAAATAAATAAATAAATAAATAAATAAAATCTTGTATTGGCAGAAAGGGTTGGACTAGATGGCCCCTAGAGTCTTCAATGCTCCAAATATAATAAATGGAGGTGTTGGGGATTTTGGGGGGAATGGGGTGCATGCCTGCTTCAGGACCAAACCAAGAACAACAGGGACTGACCCTGCCATGCTGAGTGTGGTTACTCGGGAGTAAAAATCCCACTGGGGTGGCGGGTGGTGGAAGAAAGCACATTCAAGGCCTCTAAACCTTTCTGGGGGTCGTAACTTGTCCCCCACTTGGTGGGTTTTTCTGCTAGTTCTTTATCATAGATTCATAGAGCTGGAAGAGACCACAAGGGCCACACAGTCCAGCCATACAGATGCATGGAGTGTGGGAAAAGCTTCAGAGTGGGATCTGTGTTCCCATTCAAGGACCCACACCGATAGAGTGGTGCACCACATTCCCCGAAAATGACCCACACCGGCTGAGCGGTTGCCACCTTCCCATCCAAGGACCCACACCGGTAGAGCGAAGCACTGTATTCCCATTCGATGACCTACACAGGGGAGAAGCACCCCCCCCAAAAAAAACATGCATACTACACTACAGTTTTGCAAACTCTCCTGCAAACAGGGTTGGTTTTATTCCTGCAAAAGACCCTAAGTCCCCCCCCCAAATGCCTCCCCTTCTGGCCACCCCATAATACTCACCCTCGCCTCCGGCTGGCCTGCTCCTCTCGCACGGCCAGCCCGAGATCCCCAATTTTCACCTGCATGCTCTTTGTGACGAAGAAGTTACCTAGGAAGGGAGGGGGCAGAGATGATAGTTTGGGGGTGCTGAAGGGCCCAATCCAGAAGGGGCCCAATCCCTTGCACTAAATCACTAGAAACCTCCCCCCCCCCATATTTTTTTTTAGGTACCACAATGGGGATGAGGGCTTCCAAGAGCCTTGAGAGAGGGGAGGAATGTGTGTGTGTGTGTGTGTTTATATGTGTGTTACACACCCAGGGAAGAGAAAAGCAGTTTGGCACCAAGACAGCCCCCTGCCCTGCTGTTTCGGCCGGCCCCATAGCTGCCCCCTTCCCTCCTCTCCCTGCTGGAGGCCTGGAATAGAGCCATGAGGTCAGCGGCCCGGCATCCACTCTGCCCCGAGACAGCAGCCGCTGCAGCCGCCAGGGTATTTTTAACCCTCCTGCTTTCCTCCACCCTTCCTTTCCCCCTGCCAGCCAGCCCCGAGGGTCCCGGGACAGATTTCGGAGGTGCTGCAGAGCAAACTTATATTGCAACCGATTGCAGACAGTGTGTGCATTTCGTTGATAAGGCTGCAATTAATAACTCCCCAACGGCCACAGAAAAGAAACTTGGGGAGACCTTCTCTCCACCCTAGGAACCAAACCATAGGGAATGCTTTCGGAGAACACAAGGTTTTGTGGCATCCATTCTGCTGGTGGGCTTTAAAAGGGGAGCTAGATAAGGCCAAGGTGTTGAAAAGCTATTTGTCGTGACATCTGGACTGAGCTGCCACATCCCCAAGCAGTCTACCACTCTCCATGGGAAGCCACAGTTGCCTAAGCAGGCAATACTATCTGCAGCTATTAACAGGGCAAAGTAATGGAGCCTCCCCACACAGCTGCAGTCTACCCTCCCTTCCTGGGCCCTTGGCTACCTACTCAGCTTGAGGTCTCGGTGGATGATGCCCTGTTGGTGGAGGTACCGCAAGCCCGCAATGACCTGCTTCAGGTAGAACCGGACTTCGGGCTCTGTCAGTGTCTTCCGGGCTTTCAGGATGTGGGCCAGAGACTACAGAAAAGGGGGCAGGTTGGTGGGAGTTGGGGAAGGGGAGAGACGGCATAGATTTTGAGCCACTGCCCAGGCGTGAGAAGGCACCGCATCCCCAAACGTGGAGCCCCAGAAACCAAAAATAAAGTAAAATGCAAAGAACAGAATGCATAGTGGGGAGAGCATTCAGTTGTTAAATTTCTGCCACAGTCCTCTCCACATTGGAAATTTGTGGGGGAAGCTTCACCTGTTGAACTGTCTGCCTTTTATTCAAGCTGATCAAAGTCAGGAGGGATTTTAGTACAATGGGAAAGAGGACCCCTTCTCTTGTTAGCCAGGGAAGGAGAGGGATCAGTGAGATTGGATCATCCCCAAATCCTTGCAGGTCAGGGTTGCCAACTTTTTAGCAACCCTCGCTCCTGTGCATGGATGTTTGTGGTCCTGGTGGTCAGCCGTCTTTGTTCCTTTCCATAAGATGTCTTAATTTCTTTTAAAGCTACATTGGAGCTTTACCATTTAGAGTGCAGCATCTTCACCTTGGAAAAGTGGGCAGCAAAGATGAAGGGGAAAAGGGGGCATTTTAGGGGGTCACTGTGCCCTTTTGGGCCAAACCTGCAAGCCTTTTTAAAAATGCTTTATTTATTTATTTATTTGCCTCTTCCTTCCTTCCTTCCTTCCTTCCACCCCTCCCGCACCTTCCGGCTGCAATATTCCAGCACCATGTAGATGTTCTCCTGGTCAGCAAAATGCCGGTGGAAGGCCACCACGTGCCGATGCCTCAGCTGGCTGTGCAACTCAACCTCTCGCTGGACCTGCAAGGAGGAAAGATGGGGAGTCGTCTGAGCAGAAGACCTGCAGGCGGAAAGGGGAGAAGTCATGGGGCCGGGTGCTGCAGTCAGCGAAACGCCTGCTGTGGGAGGAGAGGAGACAGGAGAGAAAAGAAAGCCACTTTCCCAAGGAAGGAGAAAAAGAAATCCCAAAGCAACGGAGAGAGAAGGACCAGCACCCCATCTCTTCATACATTCTCCCTCTTCCACTATGTGCACGTTGACTGGAGGGTCTTTGGGGCACAGACCTTCCTCGTGTAGGCAGGAAGGTATACAATGAATGCTCAGGGGCTGTAGGGCCCAATGTGACTGCCTGCCACTCCTTCCTTGCTGGCGTGACATTTTGGCCAGGGGAATTCTCCCTCTCATACAGACACACACACCATGCTGGTGGGCAAGGATGGGGAAACAGGGGGCGTGGGGGTGGGCAAGTCGTCTTTCCACTCCAGCTGTGGGTTTCCTGTATGGACAGGGTCAGACTAGATGACCACTAAGGTCCTTCCAACTCTGTGCTTCCATGATCTCCCAGCCAAAGCCTCTGCAACTGTGAGAATAATCCCACCACCCCGACACCCCTCGAAGAGCTTCTCCTGTTTAAACCCCCTTGGGGCAGAAGGGGTTGTGTGTCCAATGGGCCAGGTGGGAACCCACAAACACACATGGGGGACCCCAACCCTGAGGGTGACTGCTCCTCCCCCAGCAAAGACAATGGAGGGTATTCCCTTCCACATTTGGGTGATGGACTCTGCCCAGGGTGGCCAGGAAGCTGCTCGAAGACCCCCCCCAAGACCCCCCTCAATGCCCCCTGAAAGCTTGACTCACTTTCCCTCGGTTGT
Organism: Gambelia wislizenii; assembly: GCA_030847615.1. Lineage (NCBI taxonomy): Eukaryota > Metazoa > Chordata > Lepidosauria > Squamata > Crotaphytidae > Gambelia > Gambelia wislizenii. The sequence goes on along the minus strand of JAUMIR010000018.1, from coordinate 4,642,625 downwards.
CCAGCCTGGACTGCGGGACAACCTTCACGGCGTAGACTTTGTTGGTGGAGGTGTCCGTGAACTTGTAGCATCTTCCGAAGGCGCCCTGCGAGGGGAGCGGAAAAGGGGGTGTCAGCGAGAATCAAGGCACCCCTGGACTGGCTTTTGGGAAGCAGGGAGGGGCTGTCCCCCCTTTCCCCAAAAAAGAGAGGAGGAAGACCCCAGCCTTCAACTCCTGCGTCAAGAAAGGCCACGTTGATCTCTCTGTTCAAACGCTTTTTCTTGACTCAGTTTCTCCTCTGTTGGAGTTTCCGGATCCACACAGCCAGGCCCATCTCTCTGAGCCCAGGGGGGGGGGTCTCCTCTTTTCTTGTCCAGCAAGGAGGAATGAGGTCAACCCCCTGACCCCCCAATAAACAGAGGGGGACTGTGTCGCCCTCTTTTCCTCCCCTCCATCCGGGCTCTTGTCCAAACTGCAGCCCCCAAAGTTTGCCCCTTCCTCTGCGGCCTCTTTGGATTGATGACTCCCATGCAGAAAATTCATAATATATTAAATAGCAGCAGTCGGTGGTAAGTATCAGATGTCCAATTAAGAGAGGGTTAAAATAGACGAGGTTTTTATGCTCAGCCCCAGGGCTGAGAGCCTGTGCAGTTTGGCCTCCCCAGGGGGCAGAAAAGACCCCGAGTCCACCATCTGCTCCCAACAGCTGCTGGTTCAATGGATCCTCCATGCAGAGGGGGGCTCTATCTCTGTAGACAGTCTGCTATGGGGCCAAGGCTGCCCTAAGATATGTTGCAGCCCGAGGCGGAGGAAGACATGGTATCCCCCCCCCTTGTTCCCATAGAAGCCAACTGGACCAGGAGCCGCTGAACAGGCTCTTAATGGTGGTGGTGGTGGGGACGGGGTGGCCACCATCGTCACACCTGAAGGCCACGGAGGGAGGAGATGGTGAGGAAGAAATGAGGAAGAAGAGGAGATGCCTATCCGCCCTAATGCCCAAATGGAGCCTCCCTGGCCAAAGGCAGTATACCTGTAAACACCAGGAGCTGGAAGCCAAGGCATCTGCCTGTCTGCCAGTGGGTAAAAACAGGGACCCCCACTCTTAGCTCGGTCCTCTTCTGATGTCCTCAGAAGGAACTGGCCAAGTCTCAGCCTCCGCCAGCCATGACAGCTAAATCAGAGAGGAGCTTACAGGAGTCTGCCTGGTGTTGAGGTAGACTGCACTGGCACGTGGAGGCTCCATTCAGCCATTATGGCTATTAGCGCCTTCGCTCCATAAGTAGATCCCTGACAGGAAGCCCAAGAGAGGCAAAGAGACCCCTTTCCTCCTCCGGGCTCTCCCCCAAGCACCTTGCACCCAGTGTTAGACTGCACCTGCCCATGGAGTCTCCATTTCTCTCTCAAGGCTGTGGGGCAGATTAATTCACCGATCGGATGAAGATATTGCCCAAGTTTATAGGTGGCAGCGTTTGGCCAAAGGATAAAATAACACAAGGTTCAGCCAGCTGCCCTGTTCTTCAGAGCCTGATGAAGAATCCTGTGGGACTCAAAAGTCTGCTGATTCTCCTGCAATCATTTTTTAGTATATCCTAATAAAGGGAAAGTTTTGGCTGTGGAATTGTGATCTTTTTTGTTCCTTTCCCCCTTCTGTTTTTCTATTTTGCATTGGATGCTCCTCAAGGGCGGAGAACTGTCCAAGTGCTCAGTGTACAACACAACAGCAATGACAACCACATCATGGGTCACGAAATGTACCAAAGAGACCATTTTTTAAAAAATGGGGAGGGGGGACAGTCCCAGCCACAGAGGAGGGGAAGGTGGGGGTCCCAGCATTGGCTGCAGCCTAATTGGACCCATCCAGGACCCCACATGGAGGCACTGGTTTTGGGGAGGGGGGCTTCTCATTGTTGCCCCCACCATTGTGAGAGGCGGGTGCCCAGAGAAGCATCTGGGGTCTCCTCTGGAGGAGGAGGAGGAGGAGGAAAGGAAAAGGGGGCCAGACCCCCGGGTTCCCCATCAGCCCCCTCTCTGGTTCCCCCGACTGCCTCTTGCAGAGTGACCTTGGTGGGCTTCTTCCCTTGTGACTCAGTTTCCCCACCACGCAGGAGAGCGAAGGAGATGGGACCCCCACCCCGGTGCCCGGGCAAAGAAGGGTGCGCCCCACTTGCAGAGAGAGAGACCCCGAAAGAAACTCCCCATGCCCTGCCTCCGGGGCTGGACTAGATGGCCTTTGGGGTCCCTTCCAGCTCTAGGATTCCTCCTCTTCCTCCCCCCCCCCACTGGCCACCCCGTCCCGTCCGGCTGGATTATAATGGGGCAGACAGAGCAAGACCCCCCACCCCACCCCAGGGTCCCCAAAGAGACCTCAGTCCTCGAACTATGTCTCTCTTCTCGACGAGCAGAGGGAGGGTGCCCCCCTTTGCGCCCCCTTTGCGCCCCCTCACCTTGCCCAGCAGCTGCCCCCGCTTGTAGAGGGTGCCCGTGGAGGGGTCCCGGAGGAAGAAGGGCCGGGGGGTCCCCCCCTCGCCTCGCGAACGGGACCCCATCCTCCCCACGGCCAAGGGCTCCACTCGGGACCAGGCAGGGAGGGGGAGGGAGGGAGGGGCCGCCGGGGGCGGGGCAGAGAGGAGGCGGGGACTCGCCAGGGAGTCATCATCATCATCATCATCATCATCCGAAGAAGGAGGAGGAGGAGGAGAAGAAATTAATGGGCATTTGGGGGGCATTGCACCCATGGGTGGCATTGGTGCAAAGTGGCCACAAGGGGGCGCCCTTCCTTAAATTAATGGGCATTTTGGGGGCAGTTAGAGCGCTGCACTATACAGTATTTCCCTCCAAGGACCGACACAGATAGAGCGGTGCACTATAGTCCCCATCAAGGACGGCCTGGGAAGGGAGAAAAGTCTCTTTTGGGGGCTCGGGACCCCCCTGGGCCGGAAAGAAAGCTGGGTTTGCCCGGAGGGGTGGAAACAAGGCCGAAGAGGGAGTTTTTAAGAATCAGGATGCAGCAGAAAAGACAGAGGCAGCCCTGCAAATAAATCACTGAGAGGGTCAGACTAAATGCCAAGATTAAAATTAATCAAATTAATGAAATTGGCAAATAAAAAAGCTTAGCTTCAGCCAAGCATGTTCTGCCGGGCTTTGAACCCACGACCACAGAGCTTAAGGTCGGGGCTTTTAACCTCCAGGCCACCCAGGCAGGTCGCTTGGCTTCCCTCCAGGGACCCTTTGAGACCCTGCAAGGCTGGGCTAATATTGATAGTAATGATAAATTCGCCTTTATGGGGAATTTGAACTCAGCACAAAGACTCAATGGACGGCTCTCTTGACCGCTCGGACATCCTCGCACACTAATTAGGATCCACGCAGGAACTTTTGAGGGTCCGATTCAGGAAGGGAACTTTTTAAAAAAATAAATAAATTTCTCCTGCAGGGATTCGAACTCTTTACCAAAATATCTGGAGAAGGAGGCTCTTAACCGCTCGGCCAACCAATCAGCTGCGAGAAAAAGGCCGTCTAACACCTTTTAAGGCTGTGATTTAGGGACCTTTTAGGAGCCGTGAGAGCGGTGCACTGCATTCCCCGCTAAAGACCGACACAGGGAGAGCGGTGCACTATATCTTACAGCACAGCGCCCTCTTGTGGCAGCTTTCTAGCTTTTTCTCAGCCGGTCTAGCTCCGAGAGTGGGCACAGAGAGGGGGGTTTCTATACAGTTTGCATAGCAGCTCCCATCATCCCCTGCCAAGAAAACCTGGGGTTTCTATTCAGTCTCGGAAGCAGCTCCCATCGTCCCCATACAGCGCAGAGGGTGGGGTTTCTATTCAGTTTGGGCAGCAGTTCCCATCGTCCCCACACAGCGCAGAGATGGGGTTTCTATTCAGTCTGGGCTGCAATTCCCATCATCCCCACACAGCACAGAAAGTGGGATCTCCATTCATTTTGGGCAGCAGTTCCCATCATCCCCACACATCGCAGAGAGAGAGGGAGATCCCCCCCTCAGGACTGACCTGAGGCCCCTAAAACTGGAGCGCCCCCTGCCTGGGTAAAACCCCCACTCTCTACTCTGTGTGGGGATGATGGGAACTCCTGCCCAAACGGAATGATATGATAGGGGACAGTCTGCCATGAAAGCCGGCACGAAAGGGGGCTGTAATTTAAATTAATGGGCATTTTAGGGGGGCATTGCACCCATGGGTGAAACTGGTGCAAAGTGGCCACAAGGGGGCGCCCTTCTTTAAATTAATGGGCATTTTGGGGGCAGTTAGAGCGGTGCACTATAGTCCCCCTCAAGGTCCGAGACCGCTAGAGTGGTGCACTACATTTCCCTTCAGGGAACGCCTCGAAAAATGTCTTTTTGGGGCTCGGGACCCCCCTGGGCCTGAAAGAAAGCTGGGTTTGCATGGAGGGGTGGAAACAAGGCCGAAGAGGGAGTTTTTAAGAACCAGGACGCAGCAGAAAAGACAGAGGCAGCCCTGCAAATAAATGACTTCGAGGCTCAGACTAAATGCCAAGATTAAAATTAATCAAATTAATGAAATTGGCAAATAAAAAAGCTTAGCTTCAGCCAAGCATGTTCTGCCGGGCTTTGAACCCACGACCACAGAGCTTAAGGTCGGGGCTTTTAACCTCCAGGCCACCCAGGCAGGTCGCTTGGCTTCCCTCCAGGGACCCTTTGAGACCCTCTCCCTACTCCGGAATAATGATAACACTGTTGCAATGGGAGCAGAAGGGGACCACTCTAACTCCCATCCTCCTTCTCCACACCAGAGACACACAGCATAGAGAGGGGGTTTCTATACAGTCTGCATAGCAGCTCCCATCATCCCCTGCCAAGAAAAGCTGAGGTTTCTGTTCAGTCTTGGAAGCAACTCCCATCGTCCCCACACACCGTCCCTCTCAGAGATTGGGGTTTCTATGTAGTTTGGGCTGCAATTCCCATCGTCCTCACACAGCAAAGAAAGTGGGATTTCCATTAATTTTGGGAAGCAGTTGCCATCATCCCCACACACCGCAGAGAGAGAGGGATTTCCCCCCACCTCAGGACTGACCTGAGGCCCCTAAAACTGGAGCGCCCCCTGCCTGGATAAAACCCCCACTCTGTACTGTGTGGGGATGATGGGAACTGCTGCCCAAACTGAATGATATGATAGGGGATAGTCTGCCATGAAAGCGGGCACGAAAGGGGGCTGTAATTTAAATTAATGGGCATTGGGGGGGCATTGCTCCCATGGGTGAAACTGGTGCAAAGTGGCCACAAGGGGGCGCCCGTGTTTAAATTAATGGGCATTTTAGGGGCCGTTAGAGTGGTGCACCACATTCCTCTTTAAGGACCGACACAGGGAGACGATGCACTATATCTTATACCACAGCGCCATCGTGTGGCCGCTTTCTCGCTTTTTCTCAGCCGGCCCTCCGAGAATGAAGGCCAGAGCGTCGCCGTAGAGACCGTCTGGGCATATTCATCTCAGAGGGCCGGTCCATAGAGGAATTGAGGCTAGAGAGTCACTATGAGACTCTCTAGGATCCACATCTCAGAGGGCCAACCCTCTGAGAGTCAGTGGCTAGAGCGTCACCGTAGAGACTTTCTAGGCATATTCCTCTCATAGGTCCGGCCCATAGAGGAATGGAGGCTAGAGAGTCTCCATGGGGCCGCCTAGGATTGGCTGAGAGGGCCGGGCCACAGAGTGGCGGGGGCTAGAGCGTCGGTAGGAAGTCCTCCCGGTCTGGGAGGCTGTTTCCGGTTTTGGGAGGCCGGCTCCTGCGACGCTCTAGGAAGGGCGCCTCGGAGGCCCCGGCGGAGTTGGGGTGCTCTGGGAGCCGGAAGAGGGGCTGAGGAGGAGTGGGGGCGAAGGGACCCCCAAAGGGGTCTCGGTGGGGAGAGGAGGAGCCACGGGAGGGTGGCCGGGGGGCGGAGGGACCCTCAGGGGGCGGTCTTGGGGAGGGGGCCCCCGAGGACCCCCAAAGAAAGGGAGGGGGAGGGAGGGGGCTGCCTGGCTGGCTGGCTGGGGGGAGAAACGGGGCCCCTCTCTTGCCCCCCACTTCTGGTCAGGAAAGGAGCCCCCCGGGGGGTCCTCGCCCCGTCCCCCAACCCTTAATAGGCCACTGCCTATTGTTTATTATTATTACTACTATTATGTTTTAATTGCTGAACTATTTAATTGTATTTTAAGGGGGTGGGACTGAGGGATTTGGATGCATGCTTTAGATCTTGTGAGCCACCCCGGTTGCGTTTCCTAGAGGGATGGGATATAAATAAATCATTATTATTATTATTGTTATTATAGCTAACACACATTGGAAGCTGCTTCATGCAGTGTAGATGTGTACATTGCTATTGCTTAACAATTTGTAAGCCGCTCTGATAGCCTTGTCGCTGAAGAGCGGGGTATAAATACATATATATATATATATATATATATATATTGGAGGAGTCTCTGCTGGGCCTTTGGGGGGCTGTCTGTCTGTCTGGGGGGCTCCCTTGGGCTCCTCCTGGTCCATTAAAGGGGCCTCTCTAAGCTCTAAAGAGGCAGTGGCCTCAATCTGGCCCAAAACTCCCTGGGGGTCATTCAGTGGGGAAGGGAGATGCCCTGGGCTTGGGGTACATATGGGGGCACCCCCTGCCCTCCCTTCGGCCCCCCTGAGGAGGGAAGAGCTCCCCAACTCCCGCCCAAGCCTCTTCCAGGTCAGGGGAAGGGGACCCCGGGGGCGGAAAAGAGTTTTTTGGGGGGGTCCGACCCCTTTGCATCCCCCTGGACTGATGGGGGGCAGGAAGAGAAGGGGGTGCAGGAGGGGTGGGGAGACTTTTCCTTCCGCACAATCCGACTGCAAAATCCAACCGACTTGCTTGCTTTTTTTGGCCTGCGCTGAGAAAACCTTTCCTTCTTCTTTTCTACTTGCAGGACGGCGGACTTTTTCGGGGACGCCGGAGGAGGAAGAGGGTCCGCCACAACTGGCCCCACTGTCCCTGCCGGGGGGCCTTATCGACCAGAGATCCAACCCCGCTGGCTGAGGCTCACAAGAAGGACGACCAAAGTTTGGAGGAGTCCCCAGAGCGGAGGGGAGTGCCACCCTCCTTCTGTACCCACAAAGCCCCCCTTGTTGGGCACAGCGTGGTATCATATAAACCTATAATGCTTGATGTAATAAAACACAGAGTTTATAAGGTAAACAATAGTATGTTGACTTTATTTTTAAGCTTTATTTCTTGTTCATATGGAGCTCTAAAGTCTTCAGCGTCTAGCAACACCTCTTTTTATGAAAAGCGCCCCCCCCCCAAAAAAAACCTAACAAAGGGATAAAAACCAGTGTTAATTGGGCAAATGAGGTTATCTTGTTTTTCTAGTCCTCTGGAAAGCCTTGTGATGGGACTGTCAAGAACAATACCCGAATGAGTCCTCTGCCCTGCCACGCTCACCGAAAGTACTTTTGGCCAGAAACAGCGCACAAGAAACAGCGGGGCACGACATTCCCCGCCAAGGACCGACACGGTTAGAGAGGTGCACTATAGTCCCCATCAAGGACAGCCTCGGAAGGGAGAAAAGTGTCTTTTTGGGGCTCGGGACCCCCCTGGGCCTGAAAGAAGGCTGGGTTTGCCCGGAGGGGTGGAAACAAGGCAGAGGAGGGACTTTTTAAGAATCAGGACGCAGCAGAAAAGACAGGGACACCCCTGCAAATAAATGACTTAGAGGCTCAGACTAAATGCCAAGATTAAAATTAATCAAATTAATCAAATTGGCAAATTAAAAGCTTAGCTCCAGCTAAGCATGTTCTGCCGGGCTTTGAACCCACGACCACAGAGCTTAAGGTCGGGGCTTTTAACCTCCAGGCCACCCAGGCAGGTCGCTTGGATTCTCTCCAGGGACCCTTTGAGACCCTCTTCCAACTCTGGAATAATGATAACACTGTTGCAGTGGGAGCAAAAGGGGACCACTCTAATTCCCATCCTCCTTCTCCACACCAGAGACACACACAGCATAGAGAGGGGGTTTCTATACAGTCTTCCCCTGCCAAGAAAAGCTGGGGTTTCTGTTCAGGCTTGGAAGCAGTTCCCATCGTCCCCACACAGTGCAGCAGGTGGGATTTCTATGTAGTTTGGTCTGCAGTTCCCATCATCCCCACACACCGCAGAGAGGGATGTTTTTCCCTCAAGACTGACCTGAGCCTCCTCAAACTGGAGCGCCCCCTGCCTGGGTAAAACCCCCACTCTCTACTCTGTGTGGGGATGATGGGAACTGCTGCCCAAACGGAATGATATGATAGGACAGTCTACCATGAAAGCGGGCACGAAAGGGGGCTGTAATTTAAATTAATGGGCATTTTAGGGGGGCATTGCACCCATGGGTGAAACTGGTGCAAAGTGGCCACAAGGGGGCGCCCTTCTTTAAATTAATGGGCATTTTGGGGGCAGTTAGAGCGGTGCACTATAGTCCCCTTCAAGGACCGACAAGGTAGAGTGGTGCACTACATTTCCCTCCAAGGAACGCCTCGAAAAATGTCTTTTTGGGGCTCGGGACCCCCCTGGGCCTGAAAGAAAGCTGGGTTTGCATGGAGGGGTGGAAACAAGGGAGAGGAGAGACTTTTAGGAACCAGGACGCAGCAGAAAAGACAGGGACACCCCTGCAAATAAATGACTGAGAGGCTCAGACTAAATGCCAAGATTAAAATTAATCAAATTAATGAAATTGGCAAATTAAAAAGCTTAGCAACAGCCAAGCATGTTCTGCCGGGCTTTGAACCCACGACCACAGAGCTTAAGGTCGGGGCTTTTAACCTCCAGGCCACCCAGGCAGGTCGCTTGGCTTCCCTCCAGGGACCCTTTGAGACCCTGCAAGGCTGGGCTAATATTGATAGTAATGATAAATTCGCCTTTATGGGGAATTTGAACTCAGCACAAAGACTCAATGGACGGCTCTCTTGACCACTCGGACATCCTCGCACACTAATTAGGATCCGCGCAGGAACTTTTGAGGGTCCGATTCAGGAAGGGAACTTTTTAAAAAAATAAATCAATTTCTCCTGCAGGATTTGAACTCCGAACCAAAAGAGCTCAAAAGGGAGGCTCTTAACCGCTCGGCCATCAAATCAGCTGCCAAAAAAGGCCGTCCAAGTACCTTTAAGGCTGTGATTTAGGGGCGTTTTAGGGGCTGTGAGAGCGGTGCACGGCATTCCCATTCAAGGACCGACACAGGGCTGGGCTGCAATTCCCATCATCCCCACACAGCACAGAAAGTGGGATTTCCATTCATTTGGGGCAGCAGTTCCCATCATCCACACACACCGCAGAGAGAGAGGGATTTCCCCCCACCTCAGGACTGACCTGAGGCCCCTAAAACTGGAGCGCCCCCTGCCTGGATAAAACCCCCACTCTCTACTCTGTGTGGGGATGATGGGAACTGCTGCTCAAACGGAATGATATGATAGAGGACAGTTTTCCATGAAAGCGGGCACGAAAGGGGGCTGTAATTTAAATTAATGGGCATTTTAGGGGGGCATTGCACCTATGGGTGAAACTGGTGCAAAGTGGCCACAAGGGGGCGCCCTTCTTTAAATTAATGGGCATTTTGGGGGCAGTTAGAGCGGTGCACTATAGTCCCCTTCAAGGACCGACACCATTAGAGTGGTGCACTACATTTCCCTCCAAGGAACGCCTCGAAAAGTGTCTTTTTGGGGCTCGGGACCCCCCTGGGCCTGAAAGAAAGCTGGGTTTGCCCGGAGGGGTGGAAACAAGGCCGAGGAGGGACTTTTAGGAACCAGGACGCAGCAGAAAAGACACGGACGCCCCTGCAAATAAATGACTGAGAGGCTCAGACTAAATGCCAAGATTAAAATTAATCAAATTAATGAAATTGGCAAATTAAAAAGCTTAGCTCCAGCTAAGCATGTTCTGCCGGGCTTTGAACCCACGACCACAGAGCTTAAGGTCGGGGCTTTTAACCTCCAGGCCACCCAGGCAGGTCGCTTGGCTTCCCTCCAGGGACCCTTTGAGACCCTGCAAGGCTGGGCTAATATTAATAGTAATAATAAATTCGCCTTTATGGGGAATTTGAACTCAGCACAAAGAATCCATGGACGGCTCTCTTGACCGCTCGGACATCCTCGCACACTAATTAGGATCCACGCAGGAACTTTTGAGGGTCCGATTCAGGAAGGGAAGAATTAAAAAAGTAAAATATATATACTTCCCCTGCAGAATTCGAACTCTTAACCAAAACTTTTTGAAAGCAAGGCTCTTATCCCCTCGGACAGCCAATCAGCTGCAAGAAACAAGCCTTCCAAAAACCTTTAAGGCTGTGACTTTGGGGCATTTTAGGGGTCTTTAGAGTGGTGCACTACATTCCCCTCAAAGACCGACACCGTTAGAGAGGTGCACTATAGTCTCCATCAAGGACCGCCTCGAAAAGTGTCTTTTTGGGGCTCGGGACCCCCCTGGGCCTGAAAGAAAGCTGGGTTTGCCTGGAGGGGTGGAAACAAGGCCGAGGAGGGACTTTTTAAAAATCAGGACGCAGCAGAAAAGACAGAGGCAGCCCTGCAAATAAATGACTTAGAGGCTCAGACTAAATGCCAAGATTAAAATTAATCAAATTAATGAAATTGGCAAATTAAAAAGCTTAGCTCCAGCTAAGCATGTTCTGCCGGGCTTTGAACCCACGACCACAGAGCTTAAGGTCGGGGCTTTTAACCTCCAGGCCACCCAGGCAGGTCGCTTGGCTTCCCTCCAGGGACCCTTTGAGACCCCCTTCCCTCTCTCTCTGGCTTTTCTTTGCAAACGAAGATTCAGGAAGGACTCATCCCGCGCTTTCTGCAAGCGTGCTGATGACTAAAAAGGCCAATCCGAGATAAACAAGTCCGGTTGCAAAAAGCGCAGCAGAAGGTCTCCTTGGGTGATGTTTTTGGGTTGTGATTCTTTCTGCGTTGTCGTTTCTCTTCAAGACTTGTTCGTCGTGAGTTCTCAAATAAGGCTGCAGCATTGTGGATAGTGCGTCTCCATGCCTCCCGATGTGAGGCCAGGGCGGACCACTGTTGGTGATCAATTTGGCCGAGCCTGAGATGTTGTTTCAGGGAGTCTTTGTATCGCTTTTTTGGAGCGCCCCTCTTACGCTGACCCGTGGCGAGTTCACCGTAGAGTAGTATTTTTGGGAGGCGATGGTCCTCCATCCTAGAAACGTGCCCTGCCCAGCGCAGCTGTGTTCTCAATATCATGGCCTCAATGCTGGTGATCCCTGCTTGCTCAAGGACAGCAACATTCGTCACATAGTCAGTCCAGTGTATATTTAGGATTGTGCGTAGACAGCGCTGGTGGAAGCGTTCGAGGAGTCGTAAGTGGTGGCGATAGGTGACCCATGTTTCAGATCCATAAAGGAGGATGGACAGTACAATGGCTCCATACACACTGATTTTTGTGCTTTGCCTCAGGTGTTTATTGCTCCAGACTCTTTTGTGAAGTCTTCCAAATGCACTATATGCCTTTGCTAATCTGTGATCGATCTCTTTGTCAATCTTGGCATCTGAGGAGATGATGCTTCCCAGGTAGGTGAACTGCTGAACGGACTTGAGCACAGATTTGCCGACGGCAATGTGGGGATGGTGGTGTTCGTCCTGTGGTGCAGGCTGGTAAAGAACATCCGTTTTGTTCAGGTTGACTTCCAGCCCAAACAGCTCTGCAGCTGTTGCAAAGCAGGATGTTAGGCACTGCAGAGTTGCTTCTGTGTGGGCAACAAGGGCAGCATCGTCGGCGAAGAGCAGCTCACAGACTAGATAGTTTAGAGTCTTAGTGTGAGCCCTCAGACGGCTTAAGTTAAACAAGCTACCATCAGTACGGTAGTGTACATAGATGCCGTCGTCTTCTTCAAGCTCTGCCATAGCCCTTTGGAGCATCGTGCTAAAGAAGATTGCTCCGGAATAATGATAACACTGTTGCAATGGTAGCAGAAGGGGACTACTCTAACTCCCATCCTCCTTCTCCACACCAGAGACACACACAGCATAGAGAGGGGGTTTCTATACAGTCTGCATAGCAGTTCCCATCATCCCCTGCCAAGAAAAGCTGAGGTTTCTGTTCAGTCTTGGAAGCAACTCCCATCGTCCCCACGCACCACAGAGATTGGGGTTTCTATGCAGTTTGGGCTGCAATTCCCATCGTCCTCACACAGCAAAGAAAGTGGGATTTCCATTCATTTTGGGCAGCAGTTCCAATCATCCCCACACACCGCAGAGAGGGATGTTTTTCCCTCAAGACTGACCTGAGCCTCCTCAAACTGGAGTGCCCCCTGCCTGGGTAAAACCCCCACTCTCTCCTCTGTGTGGGGATGATGGGAACTGCTGCCCAAACGGAATGATATGATAGGACAGTCTACCCTGAAAGCTGCCACGAAAGGGGGCTGTAATTTAAATTAATGGGCATTTTAGGGGGGCATTGCACACATGGCTGAAACTGGTTCAAAGTGGCCACAAGGGGGCGCCCTTCTTTAAATTAATGGGCATTTTGGGGGGCAGTTAGAGCGGTGCACTATAGTCCCCTTCAAGGACCAATAAGGGTAGAGTGGTGCACTACATTTCCCTCCAAGGAGCGCCCCGAAAAGTGTCTTTTTGGGGCTCGGGACCCCCCTGGACCGGAAAGAAAGCTGGGTTTGCCCGGCGGGGTGGAAAGAAGGCCGAAGAGGGACTTTTTAAGAACCAGGACGCAGCAAAAAAGACAGAGGCTGCCCTGCAAATAAATGACTGAGAGGCTCAGACTAAATGCCAAGATTAAAATTAATCAAATTAATGAAATTGAAAAATTAAAAAGCTTAGCTGCAGCTAAGCATGTTCTGCCGGGCTTTGAACCCACGACCACAGAGCTTAAGGTCGGGGCTTTTAACCTCCAGGCCACCCAGGCAGGTAGCTTGGCTTCCCTCCAGGGAGCCTTTGAGACCCTGCAAGGCTGAGCTAATATTGATAGTAATGATAAATTCGCCTTTATGGGGAATTTGAACTCAGCACAAAGAATCCATGGACGGCTCTCTTGACCGCTCGGACATCCTCGCACACTAATTAAGATCTGCGCAGGAACTTTTGAGGGTCCGATTCAGGAAGGGAACTTTTTAAAAAAATAAATCAATTTCTCCTGCAGGATTTGAACTCTTGACCAAAATATCTGGAGAAGGAGGCTCTTAACCAGTCGGCCATGCAATCAGATGCGAGGAACAGGACGTCTAAGTACTTTTATGGCGGTGATTTTGGGGCCTTTTAGGAGCCGTGAGAGCTGTGCACTGTATTCCCCTTGAAAGACCAACACAGGGCTGGGCTGCAATTCCCATCATCCCCACACAGCACAGAAAGTGGGATTTCCATTCATTTTGGTCAGCAGTTCCCATCATCCCCACACACCGCAGAGAGAGAGGAATTCCCCCCCTCAGGACTGACCTGAGGCCCCTAAAACTGGAGCGCCCCCTGCCTGGATAAAACCCCCACTCTCTACTCTGTGTGGGGATGATGGGAACTGCTACCCAAACGGAATGATATGACAGGGGACAGTCTGCCATGAAAGCGGGTACGAAAGGGGGCTGTAATTTAAACTAATGGGCATTTTAGAGGGCCACTTCACCCATGGGGGGCACCGCTGCAAAGTGGCCACAAGAGGGCGCCCTTCTTTAAATTAATGGGCATTTTGGGGGCAGTTACAGCGGTGCACTATAGTCCCCTTCAAGGACCGACACAGGAAGAGCGGTGCACCACATTCCCGTGCAATGACCAACATAGGGGGACGATGCACTATATCTTATACCACAGCGCCATCGTGTGGCCGCTTTCTCGCTTTTTATCAATCGGCCCTCCGAGAATGAAGGCCAGAGCGTCGCCGTAGAGACCGTCTAGGCATATTCTTCTCAGAGGGCCTGCCCATAGAGGAATTGAGGCTAGAGAGTCATTATTAGACTCTCTAGGATCCACATCTCAGAGGGCCAACCCTCCGAGAGACAGTGGCCAGAGCGTCGCCATAGAGACTTTCTAGGCATATTCCTCTCATAGGTCCGGCCCATAGAGTAATGGAGGCTAGAGAGTCATCATGGGGCCGCCTAGGATTGGCTGAGAGGGCCGGGCCACAGAGTGGCGGGGGCTAGAGCGTCGGCAGGGAGTCCTCCTGGCCTGGGAGGCTGTTTCCGGTTTTGGGAGGCCGGCTCCTGCGACGCTCTAGGAAGTCCGCCTCGGAGGCCCCGGCGGAGTTGGGGTGCTCTGGGAGCCGGAAGAGGGGCTGAGGAGGAGTGGGGGCGAAGGGACCCCCAAAGGGGTCTCGGTGGGGAGAGGAGGAGCCACGGGAGGGTGGCCGGGGGGCGGAGGGACCCTCAGGGGGCGGTCTTGGGGAGGGGGCCCCCGAGGACCCCCAAAGAAAGGGAGGGGGAGGGAGGGGGCTGCCTGGCTGGCTGGCTGGGGGGAGAAACGGGGCCCCTCTCTTGCCCCCCACTTCTGGTCAGGAAAGGAGCCCCCCGGGGGGTCCTCGCCCCGTCCCCCAACCCTTAATAGGCCACTGCCTATTGTTTATTATTATTACTACTATTATGTTTTAATTGCTGAACTATTTAATTGTATTTTACGGGGGGTGGGACTGAGGGATTTGGATGTATGCTTTAGATCTTGTGAGCCACCCCAGTTGCGTTTCCTAGAGGGATGGGATATAAATAAATTATTATTATTGTTATTATTATTATAGCTAACACACATTGGAAGCTGCTTCATGCAGTGTAGGTGTGTACATTGCTATTGCTTAACAATTTGTAAGCCGCTCTGATAGCCTTGTCGCTGAACAGCGGGGTATAAATACATATATATATATATATATATATATTGGAGGAGTCTCTGCTGGGCCTTTGGGGGGCTGTCTGTCTGTCTGGGGGGCTCCCTTGGGCTCCTCCTGGTCCATTAAAGGGGCCTCTCTAAGCTCTAAAGAGGCAGTGGCTTCAATCTGGCCCAAAACTCCCTGGGGGTCATTCAGCGGGGAAGGGAGATGCCCAGGGCTTGGGGTACATATGGGGGCACCCCCTGCCCTCTCTTTGGCCCCCCTGAGGAGGGAAGAGCTCCCCAACTCCCGCCCAAGCCTCTTCCAGGTCAGGGGAAGGGGACCCCGGGGGCGGGAAAGAGTTTTTTGGGGGGCGATCCGACCCCTTTGCATCCCCCTGGACTGATGGGGGGCAGGAAGAGAAGGGGGTGCAGGAGGGGTGGGGAGACTTTTCCTTCCGCACAATCCGACTGCAAAATCCAACCGACTTGCTTGCTTTTTTTGGCCTGTGCTGAGAAAACCTTTCCTTCTTCTTTTCTACTTGCAGGACGGCGGACTTTTTCGGGGATGCCGGAGGAGGAGGAAGAGGGTCCGCCACACCCGGGCTTACTGTCCCTGCCGGGGGGCTTTGCAAAACAGAGATCCAACCCCGCTGGCTGAGGCTCACAAGAAGGACGACCAAAGTTCGGAGGAGTCCCCAGAGCGGAGGGGAGTGCCACCCTCCTTCTGTACCCACAAAGCCCCCCTTGTTGGGCACAGCGTGGTATCATATAAACCTATAATGCTTGATCTAATAAAACACAGAGTTTATAAGGTAAACAATAGTATGTTGACTTTATTTTTAAGCTTTATTTTTTGTTCATATGGAGCTCTAAAGTCTTCAGCGTCTAGCAACACCTCTTTGAGTCTGCTTTTTTACGAAAAGCAGCGCCCCCCCCAAAAAAAACCCCTAACAAAGGGATAAAAACCAGTGTTAATTGGGCAAATGAGGTTATCTTGTTTTTCTAGTCCTCTGGAAAGCCTTGTGATGGGACTGTCAAGAGCAATAGCCCGAATGAGTCCTCTGCCCTGCCACGCTGACCTAAAGTACTTTTGGCCAGAAACAGCGCACAAGAAACAGCGGGGCACGACATTCCCCACCAAGGACCGACACCGTTAGCGCGGTGCACTATAGTCCCCTCCAAAGACCGCCTCGGAAGGGAGAAAAGTCTCTTTTTGGGGCTCGGGACCCCCCTGGGCCTGAAAGAAAGCTGGGTTTGCCCGGAGGGGTGGAAACAAGGCCGAAGAGGGAGTTTTTAAGAACCAGGACGCAGCAGAAAAGACAGAGGCAGCCCTGCAAATAAATCACTTAGAGGCTCAGACTAAATGCCAAGATTAAAATTAATCAAATTAATCAAATTGGCAAATTAAAAAGCTTAGCTTCAGCTAAGCATGTTCTGCCGGGCTTTGAACCCACGACCACAGAGCTTAAGGTCGGGGCTTTTAACCTCCAGGCCACCCAGGCAGGTCGCTTGGCTTCCCTCCAGGGACCCTTTGAGACCCTCTTCCAACTCTGCAATAATGATAACACTGTTGCAATGGGAGCAGAAGGGGACCACTCTAACTCCCATCCTCCTTCTCCACACCAGAGACACACACAGCATAGAGAGGGGGTTTCTATACAGTCATCCCCTGCCAAGAAAAGCTGGGGTTTCTGTTCAGTCTTGGAAGCAGTTCCCATCGTCCCCATACAGCGCAGCGGGTGGGATTTCTATGCAGTTTGGTCTGCAGTTCCCATCATCCCCACACACTGCAGAGAGGGATGTTTTTCCCTCAAGGCTGACCTGAGCCTCCTCAAACTGGAGTGCCCCCTGCCTGGGTAAAAACCCCACTCTCTACTCTGTGTGGGGATGATGGGAACTGCTGCCCAAACGGAATGATATGACAGGGGACAGTCTGCCATGAAAGCGGGCACGAAAGGGGGCTGTAATTTAAATTAATGGGCATTTTAGGGGGGCATTGCACCCATGGGTGAAACTGGTGCAAAGTGGCCACAAGGGGGCGCCCTTGCTTAAATTAATGGGCATTTTGGGGGCAGTTAGAGCGGTGCACTATAGTTGCTGCTATCCAAGCTATATAGAAACCCCCTCTCTATGCTGTGTGTGTCTCTGGTGTGGAGAAGGAGGATGGGAGTTAGAGTGGTCCCCTTCTGCTCCCATTGCAACAGTATTATCATTATTCCGGAGTTGGGAGAGGTTCTCAAAGGGTCCCTGGAGGGAAGCCAAGCGACCTGCCTGGGTGGCCTGGAGGTTAAAAGCCCCGACCTTAAGCTCTGTGGTCGTGGGTTCAAAGCCCGGCAGAACATGCTTGGCTGGAGCTAAGCTTTTAATTTGCCAATTTGATTAATTTGATTAATTTTAATCTTGTCATTTAGTCTGAGCCTCTAAGTCATTTATTTGCAAGGGTGTCCCTGTCTTTTCTGCTGCGTCCTGATTCTTAAAAAGTCCCTCCTCGGCCTTGTTTCCACCCCTCCATGCAAACCCAGCTTTCTTTCAGGCCCAGGGGGGTCCCGAGCCCCCAAAAAGACATTTTTCGAGGCGTTCCATGGAGGGAAATGTAGTGCACCACTCTAACGGTGTCGGTCCTTGAAGGGGACTATAGTGCACCGCTCTAACTGCCCCCAAAATGCCCATTAATTTAAGTAAGGGCGCCCCCCTGTGGCCACTTTGCACCAGTTTCACCCATGGGTGCAATGCCCCCCTAAAATGCCCATTAATTTAAATTACAGCCCCCTTTCGTGCCCGCTTTCATGGCAGACTGTCCCCTGTCATATCATTCCGTTTGGGCAGCAGTTCCCATCATCCCCACATAGAGTAGAGAGTGGGGGTTTTATCCAGGCAGGGGGCGCTCCAGTTTTAGGGGCCTCAGGTCAGTCTTGAGGGAAAAACTTCCCTCTCTGCGGTGTGTGGGGATGATGGGAACTGCTGCCCCAAATGAATGGACATCCCACTTTCTGTGCTGTGTGGGGATGATGGGAATTGCCAAGAGGGCGCCCTTGCTTAAATTAATGGGCATTTTGGGGGCAGTTAGAGCGGTGCACTATATTCCCCTGCCAGGACCGTCAAGGGTAGAGTGGTGCACTACATTTCCCTCCAAGGAACGCCTCGAAAAATGTCTTTTTGGGGCTCGGGACCCCCCTGGGCCTGAAAGAAAGCTGGGTTTGCCCGGAGGGGTGGAAACAAGGCCGAGGAGGGACTTTCAGGAACCAGGACGCAGCCGAAAAGACAGGGACACCCCTGCAAATAAATCACTGAGAGGCTCAGACTAAATGCCAAGATTAAAATTAATCAAATTAATGAAATTGGCAAATTAAAAAGCTTAGCTTCAGCCAAGCATGTTCTGCCGGGCTTTGAACCCACGACCACAGAGCTTAAGGTCGGGGCTCTTAACCTCCAGGCCACCCAGGCAGGTCGCTTGTCTTCCCTCCAGGGACCCTTTGAGACCCTGCAAGGCTGGGCTAATATTAATAGTAATGATAAATTCGCCTTTATGGGGAATTTGAACTCAGCACAAAGAATCCATGGACGGCTCTCTTGACCACTCGGACATCCTCGCACACTAATTAGGATCCGCGCAGGAACTTTTGAGGGTCCGATTCAGGAAGGGAAGTTTTTTAAAAAATAAATCAATATTTCCTGCAGGGATTCGAAATCTGGACCAAAAGATCTGGAGAAGGAGGCTCTTAACCGCTCGGCCAACCAATCAGCTGTGAGATAAAGGCCGTCCTAGTCCATTTAAGGCTGTGATTTAGGGGCGTTTTAGGGGCTGTGAGACTGGTGCACTGCTTTACCCTTCAGGGACCGACACAGGGCTGGCCTGCAATTCCCATCATCCCCACACAGCGCAGAAAGTGGGATGTCCATTCATTTTGGCCAGCAGCTCCCATCATCCCCACACACCGCAGAGAGAGAGCGATCCCCCCCTCCAGGACTGACCTGAGGCCCCTAAAACTGGAGCGCCCCCTGCCGGGATAAAACCCCCACTCTGTGTGGGGATGATGGGAACTGCTGCCCAAACGGAATGATATGATAGGGGACAGTCTGCCATGAAAGCGGGCACGAAAGGGGGGCTGTAATTTAAACTATTGGGCATTTTAGGGGGGCATTGTACCCATGGGTGAAACTGGTGCAAAGTGGCCACAAGAGGGCGCCCTTGGTTAAATTAATGGGCATTTGGGGGCAGTTAGAGCGGTGCACTATAGTCCCCTTCAAGGACCGAAAAGGGTAGACTGGTGCACTACATTTCCCTCCAAGGAACGCCTCGAAAAATGTCTTTTTGGGGCTCTGGACCCCCCTGGGCCTGAAAGAAAGCTGGGTTTGCATGGAGGGGTGGAAACAAGGCCGAGGAGGGACTTTTAGGAACCAGGACGCAGCAGAAAAGACAGAGGCAGCCCTGCAAATAAATCACTGAGAGGGTCAGACTAAATGCCAAGATTAAAATTAATCAAATTAATCAAACTAATGAAATTGGCAAATTAAAAAGCTTAGCTCGAGCTAAGCATGTTCTGCCGGGCTTTGAACCCACGACCACAGAGCTTAAGGTCGGGGCTCTTAACCTCCAGGCCACCCAGGCAGGTCGCTTGGCTTCCCTCCAGGGACCCTTTGAGACCCTGCAAGGTTGGGCTAATATTAATAGTAATAATATATTCGCCTTTATGGGGAATTTGAACTCAGCACAAAGACTCAATGGACGGCTCTCTTGACCGCTCGGACATCCTCGCACACTAATTAGGATCCACGCAGGAACTTTTGAGGGTCCGATTCAGCAAGGGAAGAATTAAAAAAATAAACTTCCCCTGCAGGATTTGAACTCTTTACCAAAAGATCTGGAGAAAGAGGCTCTTAACCGCTCGGCCAACCAATCAGCTGCGAGAAAAAGGCCGTCCAACTACTTTTAAGGCTGTGATTTAGGGGCGTTTTAGGGGCTGTGAGAGCGGTGCACCGCATTCCCATTGAAAGACCGACACAGTGCTGGGCTGCAATTCCCAGCATTCCCATACAGCACAGAAAGTGGGATTTCCATTCATTTTGGGCAGCAGTTCCCATCATTCCCACACACCGCAGAGAGAGAGGGATTTCCCCCCACCTCAGGACTGACCTGAGGCCCCTAAAACTGGAGCGCCCCCTGCCTGGATAAAACCCCCACTCTCTACTCTGTGTGGGGATGATGGGAACTGCTGCTCAAACGGAATGATATGATAGGGAATAGTCTGCCATGAAAGCGGGCACGAAAGGGGGCTGTAATTTCAATTTTTCGGCATTGGGGGGGGCATTGCACCCATGGGTGAAACTGGTCCAAAGTGGCCACAAGGGGGCGACCTTCTTTAAATTAATGTGCACTTTAGGGGCAGTTAGAGCGGTGCACTATAGTCCCCCTAAAGACCGACACCGTTAGAGTCGTTAATTTAAGGAAGGGCGCCCTCTTGTGGCCACTTTGCACCAGTTTCACCCACAGGTGCAATGCCCCCCTAAAATGCCCATTAATTTAAATTACAGCCCCCTTTCGTGCCCGCTTTCATGGCAGACTGTCCTATCATATCATTCCGTTTGGGCAGCAGTTCCCATCATCCCCACACAGAGTAAAGAGTGGGGGTTTTATCCAGGCAGGGGGCGCTCCAGTTTTAGGGGCCTCAGGTCAGTCCTGAGGAGGGGAGGGGAATCCTTCTCTGCGGTGTGTGAGGATGATGGGAACTGCTGCCCAAAATGAATGGAGATCCCACTTTCTGTGCTGTATGGGGATGATGGGAATTGCAGCCCAGATTGAATAGAAACCCTGTGTCGTTCTTTAAAGTGGAATGCAGTGCACCGCTCTCACGGCTCCCAAAAGGCCCCAAATTTACTGCCTTAAAAGAACTTGGACGTCCTGTTCCTCGCATCTGATTGGTTGGCCGAGCGGTTAAGAGCCTCCTTCTCCATATATTTTGGTCCAGATTTCGAATCCCTGCAGGAAATATTGATTTATTTTTTAAAAAACTTCCCTTCCTGAATCGGACCCTCAAAAGTTCCTGCGCGGATCCTAATTAGTGTGCGAGGATGTCCGAGCGGTCAAGAGAGCCGTCCATGGATTCTTTGTGCTGAGTTCAAATTCCCCATAAAGGCGAATTTATCATTACTATTAATATTAGCCCAGCCTTGCAGGGTCTCAAAGGGTCCCTGGAGGGAAGCCAAGCGACCTGCCTGGGTGGCCTGGAGGTTAAGAGCCCCGACCTTAAGCTCTGTGGTCGTGGGTTCAAAGCCCGGCAGAACATGCTTAGCTGAAGCTAAGCTTTTTAATTTGCCAATTTGATTAATTTGATTAATTTTAATCTTGGCATTTAGTCTGACCCTCTCAGTGATTTATTTGCAGGGCTGCCTCTGTCTTTTCTGCTGCGTCCTGGTTCCTAAAAGTCCCTCCTCGGCCTTGTTTCCACCCCTCCATGCAAACCCAGCTTTCTTTCAGGCCCAGGGGGGTCCAGAGCCCCAAAAAGACATTTTTCGAGGCGTTCCTTGGAGGGAAATGTAGTGCACCAGTCTACCTTTGTCGGTCCTTATGAGGGACTATAGTGCACCTCTCTAACTGCCCCCCAAATGCCCATTAATTTAAGGAAGGGCGCCCCCTTGTGGCCACTTTGCACCAGTTTCACCCATGGGTGCAATGCCCCCCTAAAATGCCCATTAGTTTAAATTACAGCCCCCTTTCGTGCCCGCTTTCATGGCAGACTGTCCCCTATCATATCATTCCGTTTGGGTAGCAGTTCCCATCATCCCCACACAGAGTAGAGAGTGGGGGTTTTATCCCGGCAGGGGGCGCTCCAGTTTTAGGGGCCTCAGGTCAGTCCGGGGGGGGGGGATCCCTCTCTCTCTGCGGTGTGTGTGGATGATGGGAGCTGCTGGCCAAGATGAATGGAGATCCCACTTTCTGTGCTATGTGGGGATGATGGGAATTGCTGCCCAGACTGAATAGAAACCCCACCCTCTGCGCTGTGTGGGGACGATGGGAGCTGCTTCCGAGACTCAATAGAAACCCCAGCTTTTCTTGGCAGGGGATGATGGGAGCTGCTATGCAAACTGTATAGAAACCCCCCTCTCTGTGCCGACTCTCGGAGGGCCGGCTGAGAAAAAGCCAGAAAGCTGCCAGAAGAGGGCGCTGTGCTGTAAGATATAGTGCACCGCTCTCCCTGCCGCGGTCGTTAGTAGGGAAGGCAGTGCACCGCTCTCACGGCTCCTAAAAGGCCCCAAAATCACAGCCTTAAAAGGTGTTAGACGGCCTTTTTCTCGCAGCTGATTGGTTGGCCGAGCGGTTAAGAGCCTCCTTCTCCAGATCTTTTGGTAAAGAGTTCAAATCCTGCAGGGGAAGTTTATTTTTTTAATTCTTCCCTTCCTGAATCGGACCCTCAAAAGTTCCTGCGTGGATCCTAATTAGTGTGCGAGGATGTCCGAGTGGTCAAGAGAGCCGTCCATGGATTCTTTGTGCTGAGTTCAAATTCCCCATAAAGGCGAATTTATCATTACTATTAATATTAGCCCAGCCTTGCAGGGTCTCAAAGGGTCCCTGGAGGAAATCCAAGTGACCTGCCTGGGTGGCCTGGAGGTTAAAAGCCCCGACCTTAAGCTCTGTGGTCGTGGGTTCAAAGCCCGGCAGAACATGCTTAGCTGCAGCTAAGCTTTTTAATTTGCCAATTTGATTAATTTGATTAATTTTAATCTTGGCATTTAGTCTGAGCCTCTCAGTGATTTATTTGCAGGGGTGTCCCTGTCTTTTCTGCTGCGTCCTGGTTCCTAAAAGCCCCTCCTCTGCCTTGTTTCCACCCCTCCGGGCAAACCCAGCTTTCTTTCAGGCCCAGGGGGGTCCCGAGCCCCCAAAAGAGACTTTTCGAGGCGGTCCTTAGAGGGAAATGTAGTGCACCACTCTATCGGTGTCGGTCCTTCAGGGGGACTATAGTGCACCGCTCTAACTGCCCCCAAAATGCCCATTAATTTAAGGAAGGGCGCCCTCTTGTGGCCACTTTGCACCAGTTTCACCCATGGGTGCAATGCCCCCCTAACATGCCCATTAATTTAAATTACAGCCCCCTTTCCTGCCCGCTTTCATGGCAAACTGTCCCCTATCATATCATTCCGTTTGGGCAGCAGTTCCCATCATCCCCACACAGAGTAGAGAGTGGGTGTTTTATCCCGGCAGGGGGCGCTCCAGTTTTAGGGGCCTCAGGTCAGTCCTGAGCGGGGAGGGGGGAAATCCCTCTCTCTCTGCGGTGTGTGGGGATGATGGGAGCTGCTGGCCAAGATGAATGGAGATCCCACTTTCTGTGCTATGTGGGGACGATGGGAACTGCTTCCAAGACTGAACAGAAACCTCAGCTTTTCTGGGCAGGGGATGATGGGAGCTGCTATGCAGACTGTATAGAAACCCCCTCTCTATGCTGTGTGTGTCTCCGGTGTGGAGAAGGAGGATGGGAGTTAGAGTGGTCCCCTTCTGCTCCCATTGCAACAGTGTTATCATTATTCCGGAGTTCGGAGAGGTTCTCAAAGGGTCCTTGGAGGGAAGCCAAGCGACCTGCCTGGGTGGCCTGGAGGTTAAAAGCCCCGACCTGAAGCTCTGTGGTCGTGGGTTCAAAGCCCGGCAGAATATGCTTGGCTGGAGCTAAGCTTTTCAATTTGCCAATTTCATTAATTTGATTAATTTTAATCTTGGCATTTAGTCTGAGCCTCTCAGTGATTTATTTCCAGGGGCGTCCATGTCTTTTCTGCTGCGTCGTGATTCTTATAAAGTCCCTCCTCTGCCTTGTTTCCACCCCTCCATGCAAACCCAGCTTTCTTTCAGGCCCAGGGGGGTCCCGAGCCCCAAAAAGACACTTTTCTCCCTTCCAAGGCCGTCCTTGATGGGGACTATAGTGCACCGCGCTAACGGTGTTGGTCCTCGGTGGGGAATGTCGTGCCCCGCTGTTTCTTGTGCGCTGTTTCTGGCCAAAAGTACTTTAGGTCAGCTTGGCAGGGCAGAGGACTCATTCGGGTATTGCTCTTGACAGTCCCATCACAAGGCTTTCCAGAGGACTAGAAAAACAAGATAACCTCATTTGCCCAATTAACACTGGTTTTTATCCCTTTGTTAGGGTTTTTTGGGGGGGGGGGCTGCTTTTCGTAAAAAAGCAGACTCAAAGAGGTGTTGCTAGACGCTGAAGACTTTAGAGCTCCATATGAACAAGAAATAAAGCTTAAAAATAAAGTCAACATACTATTGTTTACCTTATAAACTCTGTGTTTTATTAGATCAAGCATTATAGGTTTATATGATACCACGCTGTGCCCAACAAGGGGGGCTTTGTGGGTACAGAAGGAGGGTGGCACTCCCCTCCGCTCTGGGGACTCCTCCGAACTTTGGTCGTCCTTCTTGTGAGCCTCAGCCAGCGGGGTTGGATCTCTGTTTTGCAAAGCCCCCCGGCAGGGACAGTAAGCCCGGGTGTGGCGGACCCTCTTCCTCCTCCTCCGGCATCCCCGAAAAAGTCCGCCGTCCTGCAAGTAGAAAAGAAGAAGGAAAGGTTTTCTCAGCACAGGCCAAAAAAAGCAAGCAAGTCGGTTGGATTTTGCAGTCGGATTGTGCGGAAGGAAAAGTCTCCCCACCCCTCCTGCACCCCCTTCTCTTCCTGCCCCCCATCAGTCCAGGGGGATGCAAAGGGGTCGGATCCCCCCCCCAAACTCTTTCCCGCCCCCGGAGTCCCCTTCCCCTGACCTGGAAGAGGCTTGGGCAGGAGTTGGGGAGCTCTTCCCTCCTCAGGGGGGCCAAAGAGAGGGCAGGGGGTGCCCCCATATGTACCCCAAGCCCTGGGCATCTCCCTTCCCCACTGAATGACCCCCAGGGAGTTTTGGGCCGGATTGAAGCCACTGCCTCTTTAGAGCTTAGAGAGGCCCCTTTAATGGACCAGGAGGAGCCCAAGGGAGCCCCCCAGACAGACAGACAGCCCCCCAAAGGCCCAGCAGAGACTCCTCCAATATATATATATATATATATATATATGTATTTATACCCCGCTCTTCAGCGACAAGGCTATCAGAGCGGCTTACAAATTGCTAAGCAATAGCAATGTACACATCTACACTGCATGAAGCAGCTTCCAATGTGTGTTAGCTATAATAATAATAATAATAATAATGATTTATTTATATCCCATCCCTCTAGGAAACGCAACCGGGGTGGCTCACAAGATCTAAAGCATACATCCAAATCCCTCAGTCCCACCCCCCGTAAAATACAATTAAATAGTTCAGCAATTAAAACATAATAGTAGTAATAATAATAATAAATAGGCAGTGGCCTATTAAGGGTTGGGGGACGGGGCGAGGACCCCCCGGGGGGCTCCTTTCCTGACCAGAAGTGGGGGGCAAGAGAGGGGCCCCGTTTCTCCCCCCAGCCAGCCAGCCAGGCAGCCCCCTCCCTCCCCCTCCCTTTCTTTGGGGGTCCTCGGGGGCCCCCTCCCCAAGAACGCCCCCTGAGGGTCCCTCCGCCCCCCGGCCACCCTCCCGTGGCTCCTCCTTTCCCCACCGAGACCCCTTTGGGGGTCCCTTCGCCCCCACTCCTCCTCAGCCCCTCTTCCGGCTCCCAGGGGATTCCCCCAACTCCGCCGGGGCCTCCGAGGCGGACTTCCTAGAGCGTCGCAGGAGCCGGCCTCCCAAAACCGGAAACAGCCTCCCAGGCCAGGAGGACTCCCTGCCGACGCTCTAGCCCCCTACAGTCTGTGGCCCGGCCCTCTCAGCCAATCCTAGAGGGCCCCATGGAGACTCTCTAGCCTCCATTGCTCTATTGGCCGGACCTCTGAGAGGAACATGCCTAGAAAGTCTCTAATGCGACGCTCTGGCCACTGACTCTCGGAGGGCCGGACCTCTGAGACGTGAATCCTAGAGAGTCTCATAGTGACTCTCTAGCCTCATTTCCTCTATGGGCAGGCCCTCTGAGATGAATATGCCTAGACGGTCTCTACGGCGACGCTCTGGCCTTCATTCTCGGAGGGCCGATTGATAAAAAGCGAGAAAGCGGCCACACGATGGCGCTGTGGTATAAGATATAATGCATCGTCCCCCTGTGGCGGTTTTGGATGGGGAATGTGGTGCACCACTCTAACGGCCCCTAAAATGCCCATTAATTTAAGCAAGGGCGCCCTCTTGTGGCCACTTTCAACCAGTTTCACCCATGGGTGCAATGCCCCCCTAAAATGCCCATTAATTTAAATTACAGCCCCCTTTCGTGCCCGCTTTCATGGCAGACTGTCCTATCATATCATTCCGTTTGGGCAGCAGTTCCCATCATCCCCACACAGAGTAGAGAGTGGGGGTTTTACCCAGGCAGGGGGCGCTCCAGTTTGAGGAGGCTCAGGTCAGTCTTGAGGGAAAAACATCCCTCTCTGCGGTGTGTGGGGATGATTGAAACTGCTGCCCAAAATGAATGGAAATCCCACTTTCTTTGCTGTGTGAGGACGATGGGAATTGCAGCCCAAACTGCATAGAAACCCCAATCTCTGTGGTGCGTGGGGACGATGGGAGTTGCTTCCAAGACTGAACAGAAACCTCAGCTTTTCTTGGCAGGGGATGATGGGAACTGCTATGCAGACTGTATAGAAACCCCCTCTCTATGCTGTGTGTGTCTCTGGTGTGGAGAAGGAGGATGGGAGTTAGAGTGGTCCCCTTCTGCTACCATTGCAACAGTGTAATCATTATTCCGGAGCAATCTTCTTTAGCACGATGCTCCAAAGGGCTATGGCAGAGCTTGAAGAAGACGACGGCATCTATGTACGCTACCGTACTGATGGTAGCTTGTTTAACCTAAGCCGTCTGAGGGCTCGCACTAAGACTCTAAACTATCTAGTCCGTGAGCTGCTCTTCGCCGATGATGCTGCCCTTGTTGCCCACACAGAAGCAGCTCTGCAGCGCCTAACATCCTGCTTTGCAACAGCTGCAGAGCTGTTTGGGCTGGAAGTCAACCTGAACAAAACAGAAGTTCTCTACCAGCCTGCACCACAGGACGAACACCACCATCCCCACATTGCCGTCGGCAAATCTGTGCTCAAGTCCGTTCAGCAGTTCACCTACCTGGGAAGCATCATCTCCTCAGATGCCAAGATTGACAAAGAGATCGATCACAGATTAGCAAAGGCATATAGTGCATTTGGAAGACTTCACAAAAGAGTCTGGAGCAATAAACACCTGAGGCGAAGCACAAAAATCAGTGTGTATAGAGCCATTGTACTGTCTATCCTCCTTTGTGGATCTGAAACATGGGTCACCTATCGCCACCACTTGCGACTCCTCGAGCGCTTTCATCAGCGCTGTCTACGCACAATCCTAAATATACACTGGACTGACTATGTGACGAATGTTGCTGTCCTTGAGCAAGCAGGGATCACCAGCATGGAGGCCATGATATTGAGAACACAGCTGCGCTGGGCAGGGCACATTTCTAGGATGGAGGACCATCGCCTCCCCAAAATAGTACTCTACGGTGAACTCGCCACGGGTCAGCGTAAGAGGGGCGCTCCAAAAAAGCGATACAAAGACTCCCTGAAACAACATCTCAGGCTCGGCCAAATTGATCACCAACAATGGTCCGCCCAGGCCTCACATCGGGAGGCATGGAGACGCACTATCCACAATGCTGCAGCCTTATTTGAGAACTCACGACGAACAAGTCTTGAAGAGAAACGACAACGCAGAAAGAATCACAACCCAAAAACATCACCCAAGGAGACCTCCTGCTGTGCTTTCTGCAACCGGACTTGTTTATCTCGGATTGGCCTTTTTAGTCATCAGCGCGCTTGCAGAAAGCGCGGGATGAGTCCTTCCTGAATCTTCGTTTGCAAAGAAAAGCCAGAGAGAGAGGGAAGGGGGTCTCAAAGGGTCCCTGGAGGGAAGCCAAGCGACCTGCCTGGGTGGCCTGGAGGTTAAGAGCCCCGACCTTAAGCTCTGTGGTCGTGGGTTCAAAGCCCGGCAGAACATGCTTAGCTGGAGCTAAGCTTTTTAATATGCCAATTTCATTAATTTGATTAATTTTAATCTTGGCATTAGTCTGAGCCTCTAAGTCATTTATTTGCAGGGCTGCCTCTGTCTTTTCGGCTGCGTCCTGGTTCCTAAAAGTCCCTCCTCTGCCTTGTTTCCACCCCTCCATGCAAACCCAGCTTTCTATCAGGCCCAGGGGGGTCCCGAGCCCCCAAAAGACACTTTTCGAGGCGTTCCTTGCTGGAGACTATAGTGCACCTCTCTAACGGTGTCGGTCTTTGAGGGGAATGTAGTGCACCACTCTAAAGGCCCCTAAAATGCCCCAAAGTCACAGCCTTAAAGGTTTTTGGAAGGCCTGTTTCTTGCAGCTGATTGGCTGTCCGAGGGGATAAGAGCCTTGCTTTCAAAAAGTTTTGGTTAAGAGTTCGAATTCTGCAGGGGAAGTATATATATTTTACTTTTTTAATTCTTCCCTTGCTGAATCGGACCCTCAAAAGTTCCTGCGTGGATCCTAATTAGTGTGCGAGGATGTCCGAGTGGTCAAGAGAGCCGTCCATGGATTCTTTGTGCTGAGTTCAAATTCCCCATAAAGGCGAATTTACGATTACTATCAATATTAGCCCTGCCTTGCAGGGTCTCAAAGGCTCCCTGGAGAGAATCCAAGCGACCTGCCTGGGTGGCCTGGAGGTTAAAAGCCCCGACCTTAAGCTCTGTGGTCGTGGGTTCAAAGCCCGGCAGAACATGCTTGGCTGGAGCTAAGCTTTTTAATTTGCCAATTTCATTAATTTGATTAATTTTAATCTTGGCATTTAGTCTGAGCCTCTAAGTCATTTATTTCCAGGGGCGTCCGTGTCTTTTCTGCTGCGTCGTGATTCTTAAAAAGTCCCTCCTCGGCCTTGTTTCCACCCCTCCTTGCAAACCCAGCTTTCTTTCAGGCCCAGGGGGGTCCCGAGCCCCCAAAAGACACTTTTCGAGGCGTTCCTTGGAGGGAAATGTAGTGCACCACTTTACCCTTGTCGGTCCTTGAAGGGGACTATAGTGCACCGCTCTAACTGCCCCCAAAATGCCCATTAATTTAAAGAAGGGCGCCCCCTTGTGGCCACTTTGCACCAGTTTCACCCATAGGTGCAATGCCCCCCTAAAATGCCCATTAATTTAAATTACAGCCCCCTTTCGTGCCCGCTTTCATGGCAAACTGTCCTCTATCATATCATTCCGTTTGAGCAGCAGTTCCCATCATCCCCACACAGAGTAGAGAGTGGGGGTTTTATCCAGGCAGGGGGCGCTCCAGTTTTAGGGGCCTCAGGTCAGTCTTGAGGTGGGGGGGAATCCCTCTCTCTCTGCGGTGTGTGTGGATGATGGGAACTGCTGCCCCAAATGAATGGAAATCCCACTTTCTGTGCTGTGTGGGGATGATGGGAATTGCAGCCCAGCCCTGTGTCGGTCCTTGAATGGGAATGCCGTGCACCGCTCTCACAGCCCCTAAAACGCCCCTAAATCACAGCCTTAAAGGTACTTGGACGGCCTTTTTCTGGCAGCTGATTGGTTGCCCGAGCGGTTAAGAGCCTCCTACTCGAAATCTTTTGGTTCGGAGTTCGAATCCTGCAGGAGAAATTGATTTATTTTTTAAAAAAGTTCCCTTCCTGAATCGGACCCTCAAAAGTTCCTGCGCGGATCCTAATTAGTGTGCGAGGATGTCCGAGCGGTCAAGAGAGCCGTCCATGGATTCTTTGTGCTGAGTTCAAATTCCCCATAAAGGCGAATTCATTATTACTATTAATATTAGCCCAGCCTTGCAGGGTCTCAAAGGCTCCCTGGAGGGAATCCAAGCAACCTGCCTGGGTGGCCTGGAGGTTAAGAGCCCCGACCTTAAGCTCTGTGGTCGTGGGTTCAAAGCCCGGCAGAACATGCTTGGCTGAAGCTAAGCTTTTTAATTTGCCAATTTCATTAATTTGATTAATTTTAATCTTGGCATTAGTCTGAGCCTCTAAGTCATTTATTTGCAAGGCTGCCTCTGTCTTTTCTGCTGCGTCCTGCTTCTTAAAAACTCCCTCCTCGGCCTT
The DNA here is from genome assembly GCA_030847615.1 of Gambelia wislizenii. Taxonomy (NCBI): domain Eukaryota; kingdom Metazoa; phylum Chordata; class Lepidosauria; order Squamata; family Crotaphytidae; genus Gambelia; species Gambelia wislizenii. The sequence continues at coordinate 4,612,834 of JAUMIR010000018.1, read as the reverse complement.
GTTTCCACCCCTCCATGCAAACCCAGCTTTCTTTCAGGCCCAGGGGGGTCCCGAGCCCCAAAAAGACATTTTTCGAGGCGTTCCATGGAGGGAAATGTAGTGCACCACTCTACCCTTGTCGGTCCTGGCAGGGGACTATAGTGCACCGCTCTAACTGCCCCCAAAATGCCCATTAATTTAAAAAAGGGCGCCCTCTTGTGGCCACTTTGCACCAGTTTCACCCATGGGTGCAATGTCCCCCTAAAATGCCCATTAATTTAAATTACAGCCCCCTTTCGTGCCCGCTTTCATGGCAGACTATCTATCCCCTATCATATCATTCAGTTTGGGCAGCAGTTCCCATCATCCCCACACAGTACAGAGTGGGGGTTTTATCCAGGCAGGGGGCGCTCCAGTTTTAGGGGCCTCAGGTCAGTCCTCAGGGGGGGGGAATCCCTCTCTCTCTGTGGTGTGTGGGGATGATGGGAACTGCTGCCCCAAATGAATGGAGATCCCACTTTCTGTGCTGTGTGGGGATGATGGGAATTGCAGCTCAGACTGAATAGAAACCCCACCCTCTGCGCTGTGTGGGGACGATGGGAGCTGCTTCCGAGACTGAATAGAAACCCCAGCTTTTCTTGGCAGGGGATGATGGGAGCTGCTATGCAAACTGTATAGAAACCCCCTCTCTGTGCCCACTCTCGGAGCTAGACCAGCTGAGAAAAAGCCAGAAAGCTGCCAGAAGAGGGCGCTGTGCTGTAAGATATAGTGCACCGCTCTCCCTGTGTCGGTCCTTAGTAGGGAAGGCAGTGCACCGCTCTCACGGCTCCTAAAAGGCCCCAAAATCACAGCCTTAAAAGTACTTGGACGGCCTTTTTCTCGCAGCTGATTGGTTGCCCGAGCGGTTAAGAGCCTCCTACTCGAAATCTTTTGGTCAAGAGTTCGAGAAATTGATTTATTTTTTAAAAAAGTTCCCTTCCTGAATCGGAGCCTGAAAAGTTCCTGCGTGGATCCTAATTAGTGTGCGAGGATGTCCGAGCGGTCAAGAGAGCCGTCCATGGATTCTTTGTGCTGAGTTCAAATTCCCCATAAAGGCGAATTTATCATTACTATTAATATTAGCCCAGCCTTGCAGGGTCTCAAAGGGTCCCTGGAGGGAAGCCAAGCGACCTGCCTGGGTGGCCTGGAGGTTAAGAGCCCCGACCTTAAGCTCTGTGGTCGTGGGTTCAAAGCCCGGCAGAAAATGCTTGGCTGGAGCTAAGCTTTTCAATTTGCCAATTTCATTAATTTGATTAATTTTAATCTTGGCATTTAGTCTGAGCCTCTCAGTGATTTATTTCCAGGGGCGTCCATGTCTTTTCTGCTGCGTCGTGATTCTTAAAAAGTCCCTCCTCTGCCTTGTTTCCAACCCTCCATGCAAACCCAGCTTTCTTTCAGGCCCAGGGGGGTCCCGAGCCCCCAAAAGAGACTTTTCTCCCTTCCGAGGCGGTCTTTGGAGGGGACTATAGTGCACCGCTCTAACGGTGTGGTCCTTGGTGGGGAATGTCGTGCCCCGCTGTTTCTTGTGCGCTGTTTCTGGCCAAAAGTACTTTAGGTCAGCTTGGCAGGGCAGAGGACTCATTCGGGTATTGCTCTTGACAGTCCCATCACAAGGCTTTCCAGAGGACTAGAAAAACAAGATAACCTCATTTGCCCAATTAACACTGGTTTTTATCCCTTTGTTAGGTTTTTTTGGGGGGGGGGGCGCTTTTCATAAAAAAGCAGACTCAAAGAGGTGTTGCTAGACGCTGAAGACTTTAGAGCTCCATATAAACAAGAAATAAAGCTTAAAAATAATGTCAACATACTATTGTTTACCTCATAAACTCTGTGTTTGATTAGATTACGCATTATAGGTTTATATGATACCACGCTGTGCCCAACAAGGGGGGCTTTGTGGGTACAGAAGGAGGATGGCACTCCCCTCCGCTCTGGGGACTCCTCCGAACTTTGGTCGTCCGTCTTGTGAGCCTCAGCCAGCGGGGTTGGATCTCTGTTTTGCAAAGCCCCCCGGCAGGGACAGTAAGCCCGGGTGTGGCGGACCCTCTTCCTCCTCCGGCGTCCCCGAAAAAGTCCGCCGTCCTGCAAGTAGAAAAGAAGAAGGAAAGGTTTTCTCAGCGCAGGCCAAAAAAAGCAAGCAAGTCGGTTGGATTTTGCAGTCGGATTGTGCGGAAGGAAAAGTCTCCCCACCCCTCCTGCACCCCCTTCTCTTCCTGCCCCCCATCAGTCCAGGGGGATGCAAAGGGGTCGGATCCCCCCCAAAAAAACTCTTTCCCGCCCCCGGGGTCCCCTTCCCCTGACCTGGAAGAGGCTTGGGCGGGAGTTGGGGAGCTCTTCCCTCCTCAGGGGGGCCGAAGGGAGGGCAGGGGGTGCCCCCATATGTACCCCAAGCCCTGGGCATCTCCCTTCCCCACTGAATGACCCCCAGGGAGTTTTGGGCCGGATTGAGGCCACTGCCTCTTTAGAGAGGCCCCTTTAATGGACCAGGAGGAGCCCAAGGGAGCCCCCCAGACAGACAGACAGCCAGCCCCCCAAAGGCCCAGCAGAGACTCCTCCAATATATATATATATATATATGTATTTATACCCCGCTCTTCAGCGACAAGGCTATCAGAGCGGCTTACAAATTGTTAAGCAATAGCAATGTACACATCCCACCCCCTTAAAATACAATTAAATAGTTCAGCAATTAAAACATAATAGTAGTAATAATAATAATAAATAGGCAGTGGCCTATTAAGGGTTGGGGGACGGGGCGAGGACCCCCCGGGGGGCTCCTTTCCTGACCAGAAGTGGGGGGCAAGAGAGGGGCCCCGTTTCTCCCCCCAGCCAGCCAGCCAGGCAGCCCCCTCCCTCCCCCTCCCTTTCTTTGGGGGTCCTCGGGGGCCCCCTCCCCAAGAACGCCCCCTGAGGGTCCCTCCGCCCCCCGGCCACCCTCCCGTGGCTCCTCCTCTCCCCACCGAGACCCCTTTGGGGGTCCCTTCGCCCCCACTCCTCCTCAGCCCCTCTTCCGGCTCCCAGGGGATTCCCCCAACTCCGCCGGGGCCTCCGAGGCGGACTTCCTAGAGCGTCGCAGGAGCCGGCCTCCCAAAACCGGAAACAGCCTCCCAGGCCAGGAGGACTCCCTGCCGACGCTCTAGCCCCCTACAGTCTGTGGCCCGGCCCTCTCAGCCAATCCTAGAGGGCCCCATGGAGACTCTCTAGCCTCCATTGCTCTATTGGCCGGACCTCTGAGAGGAACATGCCTAGAAAGTCTCTAATGCGACGCTCTGGCCACTGACTCTCGGAGGGCCGGACCTCTGAGACGTGAATCCTAGAGAGTCTCATAGTGACTCTCTAGCCTCATTTCCTCTATGGGCAGGCCCTCTGAGATGAATATGCCTAGACGGTCTCTACGGCGACGCTCTGGCCTTCATTCTCGGAGGGCCGATTGATAAAAAGCGAGAAAGCGGCCACACGATGGCGCTGTGGTATAAGATATAATGCATCGTCCCCCTGTGGCGGTTTTGGATGGGGAATGTGGTGCACCACTCTAACGGCCCCTAAAATGCCCATTAATTTAAGCAAGGGCGCCCTCTTGTGGCCACTTTCAACCAGTTTCACCCATGGGTGCAATGCCCCCCTAAAATGCCCATTAATTTAAATTACAGCCCCCTTTCGTGCCCGCTTTCATGGCAGACTGTCCTATCATATCATTCCGTTTGGGCAGCAGTTCCCATCATCCCCACACAGAGTAGAGAGTGGGGGTTTTACCCAGGCAGGGGGCGCTCCAGTTTGAGGAGGCTCAGGTCAGTCTTGAGGGAAAAACATCCCTCTCTGCGGTGTGTGGGGATGATTGAAACTGCTGCCCAAAATGAATGGAAATCCCACTTTCTTTGCTGTGTGAGGACGATGGGAATTGCAGCCCAAACTGCATAGAAACCCCAATCTCTGTGGTGCGTGGGGACGATGGGAGTTGCTTCCAAGACTGAACAGAAACCTCAGCTTTTCTTGGCAGGGGATGATGGGAACTGCTATGCAGACTGTATAGAAACCCCCTCTCTATGCTGTGTGTGTCTCTGGTGTGGAGAAGGAGGATGGGAGTTAGAGTGGTCCCCTTCTGCTACCATTGCAACAGTGTAATCATTATTCCGGAGCAATCTTCTTTAGCACGATGCTCCAAAGGGCTATGGCAGAGCTTGAAGAAGACGACGGCATCTATGTACGCTACCGTACTGATGGTAGCTTGTTTAACCTAAGCCGTCTGAGGGCTCGCACTAAGACTCTAAACTATCTAGTCCGTGAGCTGCTCTTCGCCGATGATGCTGCCCTTGTTGCCCACACAGAAGCAGCTCTGCAGCGCCTAACATCCTGCTTTGCAACAGCTGCAGAGCTGTTTGGGCTGGAAGTCAACCTGAACAAAACAGAAGTTCTCTACCAGCCTGCACCACAGGACGAACACCACCATCCCCACATTGCCGTCGGCAAATCTGTGCTCAAGTCCGTTCAGCAGTTCACCTACCTGGGAAGCATCATCTCCTCAGATGCCAAGATTGACAAAGAGATCGATCACAGATTAGCAAAGGCATATAGTGCATTTGGAAGACTTCACAAAAGAGTCTGGAGTAATAAACACCTGAGGCAAAGCACAAAAATCAGTGTGTATAGAGCCATTGTACTGTCTATCCTCCTTTGTGGATCTGAAACATGGGTCACCTATCGCCACCACTTGCGACTCCTCGAGCGCTTTCATCAGCGCTGTCTACGCACAATCCTAAATATACACTGGACTGACTATGTGACGAATGTTGCTGTCCTTGAGCAAGCAGGGATCACCAGCATTGAGGCCATGATATTGAGAACACAGCTGCGCTGGGCAGGGCACATTTCTAGGATGGAGGACCATCGCCTCCCCAAAATAGTACTCTACGGTGAACTCGCCACGGGTCAGCGTAAGAGGGGCGCTCCAAAAAAGCGATACAAAGACTCCCTGAAACAACATCTCAGCCTCGGCCAAATTGATCACCAACAATGGTCCGCCCTGGCCTCACATCGGAAGGCATGGAGACGCACTATCCACAATGCTGCAGCCTTATTTGAGAACTCACGACGAACAAGCCTTGAAGAGAAACGACAACGCAGAAAGAATCACAACCCAAAAACATCACCCAAGGAGACCTCCTGCTGTGCTTTCTGCAACCGGACTTGTTTATCTCGGATTGGCCTTTTTAGTCATCAGCGCGCTTGCAGAAAGCGCGGGATGAGTCCTTCCTGAATCTTCGTTTGCGAAGAAAAGCCAGAGAGAGAGGGAAGGGGGTCTCAAAGGGTCCCTGGAGGGAAGCCAAGCGACCTGCCTGGGTGGCCTGGAGGTTAAGAGCCCCGACCTTAAGCTCTGTGGTCGTGGGTTCAAAGCCCGGCAGAACATGCTTAGCTCGAGCTAAGCTTTTTAATTTGCCAATTTCATTAATTTGATTAATTTTAATCTTGGCATTAGTCTGAGCCTCTAAGTCATTTATTTGCAGGGCTGCCTCTGTCTTTTCGGCTGCGTCCTGGTTCCTAAAAGTCCCTCCTCTGCCTTGTTTCCACCCCTCCATGCAAACCCAGCTTTCTATCAGGCCCAGGGGGGTCCCGAGCCCCCAAAAGACACTTTTCGAGGCGTTCCTTGCTGGAGACTATAGTGCACCTCTCTAACGGTGTCGGTCTTTGAGGGGAATGTAGTGCACCACTCTAAAGGCCCCTAAAATGCCCCAAAGTCACAGCCTTAAAGGTTTTTGGAAGGCCTGTTTCTTGCAGCTGATTGGCTGTCCGAGGGGATAAGAGCCTTGCTTTCAAAAAGTTTTGGTTAAGAGTTCGAATTCTGCAGGGGAAGTATATATATTTTACTTTTTTAATTCTTCCCTTGCTGAATCGGACCCTCAAAAGTTCCTGCGTGGATCCTAATTAGTGTGCGAGGATGTCCGAGTGGTCAAGAGAGCCGTCCATTGATTCTTTGTGCTGAGTTCAAATTCCCCATAAAGGCGAATTTACGATTACTATCAATATTAGCCCTGCCTTGCAGGGTCTCAAAGGCTCCCTGGAGAGAATCCAAGCGACCTGCCTGGGTGGCCTGGAGGTTAAAAGCCCCGACCTTAAGCTCTGTGGTCGTGGGTTCAAAGCCCGGCAGAACATGCTTGGCTGAAGCTAAGCTTTTTAATTTGATTAATTTTAATCTTGGCATTTAGTCTGAGCCTCTCAGTGATTTATTTGCAGGGCAGCCTCTTTCTTTTTTGCTGCGTCCTGGTTCCTTAAAGCCCCTCCTCGGCCTTGTTTCCACCCCTCCATGCAAACCCAGCTTTCTTTCCGGCCCAGGGGGGTCCCGAGCCCCCAAAAGACACTTTTCGAGGCGTTCCTTGGAGGGAAATGTAGTGCACCACTCTAACGGTGACGGTCCTTGAAGGGGACTATAGTGCACCGCTCTAACTGCCCCCCAAATGCCCATTAATTTAAAGAAGGGCGCCCCCTTGTGGCCACTTTGCACCAGTTTCACCCATAGGTGCAATGCCCCCCTAAAATGCCCATTAATTTAAATTACAGCCCCCTTTCGTGCCCGCTTTCATGGCAAACTGTCCTCTATCATATCATTCCGTTTGAGCAGCAGTTCCCATCATCCCCACACAGAGTAGAGAGTGGGGGTTTTATCCAGGCAGGGGGCGCTCCAGTTTTAGGGGCCTCAGGTCAGTCCTGAGGTGGGGGGAAATCCCTCTCTCTCTGCGGTGTGTATGGATGATGGGAACTGCTGCCCCAAATGAATGGAAATCCCACTTTCTGTGCTGTGTGGGGATGATGGGAATTACAGCCGAGCCCTGTGTCGGTCCGTGAATGGGAATGCCATGCACCGTTCTCACAGCCCCTAAAACGCCCCTAAATCACAGCCTTAAAGGTACTTGGACGGCCTCTTTCTCGCAGCGGATTGGATGGCCGAGCGGTTTAAGAGCCTCTTTCTTCAGATATTTTGGTCAAGAGTTCAAATCCTGCAGGAGAAATTGATTTATTTTTTTAAAAAGTTCCCTTCCTGAACCGGACCCTCAAAAGTTCCTGCGCGGATCCTAATTAGTGTGCGAGGATGTCCGAGTGGTCAAGAGAGCCGTCCATGGATTCTTTGTGCTGAGTTCAAATTCCCCATAAAGGCGAATTTATCATTACTAGTAATATTAGCCCAGCCTTGCAGGGTCTCAAAGGGTCCCTGAAGGGAATCCAAGCGACCTGCCTGGGTGGCCTGGAGGTTAAGAGCCCCGACCTTAAGCTCTGTGGTCGTGGGTTCAAAGCCCGGCAGAACATGCTTGGCTGCAGCTAAGCTTTTTAATTTGCCAATTTCATTAATTTTATTAATTTTAATCTTGGCATTAGTCTGAGCCTCTCATTGATTTATTTGCAGGGCTGCCTCTGTCTTTTTTGCTGCGTCCTGGTTCTTAAAAAGTCCCTCCTCGGCCTTGTTTCCACCCCTCCATGCAAACCCAGCTTTTTTTCCGGCCCAGGGGGGTCCCGAGCCCCAAAAAGACACTTTTCGAGGCGTTCCTTGGAGGGAAATGTAGTGCACCACTTTACCCTTGTCGGTCCTTGAAGGGGACTATAGTGCACCGCTCAAACTGCTCCCAAAATGCCCATTACAGTAATTTAAAGAAGGGCGCCCCCTTGTGGCCACTTTGCACCAGTTTCACCCATGGGTGCAATGCCCCCATAAAATGTCCATTAGTTTAAATTACAGCCCCCTTTCGTGCCCGCTTTCATGGCAGACTATCTATCCCCTATCATATCATTCAGTTTGGGCAGCAGTTCCCATCATCCCCACACAGTACAGAGTGGGGGTTTTATCCAGGCAGGGGGCGCTCCAGTTTTAGGGGCCTCAGGTCAGTCCTCAGGGGGGGGGAGAATCCCTCTCTCTCTGCGGTGTGTGGGGATGATGGCAACTGCTGCCCCAAATGAATGGAGATCCCACTTTCTGTGCTGTGTGGGGATGATGGGAATTGCAGCCCAGACTGAATAGGAACCCCACCCTCTGCGCTGTGTGGGGACGATGGGAGCTGCTTCCGAGACTCAATAGAAACCCCAGCTTTTCTTGGCAGGGGATGATGGGAGCTGCTATGCAAACTGTATAGAAACCCCCCTCTCTGTGCCCACTCTCGGAGCTAGACCGTCTGAGAAAAAGCGAGAAAGCTGCCAGAAGATGGCGCTGTGCTGTAAGATATAGTGCACCGCTCTCCCTGTGTCGGTCTTTACCGGGGAATGCAGTGCATCACTCTCACGGCCCCTAAAAGGCCCCAAAATCACAGCCTTAAAAGTAGTTGGACGGCCTGTTTCTCGCAGCTGATTGGTTGGCCGAGCGGTTAAGAGCCTCCTACTCGAAATCTTTTGGTCAAGAGTTCGAATCCTGCATGAGAAATTGATTTATTTTTTTAAAAACTTCCCTTCCTGAATCGGACCCTCAAAAGTTCCTGCGTGGATCCTAATTAGTGTGCGAGGATGTCCGAGTGGTCAAGAGAGCCGTCCATTGAGTCTTTGTGCTGAGTTCAAATTCCCCATAAAGGGGAATTTATCATTACTATTAATATTAGCCCAGCCTTGCAGCGTCTCAAAGGGTCCCTGGAGGGAAGCCAAGCGACCTGCCTGGGTGGCCTGGAGGTTAAGAGCCCCGACCTTAAGCTCTGTGGTCGTGGGTTCAAAGCCCGGCAGAACATGCTTGGCTGAAGCTAAGCTTTTTAATTTTATTAATTTTAATCTTGGCATTTAGTCTGAGCCTCTAAGTGATTTATTTGCAGGGCTGCCTCTGTCTTTTCTGCTGCGTCCTGATTCTTAAAAACTCCCTCTTCGGCCTTGTTTCCACCCCTCCATGCAAACCCAGCTTTCTTTCCGGCCCAGGGGGGTCCCGAGCCCCAAAAAGAGACTTTTCTCCCTTCCGAGGCCGTCCTTGATGGGGACTATAGTGCACCGCTCTATCTGTGTCGGTCCTTGGAGGGAAATACTGTATAGTGCAGCGCTCTAACTGCCCCCAAAATGCCCATTAATTTAAGGAAGGGCGCCCCCTTGTGGCCACTTTGCACCAATGCCACCCATGGGTGCAATGCCCCCCTAAAATGCCCATTAATTTAAATTACAGCCCCCTTTCGTGCCCGCTTTCATGGCAAACTGTCCTCTATCATATCATTCCGTTTGAGCAGCAGTTCCCATCATCCCCACACAGAGTAGAGAGTGGGGGTTTTATCCAGGCAGGGGGCGCTCCAGTTTTAGGGGCCTCAGGTCAGTCCTGAGGTGGGGGGAAATCCCTCTCTCTCTGCGGTGTGTATGGATGATGGGAACTGCTGCCCCAAATGAATGGAAATCCCACTTTCTGTGCTGTGTGGGGATGATGGGAATTACAGCCGAGCCCTGTGTCGGTCCGTGAATGGGAATGCCATGCACCGTTCTCACAGCCCCTAAAACGCCCCTAAATCACAGCCTTAAAGGTACTTGGACGGCCTCTTTCTCGCAGCGGATTGGATGGCCGAGCGGTTTAAGAGCCTCTTTCTTCAGATATTTTGGTCAAGAGTTCAAATCCTGCAGGAGAAATTGATTTATTTTTTTAAAAAGTTCCCTTCCTGAACCGGACCCTCAAAAGTTCCTGCGCGGATCCTAATTAGTGTGCGAGGATGTCCGAGTGGTCAAGAGAGCCGTCCATGGATTCTTTGTGCTGAGTTCAAATTCCCCATAAAGGCGAATTTATCATTACTAGTAATATTAGCCCAGCCTTGCAGGGTCTCAAAGGGTCCCTGAAGGGAATCCAAGCGACCTGCCTGGGTGGCCTGGAGGTTAAGAGCCCCGACCTTAAGCTCTGTGGTCGTGGGTTCAAAGCCCGGCAGAACATGCTTGGCTGCAGCTAAGCTTTTTAATTTGCCAATTTCATTAATTTTATTAATTTTAATCTTGGCATTAGTCTGAGCCTCTCATTGATTTATTTGCAGGGCTGCCTCTGTCTTTTTTGCTGCGTCCTGGTTCTTAAAAAGTCCCTCCTCGGCCTTGTTTCCACCCCTCCATGCAAACCCAGCTTTTTTTCCGGCCCAGGGGGGTCCCGAGCCCCAAAAAGACACTTTTCGAGGCGTTCCTTGGAGGGAAATGTAGTGCACCACTTTACCCTTGTCGGTCCTTGAAGGGGACTATAGTGCACCGCTCAAACTGCTCCCAAAATGCCCATTACAGTAATTTAAAGAAGGGCGCCCCCTTGTGGCCACTTTGCACCAGTTTCACCCATGGGTGCAATGCCCCCATAAAATGTCCATTAGTTTAAATTACAGCCCCCTTTCGTGCCCGCTTTCATGGCAGACTATCTATCCCCTATCATATCATTCAGTTTGGGCAGCAGTTCCCATCATCCCCACACAGTACAGAGTGGGGGTTTTATCCAGGCAGGGGGCGCTCCAGTTTTAGGGGCCTCAGGTCAGTCCTCAGGGGGGGGGAGAATCCCTCTCTCTCTGCGGTGTGTGGGGATGATGGCAACTGCTGCCCCAAATGAATGGAGATCCCACTTTCTGTGCTGTGTGGGGATGATGGGAATTGCAGCCCAGACTGAATAGGAACCCCACCCTCTGCGCTGTGTGGGGACGATGGGAGCTGCTTCCGAGACTCAATAGAAACCCCAGCTTTTCTTGGCAGGGGATGATGGGAGCTGCTATGCAAACTGTATAGAAACCCCCCTCTCTGTGCCCACTCTCGGAGCTAGACCGTCTGAGAAAAAGCGAGAAAGCTGCCAGAAGATGGCGCTGTGCTGTAAGATATAGTGCACCGCTCTCCCTGTGTCGGTCTTTACCGGGGAATGCAGTGCATCACTCTCACGGCCCCTAAAAGGCCCCAAAATCACAGCCTTAAAAGTAGTTGGACGGCCTGTTTCTCGCAGCTGATTGGTTGGCCGAGCGGTTAAGAGCCTCCTACTCGAAATCTTTTGGTCAAGAGTTCGAATCCTGCATGAGAAATTGATTTATTTTTTTAAAAACTTCCCTTCCTGAATCGGACCCTCAAAAGTTCCTGCGTGGATCCTAATTAGTGTGCGAGGATGTCCGAGTGGTCAAGAGAGCCGTCCATTGAGTCTTTGTGCTGAGTTCAAATTCCCCATAAAGGGGAATTTATCATTACTATTAATATTAGCCCAGCCTTGCAGCGTCTCAAAGGGTCCCTGGAGGGAAGCCAAGCGACCTGCCTGGGTGGCCTGGAGGTTAAGAGCCCCGACCTTAAGCTCTGTGGTCGTGGGTTCAAAGCCCGGCAGAACATGCTTGGCTGAAGCTAAGCTTTTTAATTTTATTAATTTTAATCTTGGCATTTAGTCTGAGCCTCTAAGTGATTTATTTGCAGGGCTGCCTCTGTCTTTTCTGCTGCGTCCTGATTCTTAAAAACTCCCTCTTCGGCCTTGTTTCCACCCCTCCATGCAAACCCAGCTTTCTTTCCGGCCCAGGGGGGTCCCGAGCCCCAAAAAGAGACTTTTCTCCCTTCCGAGGCCGTCCTTGATGGGGACTATAGTGCACCGCTCTATCTGTGTCGGTCCTTGGAGGGAAATACTGTATAGTGCAGCGCTCTAACTGCCCCCAAAATGCCCATTAATTTAAGGAAGGGCGCCCCCTTGTGGCCACTTTGCACCAATGCCACCCATGGGTGCAATGCCCCCCTAAAATGCCCATTAATTTAAATTACAGCCCCCTTTCGTGCCTGCTTTCATGGCAGACTGTCCCCTGTCATATCATTCCGTTTGGGCAGCAGTTCCCATCATCCCCACACAGAGTAGAGAGTGGGGGTTTTACCCAGGCAGGGGGCGCTCCAGTTTGAGGAGGCTCAGGTCAGTCTTGAGGGAAAAACATCCCTCTCTGCGGTGTGTGGGGATGATTGGAACTGCTGCCCAAAATGAATGGAAATCCCACTTTCTTTGCTGTGTGAGGACGATGGGAATTGCAGCCCAAACTGCATAGAAACCCCAATCTCTGTGGTGCGTGGGGACGATGGGAGTTGCTTCCAAGACTGAACAGAAACCTCAGCTTTTCTTGGCAGGGGATGATGGGAACTGCTATGCAGACTGTCTAGAAACCCCCTCTCTATGCTGTGTGTGTCTCTGGTGTGGAGAAGGAGGATGGGAATTAGAGTGGTCCCCTTTTGCTCCCATTGCAACAGTATTATTATTATTCCGGAGTTGGAAGGGGGTCTCAAAGGGTCCCTGGAGGGAATCCAAGTGACCTGCCTGGGTGGCCTGGAGGTTAAAAGCCCCGACCTTAAGCTCTGTGGTCGTGGGTTCAAAGCCCGGCAGAACATGCTTGGCCGAAGCTAAGCTTTTTAATTTGATTAATTTTAATCTTGGCATTTAGTCTGAGCCTCTCAGAGATTTATTTGCAGGGCTGCCTCTGTCTTTTTTGCTGCGTCCTGGTCCCTAAAAGTCTCTCCTCTGCCTTGTTTCCACCCCTCCGGGCAAACCCAGCTTTCTTTCAGGCCCAGGGGGGTCCCGAGCCCCCAAAAGAGACTTTTCTCCCTTCCGAGGCGGTCTTTGGAGGGGACTATAGTGCACCGCGCTAACGGTGTTGGTCCTCGGTGGGGAATGTCGTGCCCCGCTGTTTCTTGTGCGCTGTTTATGGCAAAAAGTACTTTCGGTCAGCTTGGCAGGGCAGAGGACTCATTCGGGCTATTGCTCTTGACAGTCCCATCACAAGGCTTTCCAGAGGACTAGAAAAACAAGATAACCTCATTTGCCCAATTAACACTGGTTTTTATCCCTTTGTTAGGTTTTTTTGGGAGGGGGGCGCTTTTCGTAAAAAAGCAGACTCAAAGAGGTGTTGCTAGACGCTGAAGACTTTAGAGCTCCATATGAACAAAAAATAAAGCTTAAAAATAAAGTCAACATACTATTGTTTACCTTATAAACTCTGTGTTTTATTAGATCAAGCATTATAGGTTTATATGATACCACGCTGTGCCCAACAAGGGGGGCTTTGTGGGTACAGAAGGAGGGTGGCACTCCCCTCCGCTCTGGGGACTCCTCCGAACTTTGGTCGTCCTTCTTGTGAGCCTCAGCCAGCGGGGTTGGATCTCTGTTTTGCAAAGCCCCCCGGCAGGGACAGTAAGCCCGGGTGTGGCGGACCCTCTTCCTCCTCCTCCGGCGTCCCCGAAAAAGTCCGCCGTCCTGCAAGTAGAAAAGAAGAAGGAAAGGTTTTCTCAACGCAGGCCAAAAAAAGCAAGCAAGTCGGTTGGATTTTGCAGTCGGATTGTGCGGAAGGAAAAGTCTCCCCACCCCTCCTGCACCCCCTTCTCTTCCTGCCCCCCATCAGTCCAGGGGGATGCAAAGGGGTCGGATCCCCCCCCCAAACTCTTTCCCGCCCCCGGAGTCCCCTTCCCCCGACCTGGAAGAGGCTTGGGCGGGAGTTGGGGAGCTCTTCCCTCCTCAGGGGGGCCGAAGGGAGGGCAGGGGGTGCCCCCATATGTACCCCAAGCCCTGGGCATCTCCCTTCCCCACTGAATGACCCCCAGGGAGTTTTGGGCCGGATTGAAGCCACTGCCTCTTTAGAGCTTAGAGAGGCCCCTTTAATGGACCAGGAGGAGCCCAAGGGAGCCCCCCAGACAGACAGACAGCCCCCCAAAGGCCCAGCAGAGACTCCTCCAATATATATATATATATATATGTATTTATACCCCGCTCTTCAGCGACAAGGCTATCAGAGCGGCTTACAAATTGTTAAGCAATAGCAATGTACACATCCCACCCCCTTAAAATACAATTAAATAGTTCAGCAATTAAAACATAATAGTAGTAATAATAATAATAAATAGGCAGTGGCCTATTAAGGGTTTGGGGACGGGGACAGGACCCACCGGGGGGCTCCTTTCCTGACCAGAAGTGGGGGGCAAGAGAGGGGCCCCGTTTCTCCCCCCAGCCAGCCAGCCAGGCAGCCCCCTCCCTCCCCCTCCCTTTCTTTGGGGGTCCTCGGGGGCCCCCTCCCCAAGAACGCCCCCTGAGGGTCCCTCCGCCCCCCGGCCACCCTCCCGTGGCTCCTCCTCTCCCCACCGAGACCCCTTTGGGGGTCCCTTCGCCCCCACTCCTCCTCAGCCCCTCTTCCGGCTCCCAGGGGATTCCCCCAACTCCGCCGGGGCCTCCGAGGCGGACTTCCTAGAGCGTCGCAGGAGCCGGCCTCCCAAAACCGGAAACAGCCTTCCAGGCCAGGAGGACTCCCTGCAGACGCTCTAGCCCCCGCCACTCTGTGGCCCGGCCCTCTCAGCCAATCCTAGGCGGCCCCATGATGACTCTCTAGCCTCCATTGCTCTATTGGCCGGACCTCTGAGAGGAATATGCCTAGAAAGTCTCTATGGCGACGCTCTGGCCACGGACTCTCGGAGGGTTGGCCCTCTGAGACGTGGATCCTAGAGAGTCTCACAATGACTCTCTAGCCTCAATTCCTCTATGGACCGGCCCTCTGAGATGAATATGCCTAGACGGTCTCTACGGCGACGCTCTGGCCTTCATTCTCGGAGGGCCGGCTGAGAAAAAGCGAGAAAGCGGCCACACGATGGCGCTGTGGTATAAGATATAGTGCATCTTCCCCCTATGTTGGTCTATGAAGTGGAATGTGGTGCACCGCTCTAACGGCCCCTAAAATGCCCATTAATTTAAAGAAGGGCGCCCCCTTGTGGCCACTTTCAACCAGTTTCACCCATGGGTGCAATGCCCCCCTAAAATGCCCATTAATTGAAATTACAGCCCCCTTTCGTGCCCGCTTTCATGGCAGACTATTCCCTATCATATCATTCCGTTTGGGCAGCAGTTCCCATCATCCCCACACAGAGTAGAGAGTGGGCGTTATATCCCGGCAGGGGGCGCTCCAGTTTTAGGGGCCTCAGGTCAGTCCTGGGGGGGGGATCCCTCTCTCTGCGGTGTGTGGGGATGATGGAAACTGCTGCCCCAAATGAATGGAAATCCCACTTTCTGTGCTGTGTGGGGATTATGGGAATTACAGCCCAGCCCTGTGTCCGTCTTTGACAGGTAATGCAGTGCACCGGTCTCACGGCTCCTAAAAGGCCCCAAAATCACAGCCTTAAAAGTAGTTGGAGGGCCTGTTTCTCGCAGCTGATTGGTTGGCCGAGCGGTTAAGGGCCACCCTCTTGAGCTCTTTTGGTTCGGAGTTCGAATCCGCGCCGGAAAAATTGATTTATTTTTTTAAAAAGTTCCCTTCCTGAATCGGACCCTCAAAAGTTCCTGCGTGGATCCTAATTAGTGTGCGAGGATGTCCGAGTGGTCAAGAGAGCCGTCCATGGATTCTTTGTGCTGAGTTCAAATTCCCCATAAAGGCGAATTTATCATTACTATCAATATTAGCCCAGCCTTGCAGGGTCTCAAAGGCTCCCTGGAGGGAATCCAAGTGGCCTGGAGGTTAAGAGCCCCGACCTTAAGCTCTGTGGTCGTGGGTTCAAAGCCCGGCAGAACATGCTTAGCTGCAGCTAAGCTTTTTAATTTGCCAATTTGATTAATTTGATTAATTTTAATCTTGGCATTTAGTCTGAGCCTCTCAGTGATTTATTTGCAGGGGTGTCCCTGTCTTTTCTGCTGCGTCCTGGTTCCTAAAAGTCCCTCCTCGGCCTTGTTTCCACCCCTCCGGGCAAACCCAGCTTTCTTTCAGGCCCAGGGGGGTCCCGAGCCCCCAAAAAGACACTTTTCGAGGCGTTCCTTGAAGGGAAATGTAGTGCACCACTCTAACGGTGTCGTTCCTTGAAGGGGACTATAGTGCACCGCTCTAACTGCCCCCAAAATGCCCATGAATTTAAGGAAGGGCGCCCCCCTGTGGCCACTTTGCACCAGTTTCACCCATGGGTGCAATGCCCCCTAAAATGCCCATTAGTTTAAATTACAGCCCCCTTTCGTGCCCGCTTTCATGGCAGACTGTCCCCTATCATATCATTCCGTTTGGGTAGCAGTTCCCATCATCCCCACACAGAGTAGAGAGTGGGGGTTTTATCCCGGCAGGGGGCGCTCCAGTTTTAGGGGCCTCAGGTCAGTCCGGGGGGGGGGATCCCTCTCTCTCTGCGGTGTGTGTGGATGATGGGAGCTGCTGGCCAAGATGAATGGAGATCCCACTTTCTGTGCTATGTGGGGACGATGGGAGCTGCTTCCGAGACTCAATAGAAACCCCAGCTTTTCTTGGCAGGGGATGATGGGAGCTGCTATGCAAACTGTATAGAAACCCCCTCTCTGTGCCCACTCTCGGAGCTAGACCGTCTGAGAAAAAGCGAGAAAGCTGCCACAAGAGGGCGCTGTGCTGTAAGATATAGTGCACCGCTCTCCCTGTGTCGGTCCTTAGGGGGAATGCAGTGCACCGCTCTCACGGCTCCTAAAAGGCCCCAAAATCACAGCCTTAAAAGTAGTTGGACGGCCTGTTTCTCGCAGCTGATTGGTTGGCCGAGCGGTTAAGAGCCTCCTTCTCCAGATCTTTTGGTAAAGAGTTCAAATCCTGCAGGGGAAGTTTATTTTTTTAATTCTTCCCTTCCTGAATCGGACCCTCAAAAGTTCCTGCGTGGATCCTAATTAGTGTGCGAGGATGTCCGAGTGGTCAAGAGAGCCGTCCATGGATTCTTTGTGCTGAGTTCAAATTCCCCATAAAGGCGAATTTATCATTACTATCAATATTAGCCCAGCCTTGCAGCGTCTCAAAGGGTCCCTGGAGGGAATCCAAGTGACCTGCCTGGGTGGCCTGGAGGTTAAGAGCCCCGACCTTAAGCTCTGTGGTCGTGGGTTCAAAGCCCGGCAGAACATGCTTAGCTGCAGCTAAGCTTTTTAATTTGCCAATTTGATTAATTTGATTAATTTTAATCTTGGCATTTAGTCTGAGCCTCTAAGTCATTTATTTGCAGGGCTGCCTCTGTCTTTTCTGCTGCGTCCTGGTTCTTAAAAACTCCCTCCTCGGCCTTGTTTCCACCCCTTCGGGCAAACCCAGCTTTCTTTCAGGCCCAGGGGGGTCCCGAGCCCCAAAAAGACATTTTTCAAGGCGTTCCTTGGAGGGAAATGTAGTGCACCACTCTAACGGTGTCGGTCCTTCAGGGGGACTATAGTGCACCGCTCTAACTGCCCCCAAAATGTCCATTAATTTAAGGAAGGGCGCCCTCTTGTGGCCACTTTGCACCAGTTTCACCCATGGGTGCAATGCCCCCCTAAAATGCCCAATAATTTAAATTACAGCCCCCTTTCGTGCCCGCTTTCATGGCAGACTGTCCCCTGTCATATCATTCCGTTTGGGCAGCAGTTCCCATCATCCCCACACAGAGTAGAGAGTGGGGGTTTTACCCAGGCAGGGGGCGCTCCAGTTTGAGGAGGCTCAGGTCAGTCTTGAGGAAAAAACATCCCTCTCTGCGGTGTGTGGGGATGATGGGAACTGCAGACCAAACTGCATAGAAATCCCACCTGCTGCGCTGTGTGGGGACGATGGGAACTGCTTCCAAGGCTGAATGAAACCCCAGCTTTTCTTGGCAGGGGATGACTGTACAGAAACCCCCTCTCTATGCTGTGTGTGTCTCTGGTGTGGAGAAGGAGGATGGGAATTAGAGTGGTCCCCTTTTGCTCCCATTGCAACAGTATTATTATTCCGGAGTTGGAAGGGGGTCTCAAAGGGTCCCTGGAGGGAATCCAAGTGACCTGCCTGGGTGGCCTGGAGGTTAAAAGCCCTGACCTTAAGCTCTGTGGTTGTGGGTTCAAAGCCTGGCAGAACATGCTTAGCTTCAGCTAAGCTTTTTAATTTGCCAATTTCATTAATTTGATTAATTTTAATCTTGGCATTTAGTCTGAGCCTCTCAGTGATTTATTTCCAGGGGCGTCCATGTCTTTTCTGCTGCGTCGTGATTCTTAAAAAGTCCCTCCTCTGCCTTGTTTCCACCCCTCCATGCAAACCCAGCTTTCTTTCAGGCCCAGGGGGGTCCCGAGCCCCAAAAAGACACTTTTCTCCCTTCCCAGGCCGTCCTTGATGGGGACTATAGTGCACCGCGCTAACGGTGTTGGTCCTCGGTGGGGAATGTCGTGCCCCGCTGTTTCTTGTGCGCTGTTTATGGCAAAAAGTACTTTCGGTCAGCTTGGCAGGGCAGAGGACTCATTCGGGCTATTGCTCTTGACAGTCCCATCACAAGGCTTTCCAGAGGACTAGAAAAACAAGATAACCTCATTTGCCCAATTAACACTGGTTTTTATCCCTTTGTTAGGTTTTTTTGGGAGGGGGGCGCTTTTCGTAAAAAAGCAGACTCAAAGAGGTGTTGCTAGACGCTGAAGACTTTAGAGCTCCATATGAACAAAAAATAAAGCTTAAAAATAAAGTCAACATACTATTGTTTACCTTATAAACTCTGTGTTTTATTAGATCAAGCATTATAGGTTTATATGATACCACGCTGTGCCCAACAAGGGGGGCTTTGTGGGTACAGAAGGAGGGTGGCACTCCCCTCCGCTCTGGGGACTCCTCCGAACTTTGGTCGTCCTTCTTGTGAGCCTCAGCCAGCGGGGTTGGATCTCTGTTTTGCAAAGCCCCCCGACAGGGACAGTAAGCCCGGGTGTGGCGGACCCTCTTCCTCCTCCGGCGTCCCCGAAAAAGTCCGCCGTCCTGCAAGTAGAAAAGAAGAAGGAAAGGTTTTCTCAACGCAGGCCAAAAAAAGCAAGCAAGTCGGTTGGATTTTGCAGTCGGATTGTGCGGAAGGAAAAGTCTCCCCACCCCTCCTGCACCCCCTTCTCTTCCTGCCCCCCATCAGTCCAGGGGGATGCAAAGGGGTCGGATCCCCCCCCCAAACTCTTTCCCGCCCCCGGGGTCCCCTTCCCCTGACCTGGAAGAGGCTTGGGCGGGAGTTGGGGAGCTCTTCCCTCCTCAGGGGGGCCGAAGGGAGGGCAGGGGGTGCCCCCATATGTACCCCAAGCCCTGGGCATCTCCCTTCCCCACTGAATGACCCCCAGGGAGTTTTGGGCCGGATTGAAGCCACTGCCTCTTTAGAGCTTAGAGAGGCCCCTTTAATGGACCAGGAGGAGCCCAAGGGAGCCCCCCAGACAGACAGACAGCCCCCCAAAGGCCCAGCAGAGACTCCTCCAATATATATATATATATATATATGTATTTATACCCCGCTGTTCAGCAACAAGGCTATCAGAGCGGCTTACAAATTGTTAAGCAATAGCAATGTACACATCTACACTGCATGAAGCAGCTTCCAATGTGTGTTAGCTATAATAATAATAATAATAATAATAATGATTTATTTATATCCCCTCTAGGAAACACAACCGGGGTGGCTCACAAGATCTAAAGCATACATCCAAATCCCTCAATCCCACCCCCTTAAAATACAATTAAATAGTTCAGCAATTAAAACATAATAGTAATAACAATAACAATAAACAATAGGCAGTGGCCTATTAAGGGTTGGGGGACGGGGACAGGACCATGGAGTGCATTCCCAAGGGCTGGTGGACCTCTTGCTCCCATCATCCACTGCCGAGCACGGGGGGGGGACTTCCTTACCTCTCGGGCCCCTCAGGGTGTTGGAAGATAGGTCCCATCATCCCCGGGCAAGGCAGAAGACAGGGGGGGTCCCAATCAGCCCTTTCTGAGCTCGGGACCCCCTGAAGGGTGTTTTGGCATGGCATTCCCAGAATGCTTTGGGCTGCAGGGCGGCAGCCATGTTGGCTGAGGGCTCATGGGAGTTGTCATAATGTCATAATGTCATAATGGTTTCTTACAGCAATGCATTTACTAATGGAGAGATTCCATCGCAGTCACCTAACAAAACTTTTCTCTTCAGACACTCATATTACTTGAAGAGAAATGAGTTGAGGGCAAGCAAAATGTCTTGCTTCCTCACCTCCCTAATAAAAGCCCAGTTGCTTGAGAAACCTCTATCTTCCTACTTTTCTTGCAATGTTTAAGGCCCTGGCTGCAATTTGCCAGGCCGGGGGACAGGGAGACCCTGTAGGCCCCCTAAAACTGGGCTGGTGGGAGGGCGGGGTCCCCCTAAAATAATCGGGAAGAACTGGATTACCAAAACTCCCATGTAGCTGAAACCCCTCGGGAATTGCTTTTAAAATGTCTTACATGTGATAGGGAGACAGGCCTTAAGGTTGCAGTCTGGATTTATGCACAGGAACAAACCTGAGGGTGTCCTAACTGAGGGTGATAGTGGGAGCAATCATCATGAAGATGATGTTACTATCACCGAGGCCTCCCAGGAATAAGGACGCCATGCTCAGTAACTTGGGAGGAAGCTAAACTCATTGGGAGAAAGGGCATTTCTAAGGACACTTTCTGCTTGTAAGCTTCTTCCTAGTTAACGATGAGTGAACATCCGTGGCTGGGGAACGAATTTGCCCCTCTGAGGCACGACAAGGGCTGCTTTCATGAACTAAAGAGGGGTTCCTGATCAGAGCAGGAAGACAACTTTCCTGCTCCCAGAGGCTCTAGCAAACATCTATTGCCTTAAGTGGTTTCGCTGAGCCAAAGGTGGGTTTACCTCCCGGAGGAGGAGAGCAGCCATTCTTACTCCATGTGCCAGAGAAAATCTAGATAAATACGGCCTACTTTTCCATTGTGACTCATTCATCCTTGAAATAAGCAGCATTAGCAAAGGATTTGTTTCCCATTGTTTTTACTTTTACTCTGGACATGCTCTGGGGCCAGGCTAGGCTCGCTAAGTAGTTAAGGCTTTTGAACACTGATGGCTCAGATCCCAACGATAAAATCATTAAGTTAAAAGGGGCCGATCTGCCCAACCCCACAGCATCCCTGACTGGGCCTTTGGACTCTCCAATGAAGGAGTGCCCACCTGCCTGAAACATCTGATTGTGCATAACACAAAGAGACTAAGAGTCTACTCAGCATAACGTTTTATGCACAAGCCCCAAGTCAAAGTGGAATAGAGGCTTTACATTAATAAGCAACACAAATGTAGATCAGCCTTTTTACTTCACCTGTTTTCCCCTTTTTTTCTTTTTATAGTTAGGATGTGTGGGACCTTTCCAAGAACGGAGGGAAATCTTATTACCTCGAGCAGAAAGTGACCTTGGTCGTTTCCAAAATTTTAAATTTCATTAGCTATATTTTTACAGATTTTATTTTTCACTTAGCTCATTTACAACCTCACAGAAAGCTTCTTCAACTTTGGGCTAATGTATGAACAGAAGAACCACCAAGTGGCATCAGACCAAAGACATTAACAATAAGGCCATCGGTACACTTAAAAATAGTGGATGGAATTCCTCAAAAGCTCACGCTAAAATCAAGCGTTCGGTATCAAAGGTGCTGCTAGATTGTTTCCCCTTTGTTTTCAAGAAGTCTGTGGGTTGCTGCACAATACAGGGGAGACACCTGTGGAAACCATCAAGATACTTCTTAATTGGGCTGTTAAATACATATGCTTTGTCACCTTGATTTACTCTGGGAGTGGAACTGCTAGAGTTTTCCATTTCTGTGTTAAGTAGGCAGGTCCCAAGGCTGCAGTCTGGAGTTATGCACAGGAACACAACGGAGGATGTTCAAGCTATTACTCTTCATCTGCTCAGGGGCACCGAGATCCTTGCTTAAAGTGTGGGAAACACTCGTTCTGGTACTGGCAGCTTGCAAACTCTTTCCACAAATGCCCAAAGTGGCTCCAGATATTTAACAGCAGATCCCAGGAGCGCGAGGGCCTAATCTATGGATGGGAGTCATTGTGTGTTATCACAAAGTATGTGTATGTGCAACAGTATCTTTAAAGCTGGAACCAGATTCTCACCTATTTCCCACGCTCTTCTGTCAGGCTCTGCTGTTTGTTTATAAGCTGCCATTGCTGCCTATTCGCCAGAGTTGGTCACGTTTAAAGTGCAGGAGGGAAGAAACAGCCATCCCTGAAATTAGAGAGATAAACAATGTTCAGTGAATGAAGCAAGAGTTGTCCTTTGACCACATCTATGGGGAATTGTGTGTATACCTCTACACACAAGGGGCTGCATGAATTGTGTGAGGAATAAAACAAGCCTCATAATACAGCTCCTGCTGGGATTGTTACAAAACAATTTACAACCTTATTGAAGAAAATTATTTGGCAAAAATGAATGATGTGAACAAAGATTCTGTGCTAAAATACAAAGCCAACATACTCTGTGCTTGGAGACACTTCTTAGAAAAAATGATGAGAATTAATCTGTAATAATGCTCATTAATCAGCCTCCTGAATTTATTATTAGTGTGGATAAAGTGTACCCCCCCCCATTAGAAAAGTCACAGAGGACAACCAAAAGCAAAAACCGGTTCGATCATCCACCATGTTCTGCTTCCAGGGGCTTAAGACTGACTTTAGGAGAGGCAGAGAGAGAGAGACAGCAAAATCTTGGATATTTGGAGCTGTACCCCTTGTCCACACCTTAAGTGTATTTCCAAGGCCTTTCTTTCTCTGCCGCCAAGTAGGGGTGTAATTCAAATTCTGGGACATTTGGGGGCATCCCTTTGTCCATGCTTGGCACAGCAGGAGAGCAGGGGAAAAGTGGGGGTGTTATTCAAATTATGGGGCATTTGCAGGGGTCTCTGTGCCCATGGTTGGCACAGCATCAAAGGGGGGAGAAAGGGAGGCTGTAGTTTAAACTGGGTGTTTTATGGGGTCACAGCAGCCAAAGTGTAGCAAAAGGGGGGTATCTAAATAACCAGGCATTTGGGAGGGTCTCTGTGCCCGTGGTTGGCAGAGCAGGAGAGCAAGTAAAAAGTGGGGGTGTAATATAAATTATAGGGCATTTGTTGGGGTCCCTGTGCCCATGGGTGGCACAGCAGCCAAAGTGTGGCAAAAGGGGGGTGATATCTAAATATCCAGGCATTTTGGGGGCTCACTGTGCCCGTGGGTGGCGCCAAGAGGCCCGAGGGGGCTGGGGGTCCCTCGCCGTCATCCTCCTCCTCCTGGTTTCCCTCCTCGAGAGCTTCCTCCATCTTGGCAGGGACCTCCGAGGCGCCCTTCCTAGATTGTCCCCAAAGCCAGGCTCCGGCCCTCGGAAACAGGCGACCGGAAGGCCTACCTGCGGCGCTGAGGCCTGCGTCTCCTTGGTCCCGCCTCTCTTGGACGGAACCGCCGAGAAAGTCTATGGGGCGACGCTCTGGGCCTGGCCTCTCAGAGAGCCGGCCATCGGAAACGGAAGTCCAATACGGCCGGATGCTGACGCTCTATCCTCCGAGGCTCTATGCCCTGCCCTCTGACCCGGAAGCTCCTATTAAGTCTATCCGACGACGCTCT
Organism: Gambelia wislizenii; assembly: GCA_030847615.1. NCBI lineage: Eukaryota > Metazoa > Chordata > Lepidosauria > Squamata > Crotaphytidae > Gambelia > Gambelia wislizenii. The sequence continues at coordinate 4,589,599 of JAUMIR010000018.1, read as the reverse complement.
GTGCCTCAAATCTCAGAGGGCCTGCCCTCTGACCCGGAAGTCCTAGTCTATCGCGTGCCGACGCTCTAGCCCTCCCAACTCGCTGTCCGGGCCCTCTGAGACTGGCCCGCCTCGAAGGTCACCATAGCAACGCACTTGGCAACGGCTCCAGGGAGCCCCGCCCGCCCTCTCTCGCAGGCCAGGGCGGCATCTGGTGGCCGATCCGGAGCACTGCAGCCGGGAAGGAAACTCCGCGCTTTTCCCTGGGAGCCGTTACAGGGAAAGGGGGCGAAAATGGGGGGTCCTCAATAAATTAATGGGCAAAATTAATGAGTGGAAGATGGTTAATTGGGAATGTTTTTTGAAATTTTATTGAAATAAGTCCATTCTAGTGAAAAATACACCCGACCACAAAAGGCCGTTGGAGTAACGCAATAATAATAATAATAATAATAATAATAATTGTTTTCCTTTTTTCTTACTAAAACAAAAATAAAACTATCTATCCTAACACTAATATATTTTTCCTCTTAATCTAAACACACTATAGTCATATTAAGGAACTGCCTCTGGCCACCAGCCGCCCTCAGTTCGGACTGCTTCCAGGAACGGACAGGTTGCTTTTCCAGTTTACAAAAAACCCACATAAGCAGCCCGAAGTCTGAAGAGCTTGGCTGGCATTTTCCACGGCTGGTTTTGGGGGTCAAAAATGTGGGTGCCCTTCCTCAGCACCCCAAAAGACGGAATTTAATCACTTTTTTTCTTTTCTAATGAACATTATATTTACACATTACAATTATACCTATTTGGAAAAGAAAAAAAATAATTAAAAATTAATTAAAATAATAATGCGATAATAAGAATAAGAATTATAAAATATTTATTTAAAGATATCTCTTAAGTTACTGCTGGGGTTCTCATTAAACCACAGCCAAATTTTCTTCCAAGGCTAGTTGGGCAACATTCTCAGCGCTCTGAGGGAAAAGGAGCTTTAAGGCCGCGAGCGGCACATTGACACCGAGGCCTTAAATGGCCGTGGGCAGCCTCAAGCCGGAAGTAGCGCTTTAGAGTAGCGGTTAAGCCAGTCGCGCATTGGCCACAAGGCCGCCGGTTCGACTCCCTAGGGATCCTTTTCACACTTTTCGGGACGTCACCAACTGAAGCCTTAAGTGGTAGTGAGCAGCTTTAAACCGGAAGTGCCGCCTTAGAGTAGCGGTTAAGCCACTCATACATTGGCCGTAAAGTCCCCAGTTCGACTCCCAAGGGCTCCTTTTCGCACTTTCCGGGACGTCACCAACTGAAGCCTTAAGTGGCAGTGAGCAGCTGTAAACCGGAAGTGCCGCCTTGGGGTAGCGGTTAAGCCACTCGCACATTGGCCGCAAAACCCCCAGTTCGACTCCCAAGGGCTCCTTTTCGCGCTTTTCTAGGACGTCACCACCCGAAGCCTTAAGTGGCAGTGAGCAGCCTCAAACCGGAAGTGCCGCCTTAGGGCAGCGGTTAAGCCACTCGCGTATTGGCCGCAAGGCCGCCGGTTCGATTCCAGGCGGTTCCTTTTCACTCTTTCTGTGACGTCACCGGGCTCAGAGAGGTTAAATTGACCAAAACGCGTTTTCTGGCCGGGGGCCAGACATGGGACAGTGGGTTAAACGACCGTCCCGAGGGTCTCCACTCCACACGGGGGCGCGAGCTCGATCCCGGCTTCAACCTTTTCCCCCGAATACATACCAAGCACCCAGTGACGTCACAGGGATGAATCCCAGAAACCAGAGACCGACACCCACACACCCACCCACCAGAACCCGATACATCCCCTGACCCCACCCCGAAACCACAACCCCCCCCACCCCCAGGAAACTCAAAGACAGAACCACACAGGATATCCCCCCACACCACATACGCCCCAGGACACGATAAATACCAATTACATACATAGATACAAGTGAACCATATACCTCCTAGTAGATGCATCCATGTAATAGGATCAAGAATTAATTACTATGTTTGGGTGTGTTTTATGGGTTTTCGTCTGGAAATTTCATGGTCTGTATTATTGGAAAGTCTGTGACGTCACACGGTTGAACTCCAAGACCACGAGTTCGATTCCCACCGACACCTCAAGGAAACCTAGACCAAAACCCATAAAACACAACCAGACACATTCCCACACCAATAGAAAAGAAACTTTATGAACTTGAACTATGAATTCTACATCCTATTATATAGCGATATCTAGGTTTGCTTTTATCTATCTAATTAGTATCTATTGGGGAAGTTAATCTGCTGGGGATTGGGGTGTGTGGCTTCTCGTGGTGTGGGGAGTATGGTGGGTGGTTCTGTCTTTCCTATTGGGGTGTGTGGTTTCCCGGAGGTTCGCTGGTGGGATGTGTGGAGGTGGGGTGTGTGTATCGGGCTCTGAGTTTCTGGGATTCACCCCTGTGACGTCACTGGGTGCTTGGTATGTATTCGGGGGAAAAGGTTGAAGCCGGGATCGAACTTGCGACCCCCTGTGGTGACCTCCGGGACGGTCGTTTGGCCCACTGTCCCATGTCTGGCCCCCGGCCAGAGAAGGCGTTTTGGTCAATTTAACCTCTCTGAGCCCGGTGACGTCACAGAAAGAGTGAAAAGGAACCGCCTGGAATCGAACCGGCGGCCTTGCGGCCAATACGCGAGTGGCTTAACCGCTGCCCTAAGGCGGCACTTCCGGCTTGAGGCTGCTCACTGCCACTTAAGGCTTCGGGTGGTGACGTCCTAGAAAAGCGCGAAAAGGAGCCCTTGGGAGTCGAACTGGGGACTTTACGGCCAATGTATGAGTGGCTTAACCGCTACTCTAAGGCGGCACTTCCGGTTTTGAGCTGCTCACTACCACTTAAGGCTTCAGTTGGTGACGTCCCGGAAAGTGTGAAAAGGATCCCTAGGGAGTCGAACCGCCGGCCTTGTGGCCAATGAGAGTGGCTTAACCGCTACCCTAAAACGCCACTTCCGGTTTCGAGCTGCTCACTGCTACTTAAGGCTTCAGTTGGTGACGTCCCGCAGAGCGCGAAAAGGGACCCCCGCGAGTCGAACCGGCGGCCTTGTGGCCAATGCGCGAGTGAATTAACCGCTACCCTAAGGCAGCACTTCCGGTTTGAGGCTGCCAACTGCCACTTAAGGCCTCGGTGGCAAAGTGCCGCTTGCGGCCTTAAAGTTCCTTTTCCCTCAGAGCTCTATCAATTTAGCCCAAATATCCTTTGAGAAAAATTTGGCTGTGGATTAATGAGAGAACCCCAGCAGTAACTTAAGGGATATCTTTAAATAAATAAATATATTATTGTTATTGCATTATTATTTTTATTAATTTTAAATTAATTTTTTTCTTTTCCAAATAGGTATAATTGTAATGTGTAAATATAATGTTCATTGGAAAAGAAAAAAAGTGATTAAATTCCCTCTTTTGGGGTGCTGAGGAAGGGCACCCACATTTTTGACCCCCAAAACCAGCCGTGGAAAATGACAGCCAAGCTCTTCAGACTTCAGGCTGCTTATGTGGTTTTTTTATAAACTGGAAAAGCAACCTGTCTGTTCCTGGAAGCAGTCCGAACTGAGGGCCGCTGGTGGCCAGAGGCAGTTCCTTGGCAACCTGAGAGGATTTTTGCTGAATGGAAACTTCAACCTCCTCAAGAGATTAACCCAAGACTGGATCTCCTTGTCACTGCCTCTGGCCACCAAGGGCTGCGAGTTCGGACTCCATCCCAGAACAGATGATTCCGGCTTACCATTCCCGCCCTTTCTCTCCCCAATTTATTTTTTCGGGGCGGGGGGGGGGAGCTTGAAAGGCTGGGGAAGAAAAACAAAGCAACCTATTATTGCTGGAAGTGGTGGATGATGGTTTTGACCACCACTGGGTCACTTTTCTGATTTACACACACACAAAAACTTGAGTCCGAAGATCTCCATTTTCCACGGCTGGTTTTCGGACCCAGAAATTTGAATCCTCCCCTCCCACCCCCCATGCTTCCCTTTTCCCAACTCAAAAAATAGGAATTTTCCAGACTTCCCTCTCAACCGTCAGCAATTCAGTACAGTTGTCCCTTCCTATCCGCAGGGGGTTGGATCCAGGACCCCCTTTCGTGGATACCGAAACCCATGGATACTCAAGGCCCCTCATATACCATGGCATAGCAAAATGGTGTCCCTTAGATAAGATAGCAAAATGAAAGTTTGCTTGTTGGATTATGATTTTTAAACCTATTTTAGCTCTTGCATCCGCAATAAAACCACGTTTCCTATTCAGATTTTCCACGATTAACAGCCAGGAAGATGTTTGTTCTCAGCGCTTGGGACCTCGATTCTGAGTTTTCCATGTTAAGCCATTTTTGAGGGATTTTCAGAAGCCTCCGGTTGCTCAAACCATTGGGCCGCACTGCCTGTGGCTTTTAAGGTCGGGGCATGGCGGCCCTTGAAGGCCAAAGGAAGCCAAAGGAGGGGAATGTGCCATTTCAGCTGATGGGACATCCACCCTCCTATTATGGGGCATTGGGGGATCCCTGTGCCCATGGTCTCCGTAGCAATGGCTCTCGGGACCCCTACCCTCCCACCCACCCACCCATTTTAGACATTTGGGGGGGGATTAGGATATTTTTTTATTGGAATAAAACCATTCAACGGAAAAATACACGCGTCCGCAAAATACCGTAACAATAACGCAAAAATAATAATAGTAATAATAATAATGATAATAAAATTTATTTTTATCCCACCCCTCTGTTAAAACAATCGGGGCAGCTTACAAAAATTAAAATACCAATACAATTTAAAATCCCCAAATACCACCCACACCCACCCTCCCCCATAAAAAGATATTAAACCAAATACATTAGAACAACTGATATAAAATCACATTAACTTAATAAATAATAAATAGCCAGCAGACTAAAAAGAGCCAGGAGCCCCTGAGGCCGGGATCTAATCCGGAAAGGCCTGTCGAAAGAGACCGTCTTTAGCGCTTTTTTAAAGCTACTCAAGCTGCAGGCCATTCCGTAAATTGAGGGCGATTACCGAAAAGGCCCTCTTAATCGTTTTCCTCTTTTCTTACTAATACAGGAAAAAAAAAATATCCTAACACTAATACTGTACATGCACAGTATAAGCACTTCTTTTCTTTTCCAATGCTCATTATATTTACACGTTACAATTACGGTGAACTCGCCACGGGTCAGCGTAAGAGGGGCGCTCCAAAAAAATGATACAAGGACTCCCTGAAACAACATCTCAGGCTCAGCCAAATGGATCCCCAACAGTGGTCCGCCCTGGCCTCACATCGGGAGGCATGGAGACGCACTATCCACAATGCTGCAGCCTTATTTGAGAACTCACGACGAACAAGTCTTGAAGAGAAACGACAACGCAGAAAGAATCACAACCCGGAAACATCACCCAAGGAGACCTTCTGCTGTGCTTTCTGCAACCGGACTTGTTTCTCGGATTGGCCTTTTTAGGCATCAGCGCGCTTGCAGAAAGCGCGGGATGAGTCCTTCCTGAATCTTCGTTTGCGAAGAAAAGCCAGAGAGAGAGAGAGACAATTATACCTATTTGGAAAAGAAAAAAAAAACAATAAAAGATTAATAAAAATAATAGAAAAATAATATTTATTTAAAGATATTCTTTAGCATTATTGCTGGGGTTGTCTCATTAAACCACAGTCAAAACTTCACATCAGGAAAGGGGGCAAACATGGGGGCTCCTTAATTATTGGCCATTTTGGGGGGTCCGTGCCCATGGTTGGAACAGCAAGAGAGCGGGCAAAAAGTGGGGGTGTAATTCAAATTGTGGGACATTGGGGGGGGTCCCTGTGCCCATGCTCGGCATACCAGAAGAGCGGGCAAAAAGTGGGGGTGTAATTCAAATTATGGGGTATTTTGGGGGGACCTGTGCCCATGGTTGGCATAGCAGGAGAGCGGGCAAAAAGTGGGGGTGTAATTCAAATTATGAGGTATTTTGGGGGACATGTGCCCATGGTTGGAACGGCAAGAGAGCGGGCAAAAAGTGGGGGTATACTTCAAATTCTGGGACATTTGGGGGGGGGTCCCTGTGCCCATGCTCGGCATACCAGCAGAGCGGGCAAAAAGTGGGGGTGTAATTCAAATTATGGGGTATTTTGGGGGGACCTGTGCCCATGGTTGGCATAGCAGGAGAGCGGGCAAAAAGTGGGGGTGTAATTCAAATTATGAGGTATTTTGGGGGACATGTGCCCATGGTTGGAACAGCAAGAGAGCGGGCAAAAAGTGGGGGTATACTTCAAATTCTGGGACATTTGGGGGGGGGTCCCTGTGCCCATGCTCGGCATACCAGCAGAGCGGGCAAAAAGTGGGGGTGTAATTCAAATTATGGGGTATTTTGGGGGGACCTGTGCCCATGGTTGGCATAGCAGGAGAGCGGGCAAAAAGTGGGGGTGTAATTCAAATTATGCGGTATTTTGGGGGGACATGTGCCCATGGTTGGCATAGCAGGAGAGCGGGCAAAAAGTGTGGGTATAATTCAAATTTTGGGACATTGGGGGGGGGGTCCCTGTGCCCATGCTCGGCATACCAGCAGAGCGGGCAAAAAGTGGGGGTGTAATTCAAATTATGGGGTATTTTGGGGGGACCTGTGCCCATGGTTGGCATAGCAGGAGAGCGGGCAAAAAGTGGGGGTGTAATTCAAATTATGGGGTATTTTGGGGGGACCTGTGCCCATGGTTGGCATAGCAGGAGAGCGGGCAAAAAGTGGGGGTGTAATTCAAATTATGGGGTATTTTGGGGGGACATGTGCCCATGGTTGGCATACCAGGAGAGCGGGCAAAAAGTGGGGGTGTAATTCAAATTATGGGGTAAACTCAGGAGGGCAGAGTGCCACAAAGCAGGCACCAGGGGGCACTTTCCATGACTGATGTGGGCAATTCAGGGGGTATAAAACTCAGGAGGGCAGAGTGCCACAAAGCAGGCACCAGGGGGCATTTTCCATGACTGATATGGGCATTTCAGGGGGCATAAAACTCAGGAGGGCAGAGTGCCACAAAGCAGGCACCAGGGGGCATTTTCCACGACTGATGTGGGCAATTCAGGGGGTATAAAACTCAGGAGGGCAGAGTGCCACAAAGCAGGCACCAGGGGGCATTTTCCATGACTGATGTGGGCATTTCAGGGGGCATAAAACTCAGGAGGGCAGAGTGCCACAAAGCAGGCACCAGGGGGCATTTTCCATGACTGATATGGGCATTTCAGGGGTATAAAACTCAGGAGGGCAGAGTGCCACAAAGCAGGCACCAGGGGGCATTTTCCATGACTGATGTGGGCATTTCAAGGGGCATAAAACTCAGGAGGGCAGAGTGCCACAAAGCAGGCACCAGGGGCCATTTTCCATGACTGATGTGGGCATTTCAAGGGGTATAAAACTCAGGAGGGCAGAGTGCCACAAAGCAGGCACCAGGGGGCATTTTCCACGACTGATGTGGGCATTTCAGGGGGTATAAAACTCAGGAGGGCAGACTGCCAGAAAGCAGGCACCAGGGGGCATTTTCCATGACTGATATGAGCATTTCAGGGGGTATAAAACTCAGGAGGGCAGAGTGCCACAAAGCAGGCACCAGGGGGCATTTTCCATGACTGATGTGGGCATTTCAGGGGGTATAAAACTCAGGAGGGCAGACTGCCAGAAAGCAGGCACCAGGGGGCATTTTCCACGACTGACGTGGGCATTTCAGGGGGTATAAAACTCAGGAGGGCAGAGTGCCACAAAGCAGGCACCAGGGGGCATTTTCCATGACTGATGTGGGCATTTCAGGGGGTATAAAACCCAGGAGGGCAGAGTGCCACAAAGCAGGCACCAGGGGGCATTTTCCATGACTGATGTGGGCATTTCAAGGGGTATAAAACTCAGGAGGGCAGAGTGCCACAAAGCAGGCACCAGGGGGCATTTTCCATGACTGATATGGGCATTTCAGGGGTATAAAACTCAGGAGGGCAGAGTGCCACAAAGCAGGCACCAGGGGGCATTTTCCATGACTGATGTGGGCATTTCAGGGGGTATAAAACTCAGGAGGGCAGAGTGCCACAAAGCAGGCACCAGGGGGCATTTTCCATGACTGATATGGGCATTTCAGGGGTATAAAACTCAGGAGGGCAGAGTGCCACAAAGCAGGCACCAGGGGGCATTTTCCATGACTGATGTGGGCATTTCAAGGGGTATAAAACTCAGGAGGGCAGAGTGCCACAAAGCAGGCACCAGGGGGCATTTTCCATGACTGATATGGGCATTTCAGGGGTATAAAACTCAGGAGGGCAGAGTGCCACAAAGCAGGCACCAGGGGGCATTTTCCATGACTGATGTGGGCATTTCAGGGGGTATAAAACCCAGGAGGGCAGAGTGCCACAAAGCAGGCACCAGGAGGGCATTTTCCATGACTGATGTGGGCATTTCAAGGGGTATAAAACTCAGGAGGGCAGAGTGCCACAAAGCAGGCACCAGGGGGCATTTTCCATGATTGATGTGGGCATTTCAGGGGGTATAAAACTCAGGAGGGCAGAGTGCCACAAAGCAGGCACCAGGAGGGCATTTTCCATGACTGATGTGGGCATTTCAAGGGGTATAAAACCCAGGAGGGCAGAGTGCCACAAAGCAGGCACCAGGAGGGCATTTTCCATGACTGATGTGGGCATTTCAAGGGGTATAAAACTCAAGAAAGCAGAGTGCCACAAAGCAGGCACCAGGGGGCATTTTCCATGATTGATGTGGGCATTTCAGGGGGTATAAAACTCAGGAGGGAAGAGTGCCACAAAGCAGGCACCAGGGGGCATTTTCCACGACTGATGTGGGCATTTCAGGGGGTATAAAACTCAGGAGGGCAGAGTGCCACAAAGCAGGCACCAGGAGGGCATTTTCCATGACTGATGTGGGCATTTCAAGGGGTATAAAACTCAGGAGGGCAGAGTGCCACAAAGCAGGCACCAGGGGGCATTTTCCATGATTGATGTGGGCATTTCAGGGGGTATAAAACTCAGGAGGGAAGAGTGCCACAAAGCAGGCACCAGGGGGCATTTTCCATGACTGATGTGGGCATTTCAGGGGGTATAAAACCGAGGAGGGCAGAGTGCCACAAAGCAGGCACCAGGAGGGCATTTTCCATGACTGATGTGGGCATTTCAAGGGGTATAAAACTCAGGAGGGCAGAGTGCCACAAAGCAGGCACCAGGGGGCATTTTCCATGATTGATGTGGGCATTTCAGGGGGTATAAAACTCAGGAGGGCAGAGTGCCACAAAGCAGGCACCAGGAGGGCATTTTCCATGACTAATGTGGGCATTTCAAGGGGTATAAAACCCAGGAGGGCAGAGTGCCACAAAGCAGGCACCAGGAGGGCATTTTCCATGACTGATGTGGGCATTTCAAGGGGTATAAAACTCAGGAGGGCAGAGTGCCACAAAGCAGGCACCAGGGGGCATTTTCCATGATTGATGTGGGCATTTCAGGGGGTATAAAACTCAGGAGGGAAGAGTGCCACAAAGCAGGCACCAGGGGGCATTTTCCACGACTGATGTGGGCATTTCAGGGGGTATAAAACTCAGGAGGGCAGAGTGCCACAAAGCAGGCACCAGGAGGGCATTTTCCATGACTGATGTGGGCATTTCAAGGGGTATAAAACTCAGGAGGGCAGAGTGCCACAAAGCAGGCACCAGGGGGCATTTTCCATGATTGATGTGGGCATTTCAGGGGGTATAAAACTCAGGAGGGAAGAGTGCCACAAAGCAGGCACCAGGGGGCATTTTCCACGACTGATGTGGGCATTTCAAGGGGTATAAAACTCAGGAGGGCAGAGTGCCACAAAGCAGGCACCAGGGGGCATTTTCCATGACTGATGTGGGCATTTCAAGGGGTATAAAACTCAGGAGGGCAGAGTGCCACAAAGCAGGCACCAGGGGGCATTTTCCATGACTGATGTGGGCATTTCAGGGGGTATAAAACTCAGGAGGGCAGAGGGCCACAAAGCAGGCACCAGGGGGCATTTTCCACGACTGATGTGGGCAATTCAGGGGGTATAAAACTCAGGAGGGCAGAGTGCCACAAAGCAGGCACCAGGGGGCATTTTCCATGACTGATGTGGGCATTTCAGGGGGCATAAAACTCAGGAGGGCAGAGTGCCACAAAGCAGGCACCAGGGGGCATTTTCCATGACTGATATGGGCATTTCAGGGGGTATAAAAGTCAGGAGGGCAGAGTGCCACAAAGCAGGCACCAGGGGGCATTTTCCATGACTGATATGGGCATTTCAGGGGGTATAAAACCCAGGAGGGCAGACTGCCACAAAGCAGGCACCAGGGGGCATTTTCCATGACTGATATGGGCATTTCAGGGGGTATAAAACCCAGGAGGGCAGACTGCCACAAAGCAGGCACCAGGGGGCATTTTCCATGACTGATATGGGCATTTCAGGGGGTATAAAACCCAGGAGGGCAGACTGCCACAAAGCAGGCACCAGGGGGCATTTTCCATGACTGATGTGGGCATTTTAAGGGGTATAAAACTCAGGAGGGCAGAGTGCCACAAAGCAGGCACCAGGGGGCATTTTCCACGACTGATGTGGGCATTTCAGGGGGTATAAAACTCAGGAGGGCAGACTGCCAGAAAGCAGGCAACAGGGGGCATTTTCCATGACTGATATGGGCATTTCAGGGGGTATAAAACTCAGGAGGGCAGAGTGCCACAAAGCAGGCACCAGGGGGCATTTTCCATGACTGATGTGGGCATTTCAGGGGGTATAAAACTCAGGAGGGCAGACTGCCAGAAAGCAGGCACCAGGGGGCATTTTCCATGACTGATGTGGGCATTTCAGGGGGTATAAAACTCAGGAGGGAAGAGTGCCACAAAGCAGGCACCAGGGGGCATTTTCCATGATTGATGTGGGCATTTCAAGGGGTATAAAACTCAGGAGGGCAGAGTGCCACAAAGCAGGCACCAGGGGGCATTTTCCATGACTGATGTGGGCATTTCAGGGGGTATAAAACTCAGGAGGGCAGACTGCCAGAAAGCAGGCACCAGGGGGCATTTTCCATGATTGATGTGGGCATTTCAAGGGGCATAAAACTCAGGAGGGCAGAGTGCCACAAAGCAGGCACCAGGGGGCATTTTCCATGACTGATGTGGGCATTTTAAGGGGTATAAAACTCAGGAGGGCAGAGTGCCACAAAGCAGGCACCAGGGGGCATTTTCCATGACTGATGTGGGCATTTCAGGGGGTATAAAACTCAGGAGGGCAGAGTGCCAAAAAGGAGGCACCAGGGGGAATTTTCCACGACTGATGTGGGCATTTCTAGGGGCATAAAACTCAGGAGGGCAGAGTGCCACAAAGCAGGCACCAGGGGGCATTTTCCATGACTGATGTGGGCATTTCAAGGGGCATAAAACTCAGGAGGGCAGAGTGCCACAAAGCAGGCACCAGGGGGCATTTTCCATGACTGATATGGGCATTTCAGGGGGTATAAAACTCAGGAGGGAAGAGTGCCACAAAGCAGGCACCAGGGGGCATTTTCCATGATTGATGTGGGCATTTCAAGGGGTATAAAACTCAGGAGGGCAGAGTGCCACAAAGCAGGCACCAGGGGGCATTTTCCATGACTGATGTGGGCATTTCAGGGGGTATAAAACTCAGGAGGGCAGACTGCCAGAAAGCAGGCACCAGGGGGCATTTTCCATGACTGATGTGGGCATTTCAGGGGGTATAAAACTCAGGAGGGAAGAGTGCCACAAAGCAGGCACCAGGGGGCATTTTCCATGATTGATGTGGGCATTTCAAGGGGTATAAAACTCAGGAGGGCAGAGTGCCACAAAGCAGGCACCAGGGGGCATTTTCCATGACTGATGTGGGCATTTTAAGGGGTATAAAACTCAGGAGGGCAGAGTGCCACAAAGCAGGCACCAGGGGGCATTTTCCATGACTGATGTGGGCATTTCAGGGGGTATAAAACTCAGGAGGGCAGAGTGCCAAAAAGGAGGCACCAGGGGGAATTTTCCACGACTGATGTGGGCATTTCTAGGGGCATAAAACTCAGGAGGGCAGAGTGCCACAAAGCAGGCACCAGGGGGCATTTTCCATGACTGATGTGGGCATTTCAAGGGGCATAAAACTCAGGAGGGCAGAGTGCCACAAAGCAGGCACCAGGGGGCATTTTCCATGACTGATGTGGGCATTTCAGGGGGTATAAAACTCAGGAGGGCAGAGGGCCACAAAGCAGGCACCAGGGGGCATTTTCCATGACTGATGTGGGCAATTCAGGGGGTATAAAACTCAGGAGGGCAGAGTGCCACAAAGCAGGCACCAGGGGGCATTTTCCATGACTGATGTGGGCATTTCAGGGGGCATAAAACTCAGGAGGGCAGAGTGCCACAAAGCAGGCACCAGGGGGCATTTTCCATGACTGATATGGGCATTTCAGGGGTATAAAACTCAGGAGGGCAGAGTGCCACAAAGCAGGCACCAGGGGGCATTTTCCATGACTGATATGGGCATTTCAGGGGGTATAAAACCCAGGAGGGCAGACTGCCACAAAGCAGGCACCAGGGGGCATTTTCCATGACTGATATGGGCATTTCAGGGGGTATAAAACCCAGGAGGGCAGACTGCCACAAAGCAGGCACCAGGGGGCATTTTCCATGACTGATGTGGGCATTTCAGGGGTATAAAACCCAGGAGGGCAGACTGCCACAAAGCAGGCACCAGGGGGCATTTTCCATGACTGATATGGGCATTTCAGGGGGTATAAAACCCAGGAGGGCAGACTGCCACAAAGCAGGCACCAGGGGGCATTTTCCATGACTGATGTGGGCATTTTAAGGGGTATAAAACTCAGGAGGGCAGACTGCCACAAAGCAGGCACCAGGGGGCATTTTCCATGACTGATATGGGCATTTCAGGGGGTATAAAACCCAGGAGGGCAGACTGCCACAAAGCAGGCACCAGGGGGCATTTTCCATGACTGATGTGGGCATTTCAAGGGGTATAAAACTCAGGAGGGCAGACTGCCACAAAGCAGGCACCAGGGGGCATTTTCCATGACTGATATGGGCATTTCAGGGGGTATAAAACTCAGGAGGGCAGAGTGCCACAAAGCAGGCACCAGGGGGCATTTTCCATGACTGATGTGGGCATTTCAGGGGGTATAAAACTCAGGAGGGCAGACTGCCAGAAAGCAGGCACCAGGGGGCATTTTCCATGACTGATGTGGGCATTTCAGGGGGTATAAAACTCAGGAGGGCAGAGTGCCAAAAAGGAGGCACCAGGGGGAATTTTCCACGACTGATATGGGCATTTCTAGGGGCATAAAACTCAGGAGGGCAGAGTGCCACAAAGCAGGCACCAGGGGGCATTTTCCATGACTGATGTGGGCATTTCAGGGGGTATAAAACTCAGGCGGGCAGAGTGCCACAAAGCAGGCACCAGGGGGCATTTTCCATGACTGATGTGGGCATTTCAAGGGGCATAAAACTCAGGAGGGCAGAGTGCCACAAAGCAGGCACCAGGGGGCATTTTCCATGACTGATGTGGGCATTTCAGGGGGTATAAAACTCAGGAGGGCAGAGTGCCACAAAGCAGGCACCAGGGGGCATTTTCCATGACTGATGTGGGCATTTCAGGGGGTATAAAACTCAGGAGGGCAGACTGCCAGAAAGCAGGCACCAGGGGGCATTTTCCATGACTGATGTGGGCATTTCAGGGGGTATAAAACTCAGGAGGGAAGAGTGCCACAAAGCAGGCACCAGGGGGCATTTTCCATGATTGATGTGGGCATTTCAAGGGGTATAAAACTCAGGAGGGCAGAGTGCCACAAAGCAGGCACCAGGGGGCATTTTCCATGACTGATGTGGGCATTTCAGGGGGTATAAAACTCAGGAGGGCAGACTGCCAGAAAGCAGGCACCAGGGGGCATTTTCCATGATTGATGTGGGCATTTCAAGGGGCATAAAACTCAGGAGGGCAGAGTGCCACAAAGCAGGCACCAGGGGGCATTTTCCATGACTGATGTGGGCATTTTAAGGGGTATAAAACTCAGGAGGGCAGAGTGCCACAAAGCAGGCACCAGGGGGCATTTTCCATGACTGATGTGGGCATTTCAGGGGGTATAAAACTCAGGAGGGCAGAGTGCCAAAAAGGAGGCACCAGGGGGAATTTTCCACGACTGATGTGGGCATTTCTAGGGGCATAAAACTCAGGAGGGCAGAGTGCCACAAAGCAGGCACCAGGGGGCATTTTCCATGACTGATGTGGGCATTTCAAGGGGCATAAAACTCAGGAGGGCAGAGTGCCACAAAGCAGGCACCAGGGGGCATTTTCCATGACTGATATGGGCATTTCAGGGGGTATAAAACTCAGGAGGGAAGAGTGCCACAAAGCAGGCACCAGGGGGCATTTTCCATGATTGATGTGGGCATTTCAAGGGGTATAAAACTCAGGAGGGCAGAGTGCCACAAAGCAGGCACCAGGGGGCATTTTCCATGACTGATGTGGGCATTTCAGGGGGTATAAAACTCAGGAGGGCAGACTGCCAGAAAGCAGGCACCAGGGGGCATTTTCCATGACTGATGTGGGCATTTCAGGGGGTATAAAACTCAGGAGGGAAGAGTGCCACAAAGCAGGCACCAGGGGGCATTTTCCATGATTGATGTGGGCATTTCAAGGGGTATAAAACTCAGGAGGGCAGAGTGCCACAAAGCAGGCACCAGGGGGCATTTTCCATGACTGATGTGGGCATTTTAAGGGGTATAAAACTCAGGAGGGCAGAGTGCCACAAAGCAGGCACCAGGGGGCATTTTCCATGACTGATGTGGGCATTTCAGGGGGTATAAAACTCAGGAGGGCAGAGTGCCAAAAAGGAGGCACCAGGGGGAATTTTCCACGACTGATGTGGGCATTTCTAGGGGCATAAAACTCAGGAGGGCAGAGTGCCACAAAGCAGGCACCAGGGGGCATTTTCCATGACTGATGTGGGCATTTCAAGGGGCATAAAACTCAGGAGGGCAGAGTGCCACAAAGCAGGCACCAGGGGGCATTTTCCATGACTGATGTGGGCATTTCAGGGGGTATAAAACTCAGGAGGGCAGAGGGCCACAAAGCAGGCACCAGGGGGCATTTTCCATGACTGATGTGGGCAATTCAGGGGGTATAAAACTCAGGAGGGCAGAGTGCCACAAAGCAGGCACCAGGGGGCATTTTCCATGACTGATGTGGGCATTTCAGGGGGCATAAAACTCAGGAGGGCAGAGTGCCACAAAGCAGGCACCAGGGGGCATTTTCCATGACTGATATGGGCATTTCAGGGGTATAAAACTCAGGAGGGCAGAGTGCCACAAAGCAGGCACCAGGGGGCATTTTCCATGACTGATATGGGCATTTCAGGGGGTATAAAACCCAGGAGGGCAGACTGCCACAAAGCAGGCACCAGGGGGCATTTTCCATGACTGATATGGGCATTTCAGGGGGTATAAAACCCAGGAGGGCAGACTGCCACAAAGCAGGCACCAGGGGGCATTTTCCATGACTGATGTGGGCATTTCAGGGGTATAAAACCCAGGAGGGCAGACTGCCACAAAGCAGGCACCAGGGGGCATTTTCCATGACTGATATGGGCATTTCAGGGGGTATAAAACCCAGGAGGGCAGACTGCCACAAAGCAGGCACCAGGGGGCATTTTCCATGACTGATGTGGGCATTTTAAGGGGTATAAAACTCAGGAGGGCAGACTGCCACAAAGCAGGCACCAGGGGGCATTTTCCATGACTGATATGGGCATTTCAGGGGGTATAAAACTCAGGAGGGCAGACTGCCACAAAGCAGGCACCAGGGGGCATTTTCCATGACTGATATGGGCATTTCAGGGGGTATAAAACCCAGGAGGGCAGACTGCCACAAAGCAGGCACCAGGGGGCATTTTCCATGACTGATGTGGGCATTTCAGGGGTATAAAACCCAGGAGGGCAGACTGCCACAAAGCAGGCACCAGGGGGCATTTTCCATGACTGATATGGGCATTTCAGGGGGTATAAAACCCAGGAGGGCAGACTGCCACAAAGCAGGCACCAGGGGGCATTTTCCATGACTGATGTGGGCATTTCAAGGGGTATAAAACTCAGGAGGGCAGACTGCCACAAAGCAGGCACCAGGGGGCATTTTCCATGACTGATATGGGCATTTCAGGGGGTATAAAACTCAGGAGGGCAGAGTGCCACAAAGCAGGCACCAGGGGGCATTTTCCATGACTGATGTGGGCATTTCAGGGGGTATAAAACTCAGGAGGGCAGACTGCCAGAAAGCAGGCACCAGGGGGCATTTTCCATGACTGATGTGGGCATTTCAGGGGGTATAAAACTCAGGAGGGCAGAGTGCCAAAAAGGAGGCACCAGGGGGAATTTTCCACGACTGATATGGGCATTTCTAGGGGCATAAAACTCAGGAGGGCAGAGTGCCACAAAGCAGGCACCAGGGGGCATTTTCCATGACTGATGTGGGCATTTCAGGGGGTATAAAACTCAGGCGGGCAGAGTGCCACAAAGCAGGCACCAGGGGGCATTTTCCATGACTGATGTGGGCATTTCAAGGGGCATAAAACTCAGGAGGGCAGAGTGCCACAAAGCAGGCACCAGGGGGCATTTTCCATGACTGATGTGGGCATTTCAGGGGGCATAAAACTCAGGAGGGCAGAGTGCCACAAAGCAGGCACCAGGGGGCATTTTCCATGACTGATATGGGCATTTCAGGGGTATAAAACTCAGGAGGGCAGAGTGCCACAAAGCAGGCACCAGGGGGCATTTTCCATGACTGATGTGGGCATTTCAGGGGTATAAAACTCAGGAGGGCAGAGTGCCACAAAGCAGGCACCAGGGGGCATTTTCCATGACTGATGTGGGCATTTCAGGGGTATAAAACCCAGGAGGGCAGACTGCCACAAAGCAGGCACCAGGGGGCATTTTCCATGACTGATATGGGCATTTCAGGGGGTATAAAACTCAGGAGGGCAGACTGCCACAAAGCAGGCACCAGGGGGCATTTTCCATGACTGATATGGGCATTTCAGGGGGTATAAAACCCAGGAGGGCAGACTGCCACAAAGCAGGCACCAGGGGGCATTTTCCATGACTGATGTGGGCATTTCAAGGGGTATAAAACTCAGGAGGGCAGAGTTCCACAAAGCAGGCACCAGGAGGGCATTTTCCATGACTGATGTGGGCATTTCAAGGGGTATAAAACCCAGGAGGGCAGAGTGCCACAAAGCAGGCACCAGGGGCCATTTTCCATGACTGATATGGGCATTTCAGGGGCCATAAAACTCAGGAGGGCAGAGTGCCACAAAGCAGGCACCAGGGGGCATTTTCCATGACTGATGTGGGCATTTCAGGGGGTATAAAACTCAGGAGGGCAGAGTGCCACAAAGCAGGCACCAGGGGGCATTTTCCATGACTGATGTGGGCATTTCAGGGGGCATAAAACTCAGGAGGGCAGAGTGCCACAAAGCAGGCACCAGGGGGCATTTTCCATGACTGATGTGGGCATTTCAGGGGGTATAAAACTCAGGAGGGCAGAGTTCCACAAAGCAGGCACCAGGGGGCATTTTCCATGACTGATGTGGGCATTTCAGGGGGTATAAAACTCAGGAGGGCAGAGTTCCACAAAGCAGGCACCAGGGGGCATTTTCCACGACTGATGTGGGCATTTCAGGGGGTATAAAACTCAGGAGGGCAGAGGGCCACAAAGCAGGCACCAGGGGGCATTTTCCATGATTGATGTGGGCATTTCAAGGGGTATAAAACTCAGGAGGGCAGAGGGCCACAAAGCAGGCACCAGGGGGCATTTTCCATGACTGATGTGGGCATTTCAGAGGGCATAAAACTCAGGAGGGCAGAGTGCCACAAAGCAGGCACCAGGGGGCATTTTCCATGACTGATATGGGCATTTCAGGGGGTATAAAACCCAGGAGGGAAGAGTGCCACAAAGCAGGCACCAGGGGGCATTTTCCATGACTGATGTGGGCATTTCAGGGGGTATAAAACTCAGGAGGGCAGAGTTCCACAAAGCAGGCACCAGGGGGCATTTTCCACGACTGATGTGGGCATTTCAGGGGGTATAAAACTCAGGAGGGCAGAGGGCCACAAAGCAGGCACCAGGGGGCATTTTCCATGATTGATGTGGGCATTTCAAGGGGTATAAAACTCAGGAGGGCAGAGGGCCACAAAGCAGGCACCAGGGGGCATTTTCCATGACTGATGTGGGCATTTCAGAGGGCATAAAACTCAGGAGGGCAGAGTGCCACAAAGCAGGCACCAGGGGGCATTTTCCATGACTGATATGGGCATTTCAGGGGGTATAAAACTCAGGAGGGCAGACTGCCACAAAGCAGGCACCAGGGGGCATTTTCCATGACTGATATGGGCATTTCAGGGGGTATAAAACCCAGGAGGGCAGACTGCCACAAAGCAGGCACCAGGGGGCATTTTCCATGACTGATGTGGGCATTTCAAGGGGTATAAAACTCAGGAGGGCAGAGTTCCACAAAGCAGGCACCAGGAGGGCATTTTCCATGACTGATGTGGGCATTTCAAGGGGTATAAAACCCAGGAGGGCAGAGTGCCACAAAGCAGGCACCAGGAGGGCATTTTCCATGACTGATGTGGGCATTTCAAGGGGTATAAAACCCAGGAGGGCAGAGTGCCAGAAAGCAGGCACCAGGGGCCATTTTCCATGACTGATATGGGCATTTCAGGGGCCATAAAACTCAGGAGGGCAGAGTGCCACAAAGCAGGCACCAGGGGGCATTTTCCATGACTGATGTGGGCATTTCAGGGGGTATAAAACTCAGGAGGGCAGAGTGCCACAAAGCAGGCACCAGGGGGCATTTTCCATGACTGATGTGGGCATTTCAGGGGGCATAAAACTCAGGAGGGCAGAGTGCCACAAAGCAGGCACCAGGGGGCATTTTCCATGACTGATGTGGGCATTTCAGGGGGTATAAAACTCAGGAGGGCAGAGTTCCACAAAGCAGGCACCAGGGGGCATTTTCCATGACTGATGTGGGCATTTCAGGGGGTATAAAACTCAGGAGGGCAGAGTTCCACAAAGCAGGCACCAGGGGGCATTTTCCACGACTGATGTGGGCATTTCAGGGGGTATAAAACTCAGGAGGGCAGAGGGCCACAAAGCAGGCACCAGGGGGCATTTTCCATGATTGATGTGGGCATTTCAAGGGGTATAAAACTCAGGAGGGCAGAGGGCCACAAAGCAGGCACCAGGGGGCATTTTCCATGACTGATGTGGGCATTTCAGAGGGCATAAAACTCAGGAGGGCAGAGTGCCACAAAGCAGGCACCAGGGGGCATTTTCCATGACTGATATGGGCATTTCAGGGGGTATAAAACCCAGGAGGGCAGAGTGCCACAAAGCAGGCACCAGGGGGCATTTTCCATGACTGATATGGGCATTTCTGGGGGCATAAAACTCAGGAGGGCAGAGTGCCACAAAGCAGGCACCAGGGGGCAATTTCCATGACTGATGTGGGCATTTCAGGGGGTATAAAACTCAGGAGGGCAGAGTGCCACAAAGCAGGCACCAGGGGGCATTTTCCATGATTGATGTGGGCATTTCAAGGGGTATAAAACTCAGGAGGGCAGAGTGCCACAAAGCAGGCACCAGGGGGCATTTTCCATGACTGATATGGGCATTTCAGGGGGTATAAAACTCAGGAGGGCAGAGTGCCACAAAGCAGGCACCAGGGGGCATTTTCCATGACTGATATGGGCATTTCTGGGGGCATAAAACTCAGGAGGGCAGAGTGCCACAAAGCAGGCACCAGGGGGCAATTTCCATGACTGATGTGGGCATTTCAGGGGGTATAAAACTCAGGAGGGCAGAGTGCCACAAAGCAGGCACCAGGGGGCATTTTCCATGACTGATGTGGGCATTTCAAGGGGTATAAAACTCAGGAGGGCAGAGTTCCACAAAGCAGGCACCAGGGGGCATTTTCCATGACTGATGTGGGCATTTCAGGGGGTATAAAACTCAGGAGGGCAGAGTGCCACAAAGCAGGCACCAGGGGGCATTTTCCATGACTGATGTGGGCATTTCTAGGGGCATAAAACTCAGGAGGGCAGAGTTCCACAAAGCAGGCACCAGGGGGCATTTTCCATGACTGATGTGGGCATTTCAGGGGGTATAAAACCCAGGAGGGCAGACTGCCACAAAGCAGGCACCAGGGGGCATTTTCCATGACTGATATGGGCATTTCAGGGGGTATAAAACCCAGGAGGGCAGACTGCCACAAAGCAGGCACCAGGGGGCATTTTCCATGACTGATGTGGGCATTTCAGGGGTATAAAACCCAGGAGGGCAGACTGCCACAAAGCAGGCACCAGGGGGCATTTTCCATGACTGATATGGGCATTTCAGGGGGTATAAAACCCAGGAGGGCAGACTGCCACAAAGCAGGCACCAGGGGGCATTTTCCATGACTGATGTGGGCATTTTAAGGGGTATAAAACTCAGGAGGGCAGAGTGCCACAAAGCAGGCACCAGGGGGCATTTTCCATGACTGATGTGGGCATTTCAAGGGGTATAAAACTCAGGAGGGCAGACTGCCACAAAGCAGGCACCAGGGGGCATTTTCCATGACTGATATGGGCATTTCTGGGGGTATAAAACTCAGGAGGGCAGAGTGCCACAAAGCAGGCACCAGGGGGCATTTTCCATGACTGATGTGGGCATTTCAGGGGGTATAAAACTCAGGAGGGCAGACTGCCAGAAAGCAGGCACCAGGGGGCATTTTCCATGACTGATGTGGGCATTTCAGGGGGTATAAAACTCAGGAGGGCAGAGTGCCAAAAAGGAGGCACCAGGGGGAATTTTCCACGACTGATATGGGCATTTCTAGGGGCATAAAACTCAGGAGGGCAGAGTGCCACAAAGCAGGCACCAGGGGGCATTTTCCATGACTGATGTGGGCATTTCAGGGGGTATAAAACTCAGGAGGGCAGAGTGCCACAAAGCAGGCACCAGGGGGCATTTTCCATGACTGATGTGGGCATTTCAAGGGGTATAAAACTCAGGAGGGCAGAGTGCCACAAAGCAGGCACCAGGGGGCATTTTCCATGATTGATGTGGGCATTTCAAGGGGTATAAAACTCAGGAGGGCAGAGGGCCACAAAGCAGGCACCAGGGGGCATTTTCCATGACTGATGTGGGCATTTCAGAGGGCATAAAACTCAGGAGGGCAGAGTGCCACAAAGCAGGCACCAGGGGGCATTTTCCATGACTGATATGGGCATTTCAGGGGGTATAAAACCCAGGAGGGCAGAGTGCCACAAAGCAGGCACCAGGGGGCATTTTCCATGACTGATATGGGCATTTCAGGGGGTATAAAACTCAGGAGGGTAGAGTGCCACAAAGCAGGCACCAGGGGGCATTTTCCATGACTGATATGGGCATTTCTGGGGGCATAAAACTCAGGAGGGCAGAGTGCCACAAAGCAGGCACCAGGGGGCAATTTCCATGACTGATGTGGGCATTTCAGGGGGTATAAAACTCAGGAGGGCAGAGTGCCACAAAGCAGGCACCAGGGGGCATTTTCCATGACTGATGTGGGCATTTCAAGGGGTATAAAACTCAGGAGGGCAGAGTTCCACAAAGCAGGCACCAGGGGGCATTTTCCATGACTGATGTGGGCATTTCAGGGGGTATAAAACTCAGGAGGGCAGAGTGCCACAAAGCAGGCACCAGGGGGCATTTTCCATGACTGATGTGGGCATTTCTAGGGGCATAAAACTCAGGAGGGCAGAGTTCCACAAAGCAGGCACCAGGGGGCATTTTCCATGACTGATGTGGGCATTTCAGGGGGTATAAAACCCAGGAGGGCAGACTGCCACAAAGCAGGCACCAGGGGGCATTTTCCATGACTGATATGGGCATTTCAGGGGGTATAAAACCCAGGAGGGCAGACTGCCACAAAGCAGGCACCAGGGGGCATTTTCCATGACTGATGTGGGCATTTCAAGGGGTATAAAACTCAGGAGGGCAGACTGCCACAAAGCGGGCACCAGGGGGCATTTTCCATGACTGATATGGGCATTTCAGGGGGTATAAAACTCAGGAGGGCAGAGTGCCACAAAGCAGGCACCAGGGGGCATTTTCCATGACTGATATGGGCATTTCAGGGGGTATAAAACTCAGGAGGGCAGAGTGCCAAAAAGGAGGCACCAGGGGGAATTTTCCACGACTGATATGGGCATTTCTAGGGGCATAAAACTCAGGAGGGCAGAGTGCCACAAAGCAGGCACCAGGGGGCATTTTCCATGACTGATGTGGGCATTTCAGGGGGTATAAAACTCAGGAGGGCAGAGTGCCACAAAGCAGGCACCAGGGGGCATTTTCCATGACTGATGTGGGCATTTCAAGGGGCATAAAACTCAGGAGGGCAGAGTGCCACAAAGCAGGCACCAGGGGGCATTTTCCATGACTGATGTGGGCATTTCAGGGGGCATAAAACTCAGGAGGGCAGAGTGCCACAAAGCAGGCACCAGGGGGCATTTTCCATGACTGATATGGGCATTTCAGGGGTATAAAACTCAGGAGGGCAGAGTGCCACAAAGCAGGCACCAGGGGGCATTTTCCATGACTGATGTGGGCATTTCAGGGGTATAAAACTCAGGAGGGCAGAGTGCCACAAAGCAGGCACCAGGGGGCATTTTCCATGACTGATATGGGCATTTCAGGGGGTATAAAACTCAGGAGGTCAGACTGCCAGAAAGCAGGCACCAGGGGGCATTTTCCATGACTGATGTGGGCATTTCAAGGGGTATAAAACTCAGGAGGGCAGAGTTCCACAAAGCAGGCACCAGGAGGGCATTTTCCATGACTGATGTGGGCATTTCAAGGGGTATAAAACCCAGGAGGGCAGAGTGCCACAAAGCAGGCACCAGGAGGGCATTTTCCATGACTGATGTGGGCATTTCAAGGGGTATAAAACCCAGGAGGGCAGAGTGCCAGAAAGCAGGCACCAGGGGGCATTTTCCATGACTGATGTGGGCATTTCAGGGGGTATAAAACTCAGGAGGGCAGAGTGCCACAAAGCAGGCACCAGGGGGCATTTTCCATGACTGATGTGGGCATTTCAGGGGGCATAAAACTCAGGAGGGCAGAGTGCCACAAAGCAGGCACCAGGGGGCATTTTCCATGACTGATGTGGGCATTTCAGGGGGTATAAAACTCAGGAGGGCAGAGTTCCACAAAGCAGGCACCAGGGGGCATTTTCCATGACTGATGTGGGCATTTCAGGGGGTATAAAACTCAGGAGGGCAGAGTTCCACAAAGCAGGCACCAGGGGGCATTTTCCACGACTGATGTGGGCATTTCAGGGGGTATAAAACTCAGGAGGGCAGAGGGCCACAAAGCAGGCACCAGGGGGCATTTTCCATGATTGATGTGGGCATTTCAAGGGGTATAAAACTCAGGAGGGCAGAGGGCCACAAAGCAGGCACCAGGGGGCATTTTCCATGACTGATGTGGGCATTTCAGAGGGCATAAAACTCAGGAGGGCAGAGTGCCACAAAGCAGGCACCAGGGGGCATTTTCCATGACTGATATGGGCATTTCAGGGGGTATAAAACCCAGGAGGGCAGAGTGCCACAAAGCAGGCACCAGGGGGCATTTTCCATGACTGATATGGGCATTTCAGGGGGTATAAAACTCAGGAGGGCAGAGTGCCACAAAGCAGGCACCAGGGGGCATTTTCCATGACTGATATGGGCATTTCTGGGGGCATAAAACTCAGGAGGGCAGAGTGCCACAAAGCAGGCACCAGGGGGCAATTTCCATGACTGATGTGGGCATTTCAGGGGGTATAAAACTCAGGAGGGCAGAGTGCCACAAAGCAGGCACCAGGGGGCATTTTCCATGACTGATGTGGGCATTTCAAGGGGTATAAAACTCAGGAGGGCAGAGTGCCACAAAGCAGGCACCAGGGGGCATTTTCCATGACTGATGTGGGCATTTCAGGGGGTATAAAACTCAGGAGGGCAGAGTGCCACAAAGCAGGCACCAGGGGGCATTTTCCATGACTGATGTGGGCATTTCAGGGGGTATAAAACTCAGGAGGGCAGACTGCCAGAAAGCAGGCACCAGGGGGCATTTTCCATGACTGATGTGGGCATTTCAGGGGGTATAAAACTCAGGAGGGAAGAGTGCCACAAAGCAGGCACCAGGGGGCATTTTCCATGACTGATGTGGGCATTTCAGGGGGTATAAAACTCAGGAGGGCAGAGTGCCACAAAGCAGGCACCAGGGGGCATTTTCCATGACTGATGTGGGCATTTCTAGGGGCATAAAACTCAGGAGGGCAGAGTTCCACAAAGCAGGCACCAGGGGGCATTTTCCATGACTGATGTGGGCATTTCAGGGGGTATAAAACTCAGGAGGGCAGAGTGCCACAAAGCAGGCACCAGGGGGCATTTTGCATGACTGATATGGGCATTTCTAGGGGCATAAAACTCAGGAGGGCAGAGTTCCACAAAGCAGGCACCAGGGGGCATTTTCCATGACTGATGTGGGCATTTCAAGGGGTATAAAACTCAGGAGGGCAGACTGCCAGAAAGCAGGCACCAGGGGGCATTTTCCATGACTGATGTGGGCATTTCTAGGGGCATAAAACTCAGGAGGGCAGAGTTCCACAAAGCAGGCACCAGGGGGCATTTTCCATGACTGATATGGGCATTTCTAGGGGCATAAAACTCAGGAGGGCAGAGTTCCACAAAGCAGGCACCAGGGGGCATTTTCCATGACTGATGTGGGCATTTCAAGGGGTATAAAACTCAGGAGGGCAGAGAGCCACAAAGCAGGCACCAGGGGGCATTTTCCATGACTGATGTGGGCATTATAGGGGGTATAAAACTCAGGAGGGCAGAGTGCCACAAAGCAGGCACCAGGGGGCATTTTCCACGACTGATGTGGGCATTTCAGGGGGTATAAAACTCAGGAGGGCAGAGGGCCACAAAGCAGGCACCAGGGGGCATTTTCCATGACTGATGTGGGCATTTCAGGGGGCATAAAACTCAGGAGGGCAGAGTGCCACAAAGCAGGCACCAGGGGGCATTTTCCATGACTGATGTGGGCATTTCAAGGGGTATAAAACCCAGGAGGGCAGAGTGCCACAAAGCAGGCACCAGGGGGCATTTTCCATGACTGATGTGGGCATTTTAAGGGGTATAAAACTCAGGAGGGCAGAGTGCCACAAAGCAGGCACCAGGGGGCATTTTCCATGACTGATGTGGGCATTTCAAGGGGTATAAAACCCAGGAGGGCAGAGTGCCACAAAGCAGGCACCAGGGGGCATTTTCCATGACTGATGTGGGCATTTCAGGGGGCATAAAACTCAGGAGGGCAGAGTGCCACAAAGCAGGCACCAGGGGGCATTTTCCATGACTGATGTGGGCATTTCTGGGGGTATAAAACCCAGGAGGGCAGAGTGCCACAAAGCAGGCACCAGGGGGCATTTTCCATGACTGATGTGGGCATTTCAAGGGGTATAAAACCCAGGAGGGCAGAGTGCCACAAAGCAGGCACCATGGGGCATTTTCCATGACTGATGTGGGCATTTCAGGGGACATAAAACCCAGGAGGGCAGAGTGCCACAAAGCAGGCACCAGGGGGCATTTTCCACGACTGATGTGGGCATTTCAGGGGGTATAAAACTCAGGAGGGAAGAGTGCCACAAAGCAGGCACCAGGGGGCATTTTCCATGACTGATGTGGGCATTTCAGGGGGTATAAAACCCAGGAGGGCAGAGGGCCACAAAGCAGGCACCAGGGGGCATTTTCCATGACTGATGTGGGCATTTCAGGGGGTATAAAACTCAGGAGGGCAGACTGCCACAAAGCAGGCACCAGGGGGCATTTTCCACGACTGATGTGGGCATTTCAGGGGGTATAAAACCCAGGAGGGCAGAGTGCCACAAAGCAGGCACCAGGGGGCATTTTCCATGACTGATGTGGGCATTTCAGGGGGTATAAAACTCAGGAGGGCAGAGGGCCACAAAGCAGGCACCAGGGGGCATTTTCCACGACTGATGTGGGCAATTCAGGGGGTATAAAACTCAGGAGGGCAGAGTGCCACAAAGCAGGCACCAGGGGGCATTTTCCATGACTGATGTGGGCATTTCAGGGGGCATAAAACTCAGGAGGGCAGAGTGCCACAAAGCAGGCACCAGGGGGCATTTTCCATGACTGATATGGGCATTTCAGGGGTATAAAACTCAGGAGGGCAGAGTGCCACAAAGCAGGCACCAGGGGGCATTTTCCATGACTGATGTGGGCATTTCTAGGGGCATAAAACTCAGGAGGGCAGAGTTCCACAAAGCAGGCACCAGGGGGCATTTTCCATGACTGATGTGGGCATTTCAGGGGGTATAAAACTCAGGAGGGCAGAGTGCCACAAAGCAGGCACCAGGGGGCATTTTCCATGACTGATGTGGGCATTTCTAGGGGCATAAAACTCAGGAGGGCAGAGTTCCACAAAGCAGGCACCAGGGGGCATTTTCCATGACTGATGTGGGCATTTCAAGGGGTATAAAACTCAGGAGGGCAGAGATCCACAAAGCAGGCACCAGGGGGCATTTTCCATGACTGATGTGGGCATTTCAGGGGGCATAAAACTCAGGAGGGCAGAGTGCCACAAAGCAGGCACCAGGCGGCATTTTCCATGACTGATGTGGGCATTTCAGGGGGCATAAAACTCAGGAGGGCAGAGTGCCACAAAGCAGGCACCAGGGGGCATTTTCCATGACTGATGTGGGCATTTCAGGGGGTATAAAACTCAGGAGGGCAGAGGGCCACAAAGCAGGCACCAGGGGGCATTTTCCATGACTGATGTGGGCATTTCAGGGGGCATAAAACTCAGGAGGGCAGACTGCCACAAAGCAGGCACCAGGGGGCATTTTCCATGACTGATGTGGGCATTTCAAGGGGTATAAAACTCAGGAGGGCAGACTGCCACAAAGCAGGCACCAGGGGGCATTTTCCATGACTGATGTGGGCATTTCAAGGGGTATAAAACTCAGGAGGGCAGAGTGCCACAAAGCAGGCACCAGGGGGCATTTTCCATGACTGATGTGGGCATTTCAAGGGGTATAAAACTCAGGAGGGCAGACTGCCACAAAGCAGGCACCAGGAGGCCATTTTCCATGACTGATGAGGGCATTTCAGGGGGTATAAAACTCAGGAGGGCAGAGTGCCACAAAGCAGGCACCAGGGGCCATTTTCCATGACTGATATGGGCATTTCAGGGGCCATAAAACTCAGGAGGGCAGAGTGCCACAAAGCAGGCACCAGGGGGCATTTTCCATGATTGATGTGGGCATTTCAGGGGGTATAAAACTCAGGAGGGAAGAGTGCCAGAAAGCAGGCACCAGGGGGCATTTTCCATTACTGATATGGGCATTTCAGGGGGTATAAAACCCAGGAGGGCAGAGTGCCACAAAGCAGGCACCAGGGGGCATTTTCCCTGACTGATATGGGCATTTCAGGGGGTATAAAACTCAGGAGGGCAGAGTGCCACAAAGCAGGCACCAGGGGGCATTTTCCATGACTGATATGGGCATTTCTGGGGGCATAAAACTCAGGAGGGCAGAGTGCCACAAAGCAGGCACCAGGGGGCAATTTCCATGACTGATGTGGGCATTTCAGGGGGTATAAAACTCAGGAGGGCAGAGTGCCACAAAGCAGGCACCAGGGGGCATTTTCCACGACTGATGTGGGCATTTCAGGGGGTATAAAACTCAGGAGGGCAGAGTGCCACAAAGCAGGCACCAGGGGGCATTTTCCATGACTGATGTGGGCATTTCTGGGGGCATAAAACTCAGGAGGGCAGAGTGCCACAAAGCAGGCACCAGGGGGCAATTTCCATGACTGATGTGGGCATTTCAAGGGGTATAAAACTCAGGAGGGCAGAGTGCCACAAAGCAGGCACCAGGGGACAATTTCCTAGACATTTTGCGGGGCCATAAAACAGCACCTCAACCCCAAATGCCAAGTACTATAAAAGCGTGTCCGCTTATCTACAGCAAAAGGGTTACAAAAGGGCAATTCCACAAATTAGCTCTAAGTTTAAGGGGATGAAAGCAAGGTTTTTTTAAGTTTTGTAGTTTTTTCATGGGGATCCCCTACAAGATGTCAGGGCCGCTTATTTTAACGAAATGTTTGTCCTATGGGAAGGGGGTGAGAAGCCATGCTGGGATGACAGGAGGCCTGGCAGTAAGTTGCTTTTCATGTTAAAAAGTTTATATGTGTGAGATATTAACATAGCGATATACCTGTCTTTCTTTTTAGAGATAGGGGCGGTCAATGTAAAAAAAAAAACGCCTCTTTTGGCGGTGAAAATTAGGAGGATATTGTGGAGGAACCACAGGCAGAAACAACATCGCCTTTCTCCTCCCAACGTAAAAAGAGGAAGCTGGTGGAAAGTGGGATGACACCCCAAGAAGAAGCGGTCAGTTTGCATATCCTATCTAGAAATTAACGACATGACAATAATAGAAAGGTAAATTACATCACGTTAAAAATAAATACATGTGATCGGTGCTAATGAATAAACGTATAACCTGGTAACAAAAAATATTGTTTTCTTCTTTAACATATCTAATTGTAAAACAATAGGGACAATGACGAAAAGGATTCCGTTTATCTGATTTTAAGTTTTATACAAACTAGGCTGTCTCTTTGACTCAAGGGCCATTTGGGGGCAAACCCTTCAGGAGCAGCGCTTCCTTCCTCCCTGCTGCCAGGAGACGACTGTACTTAATAAATACCGCAAAAAAAAAAACAGACACAAGGAAGAAATTTCCTAGGATTTGGGCATTTTAAGTGGCATAAAATTCCGGGGGTACACCGCTAAAAAGTAGGCACCAGCAAGTAATTCCCTAGAAGGAATTTGTCTAGAAAATCTAGATAAATAAGGCCTACTGCACCACTGTGACTTATTCATCCTCGAAAGAAGTAGTATTAACAAAGGTTGTGTTTCCCACACTTTTTACTTTTACTTTGCACACCCTCTAGAGCAAGGCTTGGCTCTCTCAATAGTTAAAGCTTTTAGACACTTATCCCAATGATAATAAAATCATTAAAAAGGATCTAGCCCAACCCCGCAGCATCCCTGATTGGGCCTTGAAATCTCCAATGAAGGAGTGCCCACCAGCCTGAATTGTCTTATTGTGCATAACACAAAGCGACAGAGTCTACTGAACATAGCGTGTTATGCACAAGCCCCAAGCCTAGTGGTATGAAGGCTTTACATTAACAAGCAACCAAAACGCAGAGCTGCCTTTTACTTCACATTTTACATATTTTCTCTTTTTATAGTTGGGATGTGTGGGATCTTTCCGAGAATGGAGGGAAATCTTATTACCTCAACCAGAGAGAGACCTTTGTCAACTCCAAAATTCCAAATTCCATTAGCTATATTTTTACAGTTTTGATTTTTCACTTAGTTTTAAGAGCTCATTTAGAACCTCACAGAAAGGCTGTTCAACTCTAGGCCAATTTTACAACAGAACGACAAGGGGCATCAGACCAAATAATTTTGCATTAAGGCCATCCGCAGTGGATGGAAATCAACAAATGCTCACACGAAAATCAATCCGTTGGTATCAAAGGTTAGAATGTCCCCTCTTTCTTTTCAAGAAGTGTGTGGGGTTTGGCTGCAAAGTAAAGGGGGACACCTGTGGAAACCATCCAGATACGTCTTAACTGGGCTGTTAAATACATATGCTTAGTCGCCTTGATTTACTCTGGGAGTGGACCTGCTCGAGTTTTCAGTCTGTGTGTTAAGTAAGCAAGTCCCAAGCCTGCAGTTTGGATTTATGCACAGGAACAAACTGAGGGCGTTCAAGCTATTACTCTTCATCTGCTCAGGGGCGCCTGGAGCCTTGCTAAAAGTGTGGGAAATGTGCATTCTGGTACTGGCGGCTTGCAAACTCTTTCCACAAATGTCCAAAGTGGTTCCAGATATTTAATAGCAGATCCCTGGAGTGTGAGGGGCTAATCTATGGATGGGAGTCAATGTGTGTAATCAGATTTGTGTATGTGCAACATGATCCTTGCAGCTGGAAGCAAAGATTTTCACCCATCTCCAACGCTCTTCTGCCAGGCTGTTGTTTGCTTATAAGCTGCCATTGCTGCCTATTCACCAGAGCTGGTTGCATTTTCTGTGCAGGAGGGAAGAAACAGCCATCCCTGCAAAAAGAGAGATAAACAAGGTTCAGTGAATGAAGCAAGGGTTGTCCTTTGACCAGATCTATGGGGAATTGTGTGTATCCCTCTATTCCCAAGAGGCTGCATGAACTGTGTGAGGAATAAAGCAAGCCTCACAATACAACCAGCTCCTGCTGGGATTGTTACAAAACAATTTACGACCTTATTGAAGAAAATTATGAGTGATGAGAACAAAGGTGCTGTGCTAAAATACAAAGCCAACATATTCTATGCTTGGAGACGCTCCTTAGAAAAAAATTACCAGAATTACTGCCAAATAATGCTCATTTATCACCTCCCAAAATTCACCATCAGTGTGGCTAAAGTGTAGCGCCCCCCCCCCCATTTGAAAGCATGCTTAGAAAAGTCACAGAGGATAACCGAAAGCAAAAAACAGTTCGATCCACCCTGTTCTCCTTCCAGGGACTTAAGACTGGCTTTAGGAGAGGCAGAGAGAGAGAGAGGCAGCCAAATCTTGGATATTTGGACCTGTACCAATTGTCCACATCTTAAGTGTATTTCAAAGGCCTTTCTCTGCCGCCCCACAGAGGTGTTAGAGCTACTTTTAAATCTTTATTCCCACCCGCCTCAGCGTCCCCTCCTTTTTGCCTGACTCCCCTGACTGGGGCTCTTTGCATTTTTGTCTCCCCTCATCTGTCTTCTTCCTCTCTTCACAAGGAAAGCATTTCTCTACCCCATTCAACCTGGGGGGCCCTCTCTCCTCCCGGCCTCCATTTTGCCAGGAAAGGCCCATTACCCGGCTGTGCCCCTGGGAGCCCATTTCCAGCCCCCCTACCCTCCCTCGGCGAAGAAGGTGCATTGAACAAGCTGGTTTGGTAAAAACCCACTTCACTCGCCTGGCTGCTTCTTCGTCCTCCCCTTCCTGCCCTCCTCAGCTTCCTCTTCCTTTCATCCAGTTCCATCCATCTTGTTCACTCCTCTTCCTCCATCTGCTTGGAGTAGTCCTCCTTGGCATCTGCTGCTACTGCTGCAGGGAGGAAGGAGGGAGACATTAAATCAAGCAAACAGTTTCATTAAGCTAATGAAATCACCCGACCAACCACATGTAAGCTAAATTAATCAAACAAACCAACTATCCCCTTCCTTCCCTCCCTCCCTCTCTCCCCCCCTCGGGCTTCCCTGGGCTGGGGGGGGCCTCCTTCCCACAGCCCCCAACTATGACTTTATAGAGAAAGGTAATCCTGAGCCCATTCAGTTTAAGTAGCAAACTTCAGGTAATAGGTTAGTAAGACAAATGGGGGGGTGTTATCTAAATAACCAGGCATTTTGGGGGCTCACTGTGCCCATGGGTGGCACAGCAGTTAAAAGTACAGCAAAAGGGGGGTGTTACCTGGAAGCAAAGATTTTCACCCATCTCCAACGCTCTTCTGCCAGGCTGTTGTTTGCTTATAAGCTGCCATTGCTGCCTATTCACCAGAGTTGGTTGCATTTTCTGTGCAGGAGGGAAGAAACAGCCATCCCTGCAATAAGAGAGATAAACAATGTTCAGTAAATGAAGCAAGAGCTGTCCTTTGACGTTCCCCATGTCTATGGCGAATTGTGTGTATAGCTCTACACACAAGGGGCTGCATGAATTGTGTGAGGAATAAAACAATCCTCATAATACACCTCCTGCTAGGATTGTTACAAAATAATTTACGACTGTATTGAAGAAATTTTGGGGGGGAAATGAATGATGACAACAGAAACAAAGGTGCTGTGCTAAAGTACAAAGCCAACATACTCTATGCTTGGAGATGCTCCTTAGAAAAAGTGATGAGAATTAGTCTGTAATAACGCTCATTAATCAGCCTCCTGAGTTTATTATTAGTGTGGATAAAGTGTAGCCCCCCACCCCAATTTGAAAACATGTTTAGAAAAATCAGAGGACATCCGAAAGCAAAACACAGTTGGATCCACCCTGTTCTGCTTCTGGGGGCTTAAGACTGACTTTAGGAGAGGCGGAGAGGCGGAAGCCAAATCTTGGATATTGATTTTGCCATTGCCTGCGCTGCTGTCCTAGACACAAACTAAAATCTGTTCTTTCTAGGCATTTCTAGGTCCTCCAGCATGACTCGATGGTCAACGCCTGCCAGGCTGGAGGCCATGCCTAGAAATAACAGATTTTAGCTTGTGTCTAGGGCAGCAGCACAGGCGATGGCAAACACCGTAATCCACAAACTGAAAACCGAAAGCAACTCACAGTCCGCCCCCCCCGCCCTGTTCTGCTTCTGGGGCTGAAGACGGGCCTCCGGAGGCAGGGGAGCTCGGGTCTGCCTTTGGCGCTGCGCCCCTCGCCCGCCAATTGAGCCCATTCCCAAGGCCGGCCGGCCTTCCTTCCTTCCTTTGGGGCTCTTTCTAACTCTTCACCCCCCTCAGCGTCGCCTCCTTTCGGCGGACTCCCCCCCCAGCCCCGGGCTTCCTTCTCCTCCTGGCCGTTTGCCTCCCCTCAGCGTCGCCTCCTTCCTCAGAGAGGGCTTCTGCTCCCCTGGGCCTCCGCTCCTCCGGCCTCCATTTTGCCTCCCTCCCTCTTTCCCAGGGGCCTCAGACCCGCTCACCCGGCGGCGGCCTCGGCCTCTTCCTCCTCCTCCGCCGGGGCGAGGCGGCCCCCCACCCTGGGAAAGAGCAGGCCCCGCGCACGCCTCTCCGCCGCCCCGGTCGCCATGGCAACCCCCTCAGCGCCAGCAACCTCCTCCGTCGCCGCTCTGGCCCAGAATGCCCCGCGCCCCGCCCGCCTTTTCCAACTCTCCCGCCCCCTCGGCCTCAGACTCCGATTGGTCCCCCCGCCTGCCGCTCAAAATCCAGGCAACGGCCGCGGAAAAGAGGCGGGGAGAGAAGCGGCCACTCAGATCTCACGCGGCAGGCCGTTTTCTGGCGCTCGCCCCGCCCCTCGCCCACCTCCTATTGGTCCTTTAGGCTTTACGTCGGCGGGTAGACAATGATTGGTCAGAAAAGGCGGAAGGAAGGATGTGAACTCCAGGCGCAAGGCTGGCCACGCCCCCTCCTCCTCCTCCTCCTCCTGGAGGGCCCCTCCCTTCCTCCTCCTCTTCCTCCTCATGGGCTCACCTTTCCTGCAAGACACACAAAAGCAGGAATGGGTTTAAATTACGGGGCTTTTGGGGGGCTCGCTATGCCCATGGTTGGCCCAGCAACAAAGGGGGCAAAAAAGGGGGGTGTAATTTAAATTATAGGGCATTTTAGGGGCCCACTTGTGCCCATGCTTGGCCCAGCAAAAAAGGGGGTGTAATTTAAATTATAGGGCATTTTAGGGGCCCAATTGTGCCCATGGTTGGCCCAGCAACAAAGGGGGCAAAAAAGGGGGTGTAATTTAAATTATAGGGCATTTTAGGGGCCCAATTGTGCCCATGCTTGGCCCAGCAAAAAAGGGGGTGTAATTTAAATTTCTGTGCAATTTTAGGGGGCCAATAAAACAGCTGATGGACTCAACCTTGCCCCCAAATGTGAGGTATTAGGCAAGGGGTTTTGGTTATTTGAAGAAAAAGGGTTATCAAAGAACAATAACCCAGACAAGTTCAAAGTTTGAAGGGGATGAAAGTTCACTTTTTAAATTTTATGCAGTTGTTTTATGGGGATCCCCCAGAAGATGCCCGGGCTCCTTACTTGCTTACTTATCAAATGTTTTAATTGTTGTTTTAATTTGTAATAGATTTAATAACTTTTTAAGGGGGGGGAGGGAGTTTTACCATATGGTTTTTTAATGTTGTGAACCGCCCTGATTGGATTACCAAAGGGCAGTATAAAAATAAAATTTTTTATTATTATTATTACTTAAAAGAGAGGCTTGCCCTGTGGTGGGGCCATAAAACAGTTAATGTCTGTTTATCTACAGCAAAAGGGTTACAAAAGGACAGTAAGCCAATTACATTCAAAGTTTAAGGGGATGAAGGCTGGGTTTTTTTAATGTTACGCAGTTGTTTCATGGGGATCCCCCACAAGATGTTGGGGCCCCTTAATTTAAAGAAAGGTTTGCCCTATCAAGCGGGCGAGAAGCCTCGCTGGGACAACAGGAGGCCTGCCAGTAAGTTGCTTTTCGTCCTAAAAAGTTTACTTGTGTGAGATATTAACATAGCGATAGACCTGTCTTCCTTTTTAGAGATGGGGCGATCAATGTAAAAAATGTTTTTATCCTATTCTTGGGGGGAAATGCATGAAAGGGCAATGGATATACAAGTTGTCCCTTCACATTCGCTGGGGTTTGGTTCCAGGACCCCCTTTCGTGGAAACCCAAATCCGTGAACCCTCAAATCCCATGATATGCAATGACAGAGCAAAATGATGCCCCTTATATAAGATGACAAAATCATGGTTTGCTTTTGGGATTATTATTATTTTTTTTAAAGATTATTTTCAAGCCGTGAACACTTAAATCCATGGATACAGAGGGACAACTGTATTATCCTTTTCAAGAAGGGGAAACTTAAAAAAGTGTTAATACAGTTACGATAATAGGAGTTGCATGACATTGCATGTATTTCTTTTTATATGGTCAGAAAAGGCCCAGTGGATACATGCTGCTCTGATAGCAAAATAAGAATCTCCTTTTTTTCCTAATTGCAGATGCTATTCCTTCTGGATCACGGAGCCGATCCAGCAGTTACACACGTGCCATTGCTGGGTTGGCTCCTGAGGGTGGACAAGAGGAAACATAGGAGGACAAGGAGACCAGAGCGGCTGAGGAAGACGCCTCTTGGCCGTGAAAATTAGGAGGATATTGTGGAGGAACCACAGGCAGAAACGACGTCTCCTTTATCCTCCTAACAGAAGAAGAGAAAGCTGGTGGAAAGTGGGGATGACACCCCAAGAACAAGCGGTCAGTTTGCATATCATATCTTGAAATTAACGACAGGACAGAAATAGAAAGGTAAATTATATTTATTTTTAATATGATTGGTGCTAACGAGAAAACGCATAACCTGATAACAAAAAATATTCTGTTTTGTTCTTTAACATATCTAATTGTAAAACAGTAGGGCCAGGATTCCATCTAGCTGATTTTAAGTTTTATACAAACTACGCTGCCTCTTTGACTCAAGGACCATCGGGGGCAAACCCTTCAGGAGCAGCGCTTCCTCGCTCCCTGCTCGCAGGAGACAACACGGGAGACCGTACTGGCAGAAGGTACGTATCCATTATCACCCTTGTACTACATATGTACACAACCCAGAAACATCACCCAAGGAGAGCTTCTGCTGTGCTTTCTGCAACCGGACTTGTTTATCTCAGATTGGCCCTTTTTAGTCATCAGCGCGCTTGCAGAAAGCGCAGGATGAGTCCTTCCTGAATCTTTGTTTGCAAAGGAAATCCAGAGAGAGAGAGAGACTACGTATGTAGTGGCTTTTCTCAAATGAAAGGATTATCAAATATACATTTTTTCTACATTCTACATTTCTTTACTGTCCAAAAAAAACCAAACACCCGACCATGAGTCTTATATCAACACAATGACATTCGTAAATCTGTGCCTATAATGACACATTTGTCAATATGGGTAACCATAGTAACTATTTCCGTCTCTAAGGGTAAATCCCAGAGGTAGTCCTCCTTTGTAATCAATCCCCTTTGGCTATGTCAAAAAATTCCTCATGGTCAAAGTAAAAACAAGAAATGATGCCCTCATTCACAGTTCGAGAGTCAATGATGGAGACGTACGTTAGCCATGAGCAGATTCACAGAAAAAAATCATTGAGGCCAAACACGCAGTGATTGAGAGATGATAGCTGGAAATTTTTTAAAGAATGTAGGAATGTTCTATTAAAAAGTTAGATCTCTATTACAGATGTGTAGAGGCATATCTTTATTCATAGATAGTGGCAATTGTGTCCATTTAAATCTGATTTAAAATCAGTACTACTGAATTTATGGCCGCTATAGCTGGTATTTCTGTAACACATTAAAATTTGTTCCCTCTTTGAGCAGCTAGATAAAACTGTATATTGACATTTATAACTGCTTAGAGTCCTAGCTCCATAAACAAAGAAATATACCTGTTAAAATAAACCCCTTCTTATTAATCTCTTACAGTGAAAGCTTTGAAAAACTTCGTTGAGGCAAAACAAGGCGCACTGGAAAGATGCCAGCTGGAAATGGAAAAAAAGATTGCTGCCATGTAACACTTATTAAAAATATTATATCTGTTTTATTATAACTTTGTATGTCTCATTTTATTTTTATTGTTATTAAAATCAGTTTTCATATTGGAGCTTCATGGCCTTTTGAAGTTATTATTTGTACAATGATTGATTAATGGGTTATGGAGTGCCACGGAGTGTTATCTATGGGGCAAGTGGTCTTGGTGGTCACTACAGAGTCCATGGTTTTAGTTTCTTTGTTTCTTCACACTCAGATTTGTTCCAGATTTTCAGCAGGAATAGGCCAGAGTCTTAGCTGGGGCAGAGCAAGAGACTTGCCCCCCCCCAAGTGACCCCTGTGAGGCATGAAAATCAGGGGGTACACCGCTAAACAGTGGGCACCAGGGAGCAATTTCCTAGAAGGATTTGGGCATTTTAAGGAGCAGAGTGTGGTTTCCATTTCGTTTGGGTAGCAGTTCCCATCATCCCCAAACAGCGCATAGTAGATAAGAGTACACATAGCCCTCATGATGGCATGTGAAGTTCTATGTGGATGCCTCTCTATCATCTACCCTGCATTTATTCCACCGCCTGTGAAGAGAGCGGGCACAAAAGGGCGCTCTAATTTAAGTAATTGGGTATTTTAGCGGGGCACTTTACCCATGGATGGCACTCCTGCAAAGTCATCGCCAGAGTTATTGGTTATTTAGGGGGTACCTTAGGTGTCCCTGCTACTACGCTGCCAGAAGGGGGCACGGTGCTATAAATTCTTGGGCTTTTTAAGGGGGGCCGTAGCCATGGGCAGCTCTGCTGCAAAGGGGCACAAGGCCACCCTGTATTCCTGAAGCAGTGAGTGTTCCTCATTAAAAGTAACTTCCTGTAATTTCCAAATCTGCCATTGGGCCCTTTTTTCGTCTCCACCCGCCGTAAGCCGCAGGAGGAGGGACCAAAGTGGCGCTGGGGCCTCCGTACTCATTCCAGCCGGTGGGTGTAGTAGAGACAGGATGCCTCGGCTACTAGCCGGGCCTCTCTGCTTCCGATGGGTCAGGACGCCTTTGGGGAGTCCTGGGCTTCTTTTCTGAGAAGGAGCCACCTTGAAATAGCCCCCTGCCCGCCCAGTGCCACCTTTCCCGGCAGTTATTTCTTAATGGGTTTTTGCAAAAACTCCAGCTTTTTGGAAAAAACTATGACTGTCCATTAAAACTTTTTAAAGTATCACTGCGCAGGGAAGGAGGGCGGGTGGTGGGCCTTTGTCCAGTTCTCCAGGGCTGTGGCCTCCCCTTTGGAAGAAGGGCTGCCCAGGAGCCCAGCGACTGGACAACTGGATGGGACAGTCTGCTATGGGACCACTGCTTCTAACTTGGAGGGGGGTCTTCAGGGTCCCCTGGAAGCCCTTGTGGGGTGCTGATGAGGTCTCTTACCAGCAAACTACGCAACAACAGGCCAGATAAAAATGCAAAACATTTATTGGAGTGTTGTACAAAAGGTTTCCAGTCAAAAAAACGTATAATACAAATTGTTGAAAAAGACAAGACATTTGGCATGCATATTCATAATAAAGCAAGAGGGCTCTGAAACGGGAAAGTCTAGGTCACCGTTGTCTCCCAAGGCAAGGGGTGGGTGGGGGGAGCAGGGTGGAGAGCGCCAGCGTGAGGGGCAGCGATGGACCCCTTCCCACGCCCCACCCTCCCCTGCGTTAAAAAGGTAGCTGCCCCCATTTTAGAAACACAACTGAAGGAGTCTAAGGCTCACCGCTACAAAAATAGAGTTCTACGAAAGAAACGGTTTGGTAAAAAGGCAAAGCTCTTCCCCTCACTTGTGTGTTTCACCGGTCAGTGTTTATTGCTTGCAAACTTTTTAAAGTATCACTTCACAGGGAAGGAGGGTGGGCGGGAGGGAGGGCATTTGTCCAGTTCGCCAGGGCTGTGGCCTCCCCTTTGGAAGAAGGGCTGCCCAGGAGCCCAGCAACTGGACAATCGGATGGGATCTGGAGCAGCGGCTCTGGAAAGACACCTTCCCCTTCCCTCAGTAGTTTGTTCTCTAGACTCTAGCATTTCAAAGCAACCTTAACATAGCAATAGTCATTGGTAAATATGGGCTTAGAGATTAAAAAATAACATGAAATTTCTTCCAAGTGTAAAGCTAGGCAGTATTTCAAGAGCAAAGAAGATTCTGTCTCTGAGGACACAGCGAAACCTCTGTGGGTGGCCAACATGTCTCCCCCCCCCCCGCGTAGCTCCTACCTTTTGTCCTTGGGACTGGCAGGGGAAGGAAGGGACCATGGCAAAGTTTAGGGGGACCCCAGCATGGGAAAAGAGCCGCCTGCAAGTCCAGCCATCAGTATTGGAGGGGAGATGACCGGATACCTGTGAAGGAGTCTGAAACACTGTCATCTCATCCCCAGGCAAAATAAACAGTGGACAGTGAGGCGGAAGGGCCACTGCGCAATTTAGGGGTGCTTAACTGGTTCCAAAGAGGAGGGGGGTGAGACACCTGAGGAAGCCACAGCAATTGCCCCCCTCCTTTTAGGAAGGCGGCTGGGAGGGCAGATGGGTTAGGAGGCAGCAAAGACACGCAGGCCGAGACACAAACCTCCTGGCCAGAGCGAGAGGGGAGAGGCCACGCAACGCCAGTGGTGCTTTGCTGCCATTTCAGCCACCAGCTCCCTCCAGGGCTCACTCTGCTATTTTCATAGTCAAAGAAGTGGCCAGAAGCACACTCACTCAGAGGGCGGCTGCCTTAAAACGCAACCCAGGCAGGGGAGGAGAGGGGGGCTTCCAATGCCCGTGGGGGAACTGGCCCCTGGCTCAGCTTCCGGAGAGGCCCCCATCCTGGGCCTAACCTTTGGGGGGATGGCTCAGGCCAGACTCGCCCAGCTGCCCATTTATTCCAGTAGCACATCTGCACACAAGGGGACATTCACAGTTTCCATATTCACTGGAGGGGGATACTGACCAGTGGGTGGGTGGGTAGGGGTCACTGAGTGCCACGAGAGGGGGAAGATAGCAAAGGTGGGGGGAAGCCTCCTCGGAAAAGCACGCCCCCCAACCTCTGGAGGAGCCACTCGTACAGAAGCCGGGAAGGCGGCTTTTCTGCCGGGCCCAAGAGACACTTTTGAGCAAGGACATAAGCAGGATCTGGAACCATCTATTCAAGCCAAGAGAGACTGGGAAAGGGGGGGCGGGGGGGAGAAAACATGATGACTCACCCAATACCCCCCTTTCTGGGGTGGTTTAATCCAAAACGGCCATCTAAATCTAAAACGCTTTTACACCATTAATTCAACGTGGCCAAGGACAGACGACGGGGCCCGGGAATGCCAGCAGCCTCTGTACCTGCTCACCTGACCCCATCACCTTCTGCCTGGCCTATGCTGCTGTTGCTGCAGAGACACAAAGCATGCCTTGCCTTTGCTGCGCCCACAAGTGTTTCCGCTGGCCAAGGCTGATGAAGGAGAGCAAGGAGCCCGGCCACATCCACACACACCCAAGCGTCCTTCAGCCAAACCACACGAGGATCACCGGCTGGGGTGGGCGGGCTGTCCACGCTGCCTGGGGGGGGGGGGAGGAAGGTTGCTGCCAGAGTCCTCCTCTTTAGAGAGACGTTCTTCCTAGGAGCTGCTGTTGGGAGTTTTGCCAAAGGCATCTCTTGCAGGCAGTTCAGGTACACGCGTCTCCTCTGAAAAAGCCACCAAAGAGCACAGAGGGGCACACAGGGACTCTTCGCACGACTGTTTTTCAGCAGAGGCGGGCCAGTGATCTGCTCCCATGCGAATTTGGTTCAGGCACAGTTTTTACGGGACTTCTGTGCACAGCTTAAGACATGGAGCTTTTCTTTTTTAAAAAATAAGGACAACCGAAGCAGTTCTGGGTAAACTTCGATGTCAGCCTTTGGGAGGCGAAGGGACAGCGCCAGATGCCAACCTCGACACACAGCTCCCGGAATCTGAAGTCTCAGCCTGGAGATGCATTTCCAGGTGATGCCCCCCCCCACACACACACACACACTTCAATTGGGAGGTCCTTGCCACAGTCCAGGAACTGAAAGCCCGGAAGAGTCTCCGTGCCCCACAACAGTCCATTTTGGGGGTATTTCCAATGCTGTCCTTCAAATATCCAGCTCAGTGCATGAAGCCTTCCTTTGTGGAAAAAGCTCGTGCTCGGATGGCTTTGTGCAGAGTCCAGAGGCCTGGCTTCCATGCCAAAGAGCTCCCTGGGCCAAACCCCTCTACGACGTGTCTCACCTCTGCAACAGGCAGCCGCAGAAGACCCCACCGGCTCCACTCCGCTCTCCGAAGCAACGCTGCCACGCAGGCCCCAAAGAGCAAGCAGGGCTTCCCCGGGTGTTAAGTCTCAGAGAAGGCTTAACACCTGGGAGTCTTCAATGAGCCCCGTAGCGGCCCATGGGGTGGGAAGAAGGACATGTGAGGCCGAAAGCCAGAGGGGGAGGGAGGGAGGGAGGCCCACCGGCAACCCAGGGCAGCATCTTCCCAAGCAGAAGGGTGGACTGGGCGTCTTCTCCTGGCTGGAGGCTTTTGAACAGAGGCGGGTGGCCACTGGGCTCAGGGGTGATGTGACCGTAGTGGAGTTCCTGCATCCAAGAGGTGGGATTTGGACCGTTGAACTTAGAGGCCCTTCCAACCCTATGATTCTCTGACTTTCAGTGTCCTCTAGTGCAAAGCCCAGATGACGTGAGACCAAATACAGTGGTGGGAACACAGAGGCTAAGTCCCAGCAGACCTTCTCAGGAGGGGCAAAAGCACCCGTCCCACCCGCCCACCCTTTCGGTCTGCAGGGAAGACACAACCGCCCAAAGCAACGTGACCTGGGGGGGGGGGGCTTAGCACCTAGAACAAACCCTCAGAACTTAGTGGCAGGTCTGGCAGATTCAATTCTCTCTTTAACAGTGTACCAAGCACTCGATTCATGTTATAAAATCAGAAGAGAAAGCAGGAGAGAGCAGAATAGAAATCATATGAAGTTTATAAAAATAGTTGTCATTGACTCTGGGCAAAATCAAACAAAAATAAGAGCAAAAAGAGGGGAAGGAGAAAAGTACACCTGGAGCCGCCCTTCCTTCCTTCCTTCCTGTCACATGACGGCACATCCTCTGGACGTGGTCCTGGGATCCCCCTGAAGGAAAAGCACAACAGGGGGGCCGTGAGGAAGAGGCCCCCAAACAGCTCCCCAACCATCCACATTGTTTCCAGAGGCCGAGGCCTTGACGAAGGCGGTTGCCAGTCACGAAACAGCTTACGCCTCCCGCGCAATAAAGGGCAGGGGTCTAGCAGGGGAGCTCTGGACTATTCTCCCAGTAATGATGGCAGTCCCACCCCTCACGGTGTCTCCTTTATGGTTTCCAAAATGCCTCCTCTCTCTCCACCTTTCATAACTACTGCTATTTCCACAGCAGGCACGACAGATGGCACACACACACACACACACACACACACACGCTGCCCCCCTTGGAGAGACCACCACCACCCCCCTACCTGCTGGTGAAAGAGGTCTTCCTCGCCAAACTCGGCCTCCTCTTCCTCCTCGTTCTCCTGCGGCCCAGCAGACAACTGGGTCAGGCTTCTCACGGCAACTTCCTAGGAAGACAGTTGGGGTAGGGGAGGAGAGAAGCACGCAGGGGTCTGAAGAGGTTTCATGAAAGTTTTGGTTTCCTTGGCAAGAAAGACAAGACTACAGTTGTCCCTTCACAGTCGCTGGGGTTTGGTTACACCCCCGCATGGATACCAAAATTTGTGAATAGCAAAATGGTGTCCCTTCTATAAGATGGCAAAATCAAGGTTTGCCTTTTGGATTGTTAGTTTTAATATTTTCACGCCATGAATACTTAAATCCGTGGATATGGAGGGACAACTGTATATTTTCAGCCAGCCTCCTGACCCACACCCTTCCAGGTCCCTGAATGGGCTTCTAAATCTTAAGTGATCGAATTGTTACTTGTTCTCCTGTTTTACTCTGTTTCCAGTATTGTTTTATGAGATGTCAATCTTGCATTTTAAAGGTCCGTGCCTGCATGTGACACTTCTGCATACTTGCCTATTTACACACATACCCCCCCACACACAACAAAGCGGCTGCCACCGCTATCTTAAAAGCATCCCAGGAACTCGGCGCTTCCCTCCCTCC
The DNA here is from genome assembly GCA_030847615.1 of Gambelia wislizenii. Lineage (NCBI taxonomy): Eukaryota > Metazoa > Chordata > Lepidosauria > Squamata > Crotaphytidae > Gambelia > Gambelia wislizenii. Next base: position 4,547,113 of record JAUMIR010000018.1, on the reverse strand, counting down.
CTGCAAAGACACGCACCTCTCCGTCAGAGTTCACCAGGTACGTGCGGACGTTGGCTCCGCTGCCCCAACTGCTTTGATTTTTCCACACCAGGACCGATGGTGGACTGTGCGCCACGCCAGCATCAGCAGCCCAGATCTAGCAAGCGTGACAGGAAGACAGGCCGTCACCACAACCAGCTCCTGATGGAGTCAGGACCAAAGCACCAATCCCTCACCAAATAGCCCCACTCCTCCTCCCCAGGACTCGTAGTGGGGGGATCGGGGGGAACAGGTCCTGTGGCCGGGGTGGGGGATGCCAAGCAGGAATGTCCCCCAAGGCACTGAAGAAGGGCCGCCAAGGACTAAGCGCTGCCGAGATGCTGGCTGGGCAGTTGGGGCTCCTGCGCCCTCATGTGACACCCCTCCCTCCTCTCCCCGCAGGAATCACTCACTGTGACTGTCTGCCCAGCCCGGAGGATGTACTTGGGAGTGAACTTGTAGGCAATCTCGTCCCCGTCGCCAATCTTCCTCTTCAGCCTCCAGTTCCCCAGAGACTGGTCCTGCCGAGGAGGGAACAAGGGAACAGGGCGCTGCCGTTGCCGTTTTAAGCACCACGGGGACCAGGAGAGCTGCAGCTGGAAACAGTGTAGGCCCTGGCGCCTGCTCTCTCGCTCGCGCTCACCCTCCGTGCCCACACAGACCCACCTACCTTGTCCGAGCGGTTCTTCAGCTGGACGTACTTCCCTTCCGGGTCAACGTCGTCGATGGTCACGCTGCCTTGGGCCGAGGCCTGCTGGCTCATCTGGAAGACGCTGCTACCGCTGCTGCTGCTGGCGCTGCTGGCGCCGGTGCCAATCCCGCTGGAGAAGCTGCCAGAGAGCTCCTCGGCTTCCACGCGCTTCCGCTTCCCCCGGGAGGAGCGCGTGGCCGAGGCGCTGCTGGAGGAGGTGGCTCGCGAGACCGTAATGCGGGATGGAGGGCTGGGGGACAGCTTCAGCCTGGCGAGGAGAGGCAGGCGGTGAGCAGGTGATGGCGAGTGGACAACGCCAGCGGCCCAGAGGGGAGGATGGGCCCGATGCTCCTGCCACAGCAGCAGGGGCGTGGCACCCCAGACGGGCACCGCAGGCCACAAGGCGCACAAGAGGACCCCAGTTGCCCATGCAGTTTGCTTCCTCCCTGCACCTGCAAATTAACTTCCTCCAAGCTCAGAGGTGCATCAGCCGCAGGGTCCTTGGCCGCCCCCCATCCTCACCCTGCACTAAACCAGCCCTCTTTGGCTTCGGCAAGGCTGTTTGCGCGATACCCGGCCCTCCTAGGCACAAACAGGGCCCCTGCAACGGATGGTGGGGACAGGGGTGGGCCCACGGGGACTTCTGCCCAACCGCCTCCTCTGAGCATCCCCCTTCCTGGGACAGGGCCCCTACCTCTCTTCCTCCCCTTCCAGGAGCTTCCGGTAAGCACTGATCTCCATGTCCAGAGCCAACTTGACGTCCAGCAGCTCCTGGTACTCCATCAGCTGCTGCTGCATCTGGTCCCGCATCTCCGTCATCTCCCTGTCCTTGGCCTCCAGCATCTTCCGGAACTTCTCTCGCTCGCCACCCATCAGCTCTTCCAGCTCCCGGACCCGCTCTTCCGCGGCATTTGCCTGTGGGGATGGGGAGACAAGAGAGGCACGCTGACCGGAGGGCCAGAGAGCCAGCGGGCAGGAGGGGCATGGAAGGAAAAGGCAGGGGACTCAAGTGCCAGCCTCCTCGAGGGCACAAGGCGACCTGGCAGGAGACAGCAATGGATTTTCCTCAGGAGCAAGATGGCTTCTTAACCCACGGCTGTCCTTGTGGACAAACCGGGACTGATGGGAAGTGGGAGAGTCACAGGAAGGGCCTCGCCGAGGAGGCAGATGGCGGAGAGGGAAGGTGTTTCATGGCCAGGCAGCTGCTAACAGCTGGACAGACCAGCAGGGCAGTTCAGCCAGCTGGAACCCCCTGCGTAAATTTGGACCAGGGTGAGGGGAGAAAAGGGAAAGAGGAGGAGGCGGAAGCGAGCGCTGCCTCACCTGCTTCTGCAGCCCAGAGAGCTGGTAGCTGAGAGACTCAATCCTCACGCGGGCCTCCTTCAGCTCCTCCCGAGCAGCACCGGCAGCTTTGTCGTTTTGGTCAGAACAGAGCTTGGCGTTCTCCAGCTGGAAGGGAGGAAGAGGACGGAGGTGGCAGGAGCGGCCCAGCTGGTCCCGCCGGCCGCAAGAGGCTTCCTGCGCAGGCCTTCCCTTGGCCGGGGCTACGGCCACACTGGAGCCTCGAACTCACGCCTCTTCCCAGAGTCAAAGGGAGGAGAGCTGCCGGGGCAACAGCCTCAAAGTCTGGGACTCCGGGCAGGCGGGGACTCCCAGAGAACACTGGGGAAGGGGGTCCCTGGAGCCTGGAACCTACTTTTCCCGAGTGAAAGTCAGGACTACACAACCCTTGTTCCACAACTCTCCTGCACACTCCCATGAAGCTGTTACCAGCCACACTCTGGGTTTGCAAAAGAGCTGCCAACATGTCCTCCTCTGCCCCCGCCCTCCATTTTACGACAAGCATAGCTTCCTCTGTCACGGGGTCAAGGGGTCCCCAGGAAGGCAGCCCCCCCCTCACCTTGGCCTGGTAGGTCTGCTCCAGCTCCTGCTTGTAGAGCTGGACCTGCTCCCCGTGCTGGCTGCGCAGCTCCTCCAGGGCCTGGGCGATTTTGGACTCGTACTCCTGCTGGCGGCTGCTGTCCACCTCCACCAGCTGGCGCTCGTGCCACTTCCGCGTCTCCCTCACTTCCTGCGGAGCAGAGCCAAGCCGGGTCACGCTCCCCCAGAGGCGCTCCCCCAGGGAAAAGCCACCCTTCCGCACGGGGGGGGGGGGGAATGGGGTTCAACAGCAGGCGCCCCTGGCCTCTGGAAGCATGATGTGGGCGGCGGGTGGGGAAGTGGCAGGGGTGTACCCCTGAACCCCAGCACCCCTCCTTCCAGGAAGCACCGTGCGGATCACCCCTCCCACAGCGATGGCGGGGAGGTGGACGGACGAGACCCAGGCTGAGGAGCAACGCTGGCCAGAGCAGCCCCACTTGGCCTCTCTGCTGCAGCCACAACTGCGCCCTCCCTCCCCTGGGGGTCCCACCCCCCAGCCCACCTCCTCAAAGATGCTCTTCCTGAAGTCCAGCTCCTCCTGCAAGCTCTGGCAGCGGTTCTCCAAGTCCACCCTCAGGAGGGTCTCCTTCTCCAGCTGCTTCTTGGCCACGGCGTGCGCGTCTTCCGACTGGGCAAGAGGAGGCAGAGTGCGCCCACGGGGTCAAGAGGAAGCCACGCCGGCATGGAGAGCCAGGCTCCGGTGGGCTCAGCCTGCCCTGCTCCCACCCCACCCCACCCCACCCAACCGGTGGAGAGCCCACCTTTCAGGCTTCCAGACTCAGGAGGCCCATCAGGAAAGAAAAACAAACGCACCACGAACAAAGCACTGGCACCTCAACCAGGTGCATTCGTGCACAACTGTGCAATGCACACACTGAGCGTCTCAGTTGCAACCGGTGTTCAACAAATCTGGAATGAGGCAGCCAGCCGGCGTGTGCCCTCCATTTTGAAGCCTCCTCTCGCCCCTTATTACCTTGGCCAGCTGGGCACGCAGGTCGGCCACCTCGGCCTCCAGGTTGCGCTTGTCGGTCAGGGTGGTGGTGAGCTCTGCTTCACTTCGATGGAAGAGGACTTCCAGCTCCTTGATGCGGCCCTGAGACGTGGACCACTCGCCATCTTTCTTCTTGTAGCTAGGGGAGGAAAGCAAAGGAAAAAGACACCAGGACAGGCTGACCTCCCAAAACGAAGGCCCTTCATGGCTGTTTCCCAATTTTCCAGCTTGCCCAAACGGTGCCCAAGGAAAGCACCCTGGAGAATTTAACAGTGAAGATCTACTGATCTCTGGATGTGTTACAGCTGGCTTCCAGCAGGTGGCAACATCCGTGCGCACAAGGCCAGGTCAACAGCAGCACTTACACAACCCGCCTTACTGTTGTGGCTCAGCCACACACACCTCCTCCTCTTACACAACAGGCTTCTCACCCCCCACCTCTGCCCCATGGACAGAAGGCTGGAGCAATGGCTCCAAGGGCCACACCACCTGCTGCCCCACTGAGAAGCATGAGAAGCCCAGTCCCCAGGCTGTGAGAAAGCAACCAGCAGGGCTTCACAGAACAGTCTGCCCCTCTCCACCCCACACATTTATTCTGAGATGCACCCAACGCTGTCGGTCAAGGAGGAAAACAGGGCCTGGCAAGAAGGGGCTGCCATCTTCCCTGGGAGGCCTCCAGCAGGGGTCTTTTCAGACAAAGACAGAAGTAGGGGGCCAGAGCAAGGGAGGAGAGACACCCAGGCCAGGCCCACCGGAGCCTCAGATGCAACTGTCAAGCTGCAGGGCAAACCTACTTGGAGGTGGGGGAAAGATCCCACCTGTATGACAGTCATAGCATGAAAGTGGGGGCACTGGGGGGGGGGCAAAGCGTTACATGGCACCCAAGGATGAAGTGCCCCTTCTCTCCCTCATGAAAAGCCCACCCAGACCAGTCCCACCCAGCTCAGGAAACTTCCAGAACACCATGCTCTCACCCCTCCCCAAAGCTGCTCCCTACGAAGGCCAAGAAGGTAGGAACCTTACTCTAAAGCAAAGAACAAAAACTCTCGCTCTGACTTGTTTCTCACTTTGAGTGACTGTCAGGGGAAAAGGGGGTTGCTCTCATTTAGAAAGGCAGAGGGTCTGAACGGCCACCGTTTTGGGGGTCACTGGGTACTGATGGTCAGGTGGAAGTCCAGAGAAGTGGATTATTCACGTCTGAAAGAACCACAGCCCAAAAGGGAGTCACAAGAGTCTTCCCATCAAAAGCAGAAAAAAAATCTCCCCAACACCTCCCCCCCCCCCCGCCACACCCAGGCAGTGCCAGGCAGAGAGCAGAGAGTCCGGCCTCCCAACTCCATGCCTGCAAAAAGTAAGGCCTTGGTATGACAAAAATGTGGCATTCCTTCAAAGCTGAGTTTTATGTTCAGGCAATCCAGCAAACAATTTAGAGCAAATGAAACTAGATATGGCCTTAAGCTGGGCTGTAAAAAACCTAAAAAAAAACCCCAAAACAGCGGTTGCTACAAGAAGAGTCCCGGTCTCCCCCGCATCAAAGAAAAATAATTCACACAAGGGACAAGATATTGCCACATACATGCTGTAGCTTCGGGCGACTTTGGTTCCCAATTTTCAACCTTCCTTTCAAAACAAAACAGCCTCCCTTCACAAGTACATATTACATTCAGCTTTATGATATGCTAATTAAATCCAGATAGTCTAAGCATGGGATCCCTGGGCTGTTTCCATGACCCATAAGAGAATGGCCGAGGGGCAGACCAAGAGCTGGAACCAGACAGCAGGCGTAAAGGCATGCAAGTCTGCCAGACCTCCCATGGAAAAGCTGCCATGGCTGCGCATGGCTTGAACAGAATGAGCCAGGAGGGGCTTAGCTCTGCCTCCTGCCCCAGGGGGATTTCTTCCAGGCAGGTTGGGGAGGGGGACTGCCATGAGGAAGCCCGTGTGAAGATGCTTTGCTTGCAATACGCAATTGCCGTAAGGAAGGGCATCTTCCTGCTGCCTGAGAAGATGGGATTGCTCGCTCCACCTCTCTCGCGCTCTCTAGAGAGCAACCCACTCTGCTCCTTACCTCTTACTGAGCTCCTCAAGCTCTGATCGCAGCTTCCCAATTTCAATCTGGAGCTTCGCCCTCTCTCTGGCCGTCTCGTCGAGAACTCTCCGGGCGTCCGACAACTCTGACTCATAGAGGGCCTTAATGCCAGTCACCTGGACAGGAAGGAGCAAGAAGCAAAACACGGATGCCCAAATCAGACTCAGGGGAGCCACTCCCCTGCCTCCACCCCAGGACCCCTGGCGCACAACGGTCAGCCCTGGTATCTTGTGCAGAGGCCATGGGCAGAGTCAAGAGCAGGAGAGGCACCTCTTCAGCCCCCTCGCACTCTCACCGCCTCACCCCACTACTTTCTTTTAGGCCAAGTCCCAAACAGCCCTCACAACTCTGCTGCGAAAGGGGAGCTGTGCTCCTGACCTCTGTGGAAGGAAAGCTGAGCAACCTGTCCAAACCCACACGGCTGAGAAACAGGCTCCAAGTGGAGGGAGGCCCTGAAGCCTGTATGGTGCTGAAGCCTCACAGCACCCTCCTCATAGCCAGCCAGCAAAAGGTCTTGTTTCTCTGGCTCTCTCTGGCCAGAGTGGCACTGGAGTCATGTAACACGAAACATAGGGAAGGAGAGGATCTGCCATCCGTGGGCTCTCCACAGCCCAGACTTTAAAGTGGCTCACAGGGTACATGAAAGAGCCCCCAAAGAGTTTAAACCAGGAATAACAGCTCACCCTCTGGCTAAGAAATGCTGCCTGTCATCCAGACCAGGGTGGGAAGAGGCAAGGGGCACTCCGGTTCTCTTAAGAAGGGGGGCAGGGAGGGGGAAACTGGGCAAACTCAGCCCCACAAGACTCTTATCCCAGTCAAGCAGACAGAAAATCTTGCCAAGGCTCCAGTCATTCAAAGCGGATGCAGAAGGAGCCTTGCCAGGGAAGAAATGGAACAAGAGGGACCTCTTCTTGCCCCCCTTCTGCAGTTCTGGGCAAGTGTCACGTAAAGGAGGCGCAAGGCAAGCTGAACAAAGTTCCAAAAAAGCTTTTGGGAAACTCTCCTCATAGACGGATCCCCAGAAAGTCTAGAAATCATGGGTCAAAGGGAGGACTGGGGGAAGCATGCTTGCTTCCTGTCCTCCTTGCCTGAACGCGTGGGAACGGCCATCTAGGGAAGGGAGGAGGACTACAAGAGGCACGGCCACCAGCCCTTAAGAGAGAGTGCAGCACCAAGGACAGGGAACCCAGCCCGAAAAGCTCCGCCACCTTTCACTGTAGCCTGCGCCCCCCCAGGATGCAGCCGGGGTAGAAAGGGCAAGGGGAGAAGATAGGGGCAGAGCCACAACCATCTATGTTGGCCAAGGCTCCTCCTCGTGGCACAGCATCACATCTTCAAACGGGGGGGGGTCTTCTCTTTCCTTCCCTGCTGGACCACCCAGGACACAGACAGCGAAGGAGAGAAGGAAAGAAAGGGGAGCCACACGTGGCCACAGGGCTGCCTGCACATGGGATCTGGTGGTACGTGGCCCTCTTGGCAGCAAAGAGGCTGAGGCCACATGGGCACAGCTGCACTGGGGATACTGGGGGGCAGCCAAGGGACCCACGGCCAATTCACGAGGCCTTGCCTGCGACCCCAAAGCAGTGGCGGAGGTTGTGTTGCGCTGAAACCCGCCAGGAGGAATTGACAAGGCAGGCTGCCCTGAGAGGGGTCCTGGGGGGGGGGAGTCTGAAAGCCCCCTCTGTGAGCTGCGCAGGAGTGGGGCCACCACCGCCCCTCCAGGTCAGTTTGGGGGGGATGCTCCCCTGGCCATCAGGCAACGCCAACCGCCTTCCTGCCTGGAAAGGGCAGCATGAAAGCCCAAAGAGGCCGGAGAGCCACAGGGCATGGGTGGGTGGGTGTACGCACCCCACCCCACGCCTGTCCCTTCCCCTTGTGGGGCAGCCTGCAACATCTGGGGGGCACGCACTGTCCCCCTAAAAAACTATGTATGGGTGCACACAGGGAGACCATGGACAGGGCTGCCCTGGCCTGCCTCGCAGGGTTGTTGTGGCCCTGGTGGAAGGAAGGAAGGAAGGGAGCAAGCCCTGGGCAGAGAGAGATTTGCTGGTGGTCCTTGGTGGTCCTCAAATGGGGAGGGAGGGATGGGAGCAGCTCCGCCCTCTTCCCCCCCGGCGCCCCTCTTTCACAAAAGCCCCCCAAGGTGGGCCACTTGGGGGGCGGTGGGAAGAGAGGGGGTCTTGGGGCCTTCCGACCCCCAACCACCACCACCGGGGACAAAGCAACCCAACTCCTGGCTGGCCGTCCTCGCAGGGCCGTCGTGGGGCCTTTGTCAGCGATGCAAAATGGGGGCGACGAGAAGCACCCCCCGCATCACAGAGAGGGGAAGGAGACACACTCCCGGGGGTTGGTTCCTCTAGCCTAGAAATCCCTTTGGGACTATGTCTCTCCTCAATAGCCGCCCAGACAGCGATTAACCTGCGGAACTACCCGCGGGCTGAAGGGTCACCGGGCCCCTTTTCCAGCTGCCCCAGAGGGGATCGAGGCCTTGTTGGGACCCCCATCGCCCCCCACCCTCCCTCCCAGGGATGTTGCCATGCCGACCGAGAGACCCCCCCCCCGTCCCCTGACCTCTCGGGTGACGACCTCCTCCTTCTCGGAGACGCGGAGCAGCAGCCGGTCGTTCTCCAGCTCCAGCGCCCGCACCCGCTCGATGTAGTGGGCCAGCCGGTCGTTGAGCTGCCGCAGCTCCTCCTTCTCCTGCAGCCGGGAGAGCCGCGTCGGGGAGAGCGGCGTCGAAGGGGCCGGGCGCGGGGTCCCCGGGGCGGAGGCTGAGGCGGCGGCGGCGGCCATGGCGGCTCCTCATTCAATCCTCCCGGAGAGGAGAGGCACAAAATGGCGGCCCTGCGCGCCAACGGACAGACCGGGCGGAGGACACGCCCATCCCCGCGCGGGGCAACACGGGAAATGAAGTCCCTCCACCCACCAATTGGAGGAGGCGGAGGCCGCCGCTGGGCACGCCGGGAGATGTAGTCTCTTCCTCTCCAACCCTCCCGCCGCCATTTTGTGTCCTCAAGGTCTTTTTTTCCAAACGTGTGTGCGCGCCTTCACGTGTCTTGTAGACTTATGGGCTTCGTAGGGGTTTCTGAGAGGTGGTTTTGCCTTCTCTTTCCTATACTGCAGCTGTGATTCTTCTTTTTTGGACTGCCACTCCCAGAATCCCCCAGCCAGCTAGCTGGCTGGGGGATTCTGGGAGTGGCAGTCCAAAAAGGCATCTTTTCCCATGCTTATGGCGACCCCATGGATTTCACAGAGCTCTCTTAGGAACTCAGAGGTGGCTTTCCCACCTCCTTCCTCAGAAATAGAGCCTCCAGTACCTGGCATTCCTTGGCGGTCTCCCACCCAAGTACTAACCAGGGCTGACCCTGCTTAGCAGCCAACCACAGGTGGGCCCTGGTGCCTTTTTCGGTTACTTCAGCCCAAGTGGCAAATATAAATACACATTTAAACATCAAAGGTGAATAAAATGGGACAAAAAAAATTAAAAGGAACACATAACCCATTAAATTATATTCATTTATTGAAAGGCCAAACGTTTGCCCAACAGACCAGGGGAGGAGTCAAGTTTTGTGCAGAGCAATTTCCTTAAGAAAGTCAAGTAAGGGTTTGCCCAAAAACTAGTTTAAAAATGCCCTCTATTGTCCCAACATGACTCCCACCCACCCACCCCCCAAAAAAAATTCTCTGCAAGAATACCAAATTTGGGATTAAGCACAGTTGCTTTTATGGAGAGGTTCTTCCCTGGCAGAGCTGCAACACCCAAATCCTAAGTTAAAAGTCTCAGGGACCCCCAAATCCTTGCCCGACTGGCTTGGAAACTGGCCCCATGGATGCCGGCAGGGCTTCCCGTGGCTTAAGGTTGCCCGTTGCCAGCATTTGCAACAGCTGCCAATGGCTCCAGCCAACCATTCCTCCCCACAGCTGCCCCTGCCTGGCACCCACCCACGGGGCACGTGGGGGGTCTTTGGGGTGGGCTTTTGCAGAGCAAAATAATAGCAGCTGCCTACACCAGTTGTCAAACCATACCATGGGTGCCGCTGCCAGTTGTTGTGGCAGAGGGGTAAACCTAACCATCTGCACCGGCTGCGGCGGCCTGTGGTTTCTGTGGGCGCTGGTTGGACGCACCTCCTCAGGACTGTTTCCGGGAGGAAGCCACAGGAGAGACCGGGCAGCCTCAGCTTACTTCCGTCCGTGGTGAAAAGACTACAACACATACACCCCGCTGCCGCCCTTTGGTCTAAGATTTCAGAAGCCAGTAAAAAAATCCCACTAAAAGACCAAACATTGTGCAAAGGGTACTTCTGAGCTTGTGCAGAGGGCAGGGGAGCTCTCCTTTTCCCAGCCACACCACATCAGGTAGGCATTAGCTGGCACCCAAACTGGTGAGTTTGGGGAGCTTGGATGCCCTGAACGATCAGGAGGTGGTTCAATTACTCGACTGTCCAATTGCGCAGGGATCATCCCAGAGTAGGGAAAGGCGGCGGTGGGGTTTTCCTCTCTTGGACGTCCCAATAACATGCCAGGCAATGGGTGCAAGTTACACACGTCTGAGCTTGGCATAGGTTTCGGTCCGCCACTTGCTGCTTCGTTTCATCCAACATGGGTGCTCTTGGTGCAGCTGCATTATACCCTCAAGAAGTTTAATGATACAGTATTTGTAAAAGCATCTTGGAGGCAGGGGTGGTCAAAACATTACTGGTCTCTGAGGGGTGGAACTGGCTGGCCAGTACGGCAGGAGCCCACCGCCTCCATCCTGTGGTCTCTGGCCCAGAGGGTCTCCGTTGCAAAAGACCACCACGAATGTTCCTGCTTCTGGCGTTATCTGATAACATCACTCTTCGGCTAAACCTCAGCTTTAAAAAAATGCATGCACACTTTTATGGTTGCAAACATGCAGCCGAGATGATTAATGTGGTCCAGTGTTTGGAAAGGGAGTGCGTGGAAGTGAGATGCCTGCGCAAGGGGGGGACCCACTGCTCACGGCTGCCGGTGCAGCCCCACTCCCCCCTCGTCCTCCTCCCAGGCCCAAACTCCAGGGACTCCCACCCACCACCACCACCACCCACCTGCTACACTCCCATTTGCCTTCCAGTTGGGCCCTCCTGGATGGTGGACAATCAGCGTTTCATGGGGGCTTCAGCCGACCAACTCCTGGGACAAAGGCCCTTGCAAGCGAGGGAGGAGGGATCAGCTGGCCATGCATGCCTCCTCAGGCACTGGCGCTCCCACCCCCCTGCCCGCCCGCCCGCCCGCCTGTCCGCAGGGGCTGCGCTGGCCCAGACCCAAGGCCTCCCCAGTGCAACCCCGGCCCACCATACGCCCCTCGAGTGTCACCCGGCACCCTCCTGCTTCCCCATCTGCCAGGGGCAGCTGGCATTCGGATGGGTGGGCTGCCTAAGGAGCATCTCTCTCTCCCTGTTCCTGACTCACTGCCATGGAGAGGCTTCGCTTCCTCCGCACGAGGGCAGCCTTGACTTGTCAGGAGGCCTCTGCCAGAGGCGGCCGGGCAAGTGAGGAGCGCCGAGGCAGAGAAAGGCTAGCAGTGCCTTCGGACATCTGCCCGGCCTCAACCCCACCACCAACACCGCTCCCTGGGCTCTTCCCTTCCCATGCGCCCCCTGGCAAAGAGGCCTCGCGTGGGTCTCTGTACGCCATGGAAGGAGCCGAGCACACAGAGGGCCACGAGTCTTCTTTGTCAAGAGGTTTCGTCTCTTTAAACCCGCCTCGCTCTTTGCTCTCTGCTCTCTCTCATGGCCCCCCGACCCCAAACCAAGCTGCAAGCAAGAGGTGGGGTGGGAGAGAAATGGGCTGGGGCGAAGGCGTTCTGTCCCCCCTCGGGAGAGAATATCAAGAAAGACCACACAGGAGAGGCATTACGTGTGTACAGACAGCGATATATATGATGTTTTTTTCCTGTATTGTTCATGCAGTGGTACATATAAAAATGTGCAGGTTCAGTATAAACAAGACAAAAAAGGGGGGCGTTTGCAGCCTTGGCTGCCTCCCATCCAAGCACCCCCCAAAAGCCAGTAGGCACGTTCTCTCATCGCCCCCTTTCCACGGGCAGCCACGCCAGAGCCTTCCTCTCTTTTGTGCCAAGAGGACTGTGGGTCTCCCCACACGCGCCTACCCCACATAAATGGGGTGTATTTGGGGAGGGAGGGGGGACGGGGGTGGGACGCAGGTGAGGGGGCCACTGACAGCAACAGAGAGGCCCACGGGGGTAGGTAGGTCTCTCTGGGGGGGCTGCCCTTTGACACCCAGGCCTTCCTCAGGGGCGCCCAGGGCCTCCTGTGCCAACACCCCCTTGCCCTGGAGGGCTCCCCCTTTCCTGCCCCCCTCCACTGACCTCCTCCTCCTCCTCCTCCTCTCTCCTCACAAGACTAATTTCCTGCTGTCAGGACGATCTTCCTCCTCTCCTCTCCGCCCGGCAGTTGGCGCTTCAACTGCAAGCCAAAACAGATGCCGGTAAATATGTCAGCTGAAGCCTCATGTATCACAAATAATACGTGATCATCACCGACAGCATAATCTCCCAGAATAATGTGCGTGTGCGGAGGGATGCTCCCACCTCGCGCCCTCCCTGCCGCTGCCATGTGCGCGCAGACGCCCACGCCGAGGGATTTGCTCGCCTTCCTTTCCGTGGGCGACACCAGCCCCACTCCTCCTCGCTTCTACGTTGCCCAAGGAGGCAAAGGGGAGGAGGGGAGGGCAGGGGGGCACTCCACATTTGGGGTGCCTCATCCCAGCCCCCCTTTGCGCCCCTCCAGAATGCCCCCAACCCTTTTGGGCGGGCCGGTGTTTCACAGGGAAGCCAATGAAGGGCAGGAGGGACTGGCTCTGGGTGGGGACCCCCCAAAAAACCCCACGGAGAAACGCCAGCCCAGCCATGCAGGCCAGCCCAAGAAACAAACTGAGCCCAAAGCCAGGCTGTGTTTGAAACCGCTGGCCCGAAACCAGAGCCTGGGGGTGGGGGGGGCAGCGGGAACGCTCCGGTCAGCATAGCCACAGCCCCCTGCTTGTCCCATTGCGCTCGTGAGGAACTGGGGGGCTCTGGGTCCTGCCACGGCCAGGGCCGGGGGGGGCAGGCCGCTCGCTCTGCGCCCACTTTGGACCAGGAAGGCAACAGGCGCGGACCACAAGGGAGTGCTTGCAGCCCCCCCGCCAGTGAGACCAATGCGGGCTGGGGGACACGGAGCGTGTCCAAACCACAGCCCTGCTCTTTTGGTTCCTTATAACGGCTGCTGTTGCTAAGCCCGGGTGAAAATCATGCCGCTCTCCAGATCCTGTCAGACTGTATCTCCCAGCAGTTGTAGACAGCATAGCCAAGGGTGGGAAACGCTGGGAGTTGCAGTACAACATCATCTAGAGAGCCACATGATGCTCACCCCACACTAAAACCGCTTCTACACCACTGAATCTACCTCCAGCTTTGGGCGCATGGAAGCGGCTCCTCGTTGAAGCAAAGGGAATGAACGTCTGTCTGTCTGTCCGTCCAACCTGCCTGCCTGCCTTCCAGCACGTGGTAGGCCCACCATGGCCCTTTCTTCTTCCTGGTGGGCAGCCGAGGCAAGCTTGGGGGTCCTGAGTCCCTTCGGGGCAGCGAATCATCAGGTTAGTGCTGTGCAGAGCCCCTTCTTCGAAATGCTCGGAAAGCTCTGAAAGGCACAGCACCTCCCCAAAAAGCCTCTGGGGTGCAGAGTCCGGCCTGGTGGGCACAGGTCTCCCGACACCCCCTAACCCCCTGCCCTGCAGCACCAGAGTTCTCAGCCATTACAGGAAGACATTTGTCGTGCGTGTGTATAAAACTGTTTAAAAATGGAAGCCACAACTAGACCCAGGATTTTGAAAAATGGTTGTCACTTAAAAAGAGAGATTATGAGAGAAAGACACCCTCCAAAGCCCAAAACGTAATTTGAGAAATGCATAGTTGATCCAAAAATCCCAGGGAGAGGGAGAGAACCTCAAAACCACAAGGCGTGTGCGTGCATGCCTCATCCGAACTACGCGACTTGGGGAGGGGACGCAGAGGGTGGAAGCACAGCTACTGTGGAGTCCAGAGAGTGCAAGATTTTGCAACAGGGCAGAAACCCCCCTCCACTGTGTGGGAGACTCGGGGCAACGTACCCAGGGTGGACCCCCCACATCCACCCCGGCAATGCCCTGCTACATCCAGAGGAGCCTCCCAGGAGCACCGGCCCCCTCCTCCTGCTACTGCGGGGTCTCCACGGGGCCCGATGGCAGCCCCCCCCCCTTGGCGGTGGCCCTGGTGCTAGGTGGATGCCTTGAAGGGCGGCCACAGCTCCACTTGGTTCACAGCAGTAGAGGGGGCTCCCTCCTGGTCCTTCGTTCGTCTCTTAAGCCCTTGTGGTGGAACGGAGCTGGGGGGGTGGCCGTGGCGGCTGTGGCCCCCTCCCGAGAGGGTCTCCTCCCCCCCCCCCCGAGAGGCAGGCCTCCTCCCCACCACGGCCTGCTCACGGAGACGGCCAGGCACTCAGATCATCTTCATGTTGAACTTCCTGGCGCCCCCCTGCCCGGCCGCCGTGGTGGGGCCGTCCACCTTGCGGAAGGAGTACTCCACGGAGAAATTGTTCTTGTGCTGCCCCCGGCCCCGGCTCCAGACAAAGAGGAGGAGGAAGCAGAAGAGGACCACCCCCAGGAACATGATGCAGCCCATGGCTGTGGAGACCAGGATGGTCTTCAGGTCCAGCGTAAACTTCAAGACGACCTGCGTCTCGTTGTGGGCACTGTCGTTGAATCCGCCGAGGTACGAGGTCCGGTTGGCATACAGGGTGCCCTCGGCCAGGTGCCCCTTGACCGTCAGGGTGGCAAAGTACGTGTCGTTGCCCCCGGCGTTGCTGGCAATGCAGATGTATGTCCCGCTGTCCTGGACCTGGGCGTAGCGTATCTCCAGCGTCCCGCTGGGCAGGACCACCACGCGCCCGTTGCTCTTGGCGGAGATCATCCGGTGCTGCGGAGAGACCCAGCTGATGGCAGGCACAGGCTCCCCCTCTGCCCGGCACAGGAAGGACACAGACTGCCCCTCGTACGCCGTGACCTGCTGGAGCCTGCGGTCCCGGATTTTGGGCTTTTGGCAGGTGAAGTACTCAAAGAGGATGGAGTCCGGGAAGTCGCGCAGGGCATCGCCCTGGATCTCAGGCGGCGAAGAGCACGTGGGCAGCTGCCCGTCAAAGTTAAGCGTCTTCCGGCGCTGGAGGATCCACAGCAGGCGGCAATCGCAGACCAAGGGGTTCCGGTCTAGCCGCAGCGTTTCCAGGCTGTTAACCGAGTGGAACGCGCCCTCCTCCAGCGTGGACAGGAAGTTGCTGGAGAGGTTGAGCAGGCGGATCTGCCGCAGCCCGTACAGCGCCTGGGGCTCCACGCAGGCCAGCAGGGCCCCCACCATGTGCAGCTCCCTGAGCCGGGGGAGGTCCTTGAAGGCCCCCCCGGGCACGGTGCCGATGGGGTTGTAGGAGAGGTTCAGGTACAGGAGGTGGGCCAGGGGCCGCAGGGCAGCCGCCGGCACCGCCGTGA
The DNA here is from genome assembly GCA_030847615.1 of Gambelia wislizenii. Taxonomy (NCBI): domain Eukaryota; kingdom Metazoa; phylum Chordata; class Lepidosauria; order Squamata; family Crotaphytidae; genus Gambelia; species Gambelia wislizenii. Next base: position 4,531,870 of record JAUMIR010000018.1, on the reverse strand, counting down.
GGTTGGTGTAGGTGATGGAGAGGGAGGTGAGGTTCAGCCCCTGGAAGCCGCCGGGCGAGATCTCCTCCAGGAAGGGCCAGTTGTCGATCTCCAGCAGCCGGAGGCTGGAGAGCTTCCGGAAGTTGCGGTCGTCCACCGAGGCGATGCTGAGGTGCCGCAGTTGGAGGACCTCTAGGCTCTGGAGACGGGAGAGCGACTCCGCGGTGATGGCCGTCAGGTTGCACCTCTCCAGGGTCAGCTGCTGCAGGCTGACCAGGCCGGAGAAGGCCTTGCGCGAGATGTAGACCAGGTCGTTGTCGCCAACCTCCAAGGTCTTGAGGCTCCTCAGGTCCTGGAACGTGTAGTCCAGCAGGATGACGATCTTGTTCTCGCTCAGGTCCAGGACCGTGAGGTTGGAGAGCTTGCTGAAGACCCCCGGCGGGACAAGCTTGAGCTGGTTGCCGCGCAGCCGCAAGGTCTGCAGGTTTGGGAGGTTGCTGAAGGCGCCCGGCTCCACGCTGGCGATGATGTTCTCGCTGAAGTCCAGCTCCTCGAGCAGCGGAAACGGGGAGAGGTCCCCCGAGTTCAGGCAGCGGATGCGGTTCTTGTTCAGCTCCAGGATCCTGGTCTCCGTGGGGATCCCCTCGGGAATGGCGGTCAGGCGTTTGCGGTGGCAGATGACGGACCTGACCTGAGGGACACACTCGCAGCGGGCGGGGCAGGCCGAGAGGGGGGCGACGCTCAGGAGGATACAATGGAAGACTAGCAGGAGAAGACGGTGGCGGCAGCGGCGGTAGCAACATGTCATGGTGTGGCGCATGGTCCTATGGGCGCACGACCATCATCCCACACACCTGGAAAAGAGAAGAAGAGGAAGAGGGGAAGTGACCGACTCCCGGCTCTTCAGGACCTGCCCCCAAACCCTTGAAGATGCTCCATACGTGGTTTCGAGCTTAGCCAGTGTGGCAGAGGAACTGTGGGCGTGGAGGCGACAGGATTCAAACCCAGCGCCACCGTGCTAGTCTGGAACACCAGCGTGCCGAGGGACCCTGTGGCACCTTTGGGCCCAACGGAGAGGAAGAAAGAAGTGTGTCGCATAAGCTTCCATGTCTGCATACCCTATGAAAGCGTATGCGGCCACCTTCTTTCGTCCTCTCCGTTGGGCCCAAAGGTGCCACAGGGTCCCTTTGCCCTTCTGGAGGGGTCAGTCAGCCCTCCTGCAGCCTCTGTTAACAGCAGACCCCCTGCAACCTCCCCCTGAGCCCTGGCCGTGCAAAACCTGTGGGATGCCGAGAAGCCAAACACAAAACCAGAGACTGCAAAAGCACTCGCAGAAGCTGGCCGTGGGTGTTGTGGGTGGCCAGGAGGAATGGCCAGGCTCACCTGCGCCACCCGCCCCCGGCCAGCCACCTCTTCCCCTGCAACTAATGGCCAATGCTGGATTTGGTCCTTGCAGAACGCTGTAGGTGGAGGGGGCAGAACCCTCTGTGGTGATTTGGGCTCTGCGTGGAGGAGGCAGGTTGCTGCCCACGTGTGTCCTGGGGGTCTCCCCCCCGCCACAGCCCCTCACGCCTCCACAAGCAGCAAAGAGGATTCTCCCGCATGGAGGATCACACAATCTCCTGGCAGGTTTCACGGGTTTCGGTGGGGAAAAACCCTGGCTGTTGCAGAATCCATTCTTTGTAGATTATGGATTAAAGCCCCAGCCGCTGGCTGCCCTTGAGAAACCATAATAACAGTATGCAAAGGCCCCTCTTCTCCGGGGAGCTGAAAATACCTTGGACTCATTTCCCCCTTCCTTTCAGGGCGGGTGGGAGGAGCAGCAGAGAGGCAGGATCAGTTTTCCATCCACTTAATTTTCTCTCTTTTGCTCCCCTTTCTCTTCCCCTCTATTATTATATAATAATCCCCTGCGATTTGCATTCTGCAGGGGGGGAAGGAGGAAGGAGGAAGGAAGGAAGGAAGGAGGCAGGGAGAGAGACAGGCAGGGCCCTGGAGGTGGGCACCGGTCACAGGCCGGCAAGCTGGGCCACTTCAAGTCGCTAAGGGCACCTAAAGAGACAGCTGTGCAAACCCAAGAGGTCAAAACAGCCCAAACGATGCTGGGCAAAAGGACTGAGGGTGCCGGGAGGCTGGGGCGGACTCTCAGGGCAGCTACAGACTTTCTGGGCAACCCCAGGAAAGATGCTCTTCCCCACCCTCTCTGCTTGCACCTCAAGTGTCTTCATGTGTAAAATGGGTTAACGAACAAGAGTGTTGAGTAGGCAGAGCTTCACAGCTGACGGTCAGCAACAAGAGAGGGGGGTCCCTGCCGCAACCGTGGCCGAGGAGACCCACGGGTGGGCAATGACGGCAAGCAAAGGCCGTGGTGGTAAGGATCTCCCAAACCTTCCAGGCTGCAGAACAAGCACCTGGGGGGGGGTCCCTTGCCCCAGTCCGGCCAGAGCCCCCCATACTCTATGTGGTTGACCCTCAAAACGTCTCTAAATAGATTATAGATAGCAGGATGAAACAGGAAGCTCCGTGCTGTGAGAAGTTATAGCAGAAATACACACCCAGGCTGCAGTCCAAAAGAGTGAGGTCCACGGATAGACCATCCATCCCACCCGGCCTCTGGGGCAACCAACGCTCCTCCTTTCCGCCCGTCCCCCGATTTTCAAGGGGCCTCCCCGGCAGCCGTGCCGCCCCCTCGCCTCACAGCTGCCAAGATCTACCAGGCCCAGTGCTTTGGTGAGGGAGGTTGCCCAAAGCCCTTTGAAGAGGGCACCCACACCCAAAGTTTTGCCAGGCCCTCAAGGCAGCCATGCCGATTCTTCCCCAGTGGGGCTTGTTCATCAGCCCATTTTGCAGTCTTCGCCCACCAGTCTTACTGGGGCAGACTCCAGTGCCGGGGAGGTGCAGTTTTCCTGGCTGCCTCACTCTGGGCTGGGTGCAAAATATCACGCTTCATCGACTACCTTCCAGTTCCTTCCAGCTTACTTTGGACGCAGACAACAATTTCACGTTTTTGGGTGTTTCACACTCTGTGCAAAATGCTCACGAGCCCAGTTCTTCTGAGTTCCCTTTTCTGCTTGCAGAGACCCTCCCAAACTTCCTGGCTGGCGAACTGGACTCTTGCGCGCGTAGCGTCTCCTGTCCTCCTTCCTGCCATGCACGGTCTCTGGCCTCTTTCCCCAGCAAAGGCCAACTGGTGCAAAAACCCACTCAGCCCTCCACTGTGGTTGTTTCCTCTCCCTACGACTGGGGGGCACATCCTAAATGAAAGTGAATCATCACCCCTGAGGCTTCCATGGGGGGCCACTCAGTTTCCCCCTCTCTTTGGCTTGGAAAAGGCCACAAAAAATGTCCGTGGGAACCACCTCTGACCTACAACTCCCACCCCATCTCCATCTTACAGGTCTGTTGCTTCTGAAATATTTAAAGCAATTTTTTTAAAAAAAACACTCAGTTTTATATATCCTTAGCAAGTTGCTTTTCAAATTCCTCCCACCACCCTCCTAGCCTCTCTCTCTCTGATGACACCCTTGGGACACTTTGAAAAGGTAATTTAGCTTTTTCAGTACATTTCTCACACAGTTGTCCTTTCCTCAGAGCAGCAGCAAGCTTTGGGCCTCACGCTCACGCAGGGAACTCACACAGAGTGCCTCGGAGAGAGAACAGGCTCCCAAAGTTGGGGGTTCCCTGAGGACATCTAGTCTACACCCCCTCCTGTGTAGAGCTAAAACAGGGCCAGGAAATGTCTGACCCCGCAGCCTCCTCCCGGTCAGGCAGCCCCTCTGCCTCACTTCTCTTCCCAAGGAGACTTTTCTCCTAATGTCTCACCAAAATCTACCCCCCCTACAATGCAGTTCCCTTTGCCCCCTTGAAGGAGGAGGGTGAGAGCTTCTCTTCTCCACAGCCTGAGGGTCCCCAGCTTCCTCTCCCACCCCCCTGGGCATGGGTCCCTGCCCTCCGCTGCCCTCTGCCCCTTCCAGCCCCCGGCCTCCATGGAAGAAGGGGGCACACATCCCAGTCCAGTCCAGCAGGGAGGGAAAGAGGCTTCGGCCCAGCTGCCTCCCAGACCTCCTGCCTGCCCTGGAGGGTGGACGTGACCTGTGGTCAGCCACCATGCCTGGCCGACCTCTAAAACTGGTTGTCGGCAAGAGTCAGCAGGACGAATTTGCAATCCAAGCAGCCCTGCCAAAGGCCACTCCCTCCGGCCCAAACTTTTGCTAACTTTTTGATCCGGAGACTGAGAAGATGACCTTGGGAGGAGAGGGGAGGGGGTCCTGGTGCCCCCCACCCCAACACCCTGCCAGGCCAGACCCCCCCCCTGCTCACAGCCCCTTCCCCTATTTACAGCTCCTGCTATTTCAGGACCATCTTGGCTGCACCCCCCAGACCCAAGTCCTCTGTCTCGTCTGCACCATAAATACCTCCCTGGGTCAGATTTTAGTGGAAAATGTAAGTGCCACACACACAAATACACACACACACACACACACACACACACTGCTTCCCCACCACCTTTCTTTGGGACATAACATTCCTCTGCAGTGGCTCACATTACCAAGCAGCTTAAATGAGGGGGGGGGGGTTAATTAGGAGCCAGTGGGCAAAGCCAGGGATGCCTTGCAAAGCCTCAATTGATTAAACACTAAAATAGACAGGGATGAAGGCCATGACAGCTTTGCCTTAGAGTCGCCACAAGTCTGAAACAACTTGAAGGCACCCAAACAACAATAAAGTGTGTGTGTGTGTGCGTGTGAAAGAGAGAAAGTGGAAGCATGCTTTAAATCGTAGAGTAATAGAATTGGAAGAAACCACCAGGGACATCATAGAATCATAGAGTTGGAGGACACCCCAAGGGACATCTAGTCCAACCCCCTTCTGCCATGCAAGAAGACACAATCAAAGCATCCCTGACAGATGGCCATCCAGCCCCTGTTTTAAAACCTCCAAAGAAGGAGACTCCGAGGCAGTGCGTTCCACTTCCAAAAACCTCTTTCCATCACGAAGTTCTTCCTAATGTTGAGGTGGAATCTCATTTCCTGTTGTTTGAACCCATTGCTCCGTGTCCCAGTCTCTGGAGCAGCAGGAAACAAGCTTGCTCCATCCTCAGTATGACATCCCTTCAAATATTTAAACATGGATATCGCATCACATCTTCACCGTCTCTTCACCAGGCTAAACATACCCAGTTCCCAAAGCCGTTCCTCACAGGGCATCATGGCTTCCAGACCTCCCACCATTTTGGTCGCCCTCCTCTGTACTTGTTCTAGTTTGTCCATATCGTTCTTTAATTGTGGTGCCCAGAACTGGACACAGTATTCCAGGTGAGGTCCGACCAAGGCAGAATAAAGTAATAAGATTTCTTCCCTCGATTTAGACACTATACTCCTATTGATGTAGCCTGGGATCACATTGGCTTTTTTAGCTGCCGCATCACACTGTTGTCTCATGTTCACCTTGTGGTCTACTAAGACGCCTAGATCCCCTCAAGCCAGGTATCACCCATCCCATATCTGTGGATTTCATTTTTACTGCCTAAGTGGAGTACCTGACATTTCTCCCTGTTGAAATTAATTTTGTTAGTTTTGGGCCAGCTCTGCAATCTGTTAAGGGGGTCATTTTGAATTCCAATCCTGTCCTCTGGGGCATTTACTACCCCTCCTAATTTGGTGCCATCTGCAAATTGGATAAGTATGCCCTCTAGTCCATCATCCGAGTTGTTTATATAGAGAAGAGAGGATCCGTTTCTGAGCAAGCCAGGAAGAGATGTTGGGAAAGGCAGCCCACGGAGGAGCAGCAGCCATAGGGTGGGGGGAGAGGCTCTTCCAGACCCCCATTTCCTCCCAGTCTCTCCCCCCAACCCCGCTTTAAAAATCAACCCCCTGGGTCCCATACTGGAGCTCCTCAAACTTCCTTTCCCCCTCTGGCAGAAATGCAAGGCCTGACCCTGGCAACCTGCAGAGACCTTCTCTGGCATTCCAGGTGATGCCAGCTTTGTACACAGACAGACCCGGGTTCAACCAGTGGAAAGGAAAACCAGGGTGCAGCAGGGCTGGAAAAGGCCTCTTCCTCCTCAGCCACACAGACGAGGCTGCCAGTGGCCAACCGAGGCCACCAGGGCCCTGATCCGACAGCCGAGGAGGCCCCCGGGAAGCTCTCTGGACCCCCAGCAGACCTACCAAGGGGCGGCTGTGGCTGTGTGTGGAACAAGAGCGGATCCCTTTCCTCACCGCTCAGACGTCTGCCATGCCCACCCAAGGGGGCTTCACAGCCACCCCAAGACCACAGAAGTGGCTCACAGTAGCCAAAGCCTCCAACTAGGTGCCTCTTGCACCGGACACTCTGGGCCAAGCCCCCCCCCCGAAGACCACCCTCCCAGGCCAGGGAGGCAGGGAAAAGAAGAGCCACTTAAAGGCAATGCTGGGGAGAAACAAGGAGGGCAACGGAGCCAAGACCCCAAATGCCCGGGGCTGGGAGGATAAGGACTTGTGGAGACCCCATGGGGCAAAGGGGAGTGGGGAGGGGGGAAGCAGGGAGGCAGCCCCCCAATGAAGGAAGAGGCAGGAGGGGGACAGCCAACCCAGCCGAGGATTTTGTCATGGGGGTGTTTGGGTCTGAAGCCCCCAAGCCAGAGAGGGGCCCCCACCCCAGCCCCACCAGCGGTCACTCTGTCTAGGGGGCAATGATGCCGAGGGAAGACGCGTCCGTCCCGAGGGCGCTGTGGGCACCCGGGGCCACTCACGTGGAGGGCCCTCCGGCGAGGCTTCAGTAGGAGACGCCTCGGCAGCCCCAGCCCCCGCCAGCCCCCGCCTTCTCCCTTTGCTCACCTCCTCTTCATCGGCTGGAACAAGGTGGGCGCCCACCATGGGCATCGTCGCCGTCACGCTCCTCCTTCCTTGCACCCATGTGGCTCAGAGCCAGGCCACCTTCCTGGGCAAGGGGCCGGGGTGGGGGGCAGGAAGCCGGTGGGGTGCCTCACCAAGGGGGTCCACAGCTGCCCCCACTGCCTCCTCCTCCTCCTCCTCCGGAGTGTGGCTGTCACGCTCCCCCAGGTCTCCGGCCGCCTCTCCTGCTTCTTCCACACGCCCTCACCTGCCGCCTTCAGCTTGCTGGGGGTCTCTTCTTCCTGGCAGCATTAGGCAGCTCAGGCACAAGGGGGTCTCTTCCCTCTCTGGGGGGGGGGTCCTGAGTTTGCCCAGACAGGTTGCAGCTGGCAGCCTTGTGCTCTTCCTCCTCCTCTTCTTATCCCTTCCAACACCACGCAGCCCGCCACCGCCACCGGAGAAGCGGCTGCTGTCAGCCTGGCATCCTCCCCGGCTGTGGCAGATTAAAATTGGCAGCAGCAGCCAGGAGGAGGAGGGGGGGTGGGCAGAGACGTGCGCTGTGCGGAGGGGAAGGCGCAGGTCTGCCAGCGCAGAGCTCACAGGGGAAAGGGGGGTCTGGGAGGGTCTCAGGGGGGCAGGGGGAGAATGACACCCCACAGCCGAGTCTGCACAGGTTGTGGGGAGACCCACTTCTGGCCAGCCCCTTCCACAGGTCCTCCTGGGCCTCCCTGACTCTCCCCCCAAATGTCCCTGTGACAAAAGACCGAAAACTAAGGAGCACAAAGCAACAATTGCGGAAATGCAAAGGATGGACGGTTTTTTAAGAAAAGAAAATGCATCGGATTGTCTAACAACAATAATGACGCACTGGCTCAGGTTCTCTTCCTGTCGCTGTCTTGCACTCTTTGCAAAATATCAATAATGCCCCCTTCCCGGTGTTTGCTCTTTCTGGAATTGCCTTTTATACACACACACACACACACACACACACACACACAGAGGCAGCTGGTGTGGCTCATTTGTTATTCATACTCTGCTGCTCCTGAGTTCAAAAGCTAGTAACTAACCCAGAGCAATGATCAGGTCTAGTCCAAAACAACCAACCTGTTACCTTGCCAGCAAGTGGCACAAATCCCCCCTGCAGCCCCCACCCCAGTTTCCTCTCTGGGTGCACCTGCCCCCCCCGCCACCCACATAAGACCCCCAGTTCCACACCCACCCAGTAGCCCGTTCTGGTCCTCCTCCGCCAGGGGCATCTAATCCTGCCGACCCCATCAGCTCCGTCCAGGGTGGCTCTTTCGCTGGGATCAGGCTTGGTGTGGTGTTGACCCCAGGACAGGCGAATGAGCCACCCAGGAAAGTGGGGAAGGAAAGAAAGGGGGCTAGGAGGGCCAGCGGGCGTCTGAGGCCCAGAGAGACCCCTGAGCAGCAACCAAGGAAGAAGCTGCAGCCCCTGTTTCCAGCGGCCCTCGAACCAACGACCGAGCCGCAACCCTCCTGTCCTGCTGCTGAGCACACTGGCCGCTCGGACTTTGCAGAATTCATTTCTGGCTACCAGAAATTCCACAACGGGCAACCTGTCATCCAAACGGCAGCAGCTGAGCCCAGCTAACAGGCGCCGGAGGCCAGGTGGATGCTGGACAGAGGGGGCCGGAGTCTGAGGCGGCCTGGCAAGCTGCCCTCCTCCGCTGTGTGCCACTGGCCGAAGGCACGGAGCCATTGGTCTGCCGTGCTGTGAGAAACCGCTGAACGAGGTGGTGGGGTGCTGGGAGGCCAGAGGTCCCCATAAAGCCTGGAGTGGTGGGGTGGGCAGACCAGGCAGAGGGGAGGGAGGGCAGGTGAAGGGCAGGAATGAGCCAGAGGCACGAGGGAGACCCCCAGGCCGTCCTCCCCACCCAGGGGTCAGGAGGAACAGCAGGAGAGCAAAGGGGACAGAGGAGAACCGGCTGGCCATTACAGGGAGGCAGGGAACGGGCTCAGCCCTTCCCGCCCTAGAAGGCTGGGAGTAGCCAGAGGCTCAAAGGCACAACCTTGCCAAGGACACCAAGCCAGTCTGTGGCGGAGGCGTGTGGGGCCCAGCCAGCTCCCCACACTCTCTGGGCCCAGCCGGGAAGAGAAATGCAAGAGGAAGGCCCACCTTGGACATGGGGGGCCGCAGGGTGTGTTGCCAAAGGTTTGGCCAGAGCTGGATGTGGCATGGCGTCCTGGCCAGCGCTGTTCACACACGCACACACCCGTGCCAGCCGCAGCCCTGGCTGGAAGCAGAGTCAAGTGACAGCTCCTCATGCATTATGCAGGCGGCACCAGCGGGCAGATTCCCGGGCAGAGCGGGCACTCACTGTGCTCTCTCAGAAATGGAGATACTTGGAAACAAGGGCTCCAGCGGCCACTTTGTCAGAGGAGGAGGAGAGATGGGCAAGGAAAGGAGGAGGAGAAGCCGGAGGGTCCGCCGGGCACAGCCACCCACCCTGGCACCTGCAGGGGGGCAGATCAAATCTCCTCTCTGGGACAGAAACATAATTATCTTTCACTCTCTACTACGTCTAAGCTTTTGCACAGATCTCCGCTTTCACAGGTCATAAAACAACCCCAAAATGTCAAGCTACCAGGCCTCTCGCCCCCCCCCCCATGACTGCGGAGCAACAAGAGGGCCGTTTCTGCCTGCGTGAGAGATCAGAGGGTGGATTTCGGGCCCAAAGCAGGGAGACCACGGTGGCCTCTTCACACCGGGAGGCTTCCTCTTTCCTTCCAGCGTAACCTCATCCAGCCTGAACTGACTACCAAATTAGTAACTTCAACGCGCAGAGGCTAAATACTTTGGACAGGCACCGATGACCGCATGGCGTCAGGCAAGAGGGCTTCTCTTCCCTCTCACCCTTCTTGGGAGACAGAAGCCCTCCTTTCCCCAACCCTTCCAGGGGGAGAAAAGCCGCCGGCCACTGCGCCACGCTGAGCCACGGGATGAGTCTGTGCGACTGACGCGTGCATGAGCGTCCATCCACTTGCGCAAGTGACGCATGGAAACTCGCCGTTGCTGAATGCCTTCAAGTAGCTCTTACTCACGGTGGCCCTCTCCCAGGGCTTTCTTGACGCAGAGGAGATTTGCCATGACGGCCTCCCTCTGAGGCTGAGAGTGACTTACCCCCAGTGGGCTCCCCTGGCCAAACGGGGATTTGAACCCTGTTCCCCCAGAGGCCTGGTCCAATGCCTGGTCCGCTAAACCACGCTGGCACGTGGCCACTACTGTGGGACGATCAACCCTTGACCCTTCAGTTTCCGCTCCTGGATGGGCCTGGAATTCCCAGAAAAACTGGCTGCTGGGAGTGCGGCGGCGTCTCCATCTTTGGAGGTTTTTAAACAGAGGGTGGGTGGCCATCTGTCGTCGGGAATGATTTGATTGTGTCTTCCTGCATGGCAGGATGGGGTTGGACTAGATGCCCCTTGGGGTCTCTTCCAACTCTAGGACTCTCTCTTTCAATCAGCTGAAGAGACGTGAGCTAACTTTGCCTTTACTTTGGGTTTTATTGTTGCATCCTGCCTAACACCTTCACCTGATCCAAAAACCATCTTTTGGTGCCCCTGTGACTACATTTCGTTTGACAGACCCTGGCGCCTTGGCTGTCCTGGGAACTGACTGGACCAGGGGGCCCTGGGATTGTTACATGGGGAACACTCTTGTACCCACAAAATATGTGGACGGATATAAAATGCCTGGGTGGCTTAGACCTGAACCAAAGCCAAAGGCTGACAAAGTGCCTCTCAGGAGTTGAACCCACTGCTCTGGATCCACAGAGAAAAAGTGTGGGGGGCGGGAGAGATATTTGCTCCCTCCTTCCCTCTGGCTGGGGGCCGTCTCCCACCTGAAGTGCCTTTGATGGGTGAGCAAGGGCATCATCCTCCAGGTGGGCATCATCCTCCAGGTGGGAGAGAATCAGGCAGGAAGAGAGATTTCCACCCAAACAGGAGGGAAATTAACTGGGCCTCCCCCTCGGGCGTCCCTTCCTTCTCGCTTTCTCCTAAATAGATTCGCTGCTAATGAGGGGAGCACCCCAGGGGCCCTTTGCTCTGGATTGCAGGCAAGCGGAGCTGCTTCGGCACATCTGCTCCTCCTCCTCCTCCTCCTCCTCCTCCGCTCTGGCGTTTTCTTATAACCTCATTACCACCCCCAGCCTTCACATGGCGGCAGCAATGGCAGGGAGCGGGTGCGAATTCTCTCTCCTCTCTGCCCCCCCCTTCAGTTAACCAGTCAAGGCAACCTTCCCAGACTGCTAAGAATGAGTGGGCAAGGCCCCACACCAACGCCCCAGGCATGCACCCGGCCCACTCCCCCCGCAACCACCGGACCCACTGACCTGGCAGGAAGAGGAAGGCGACTCAAGCCAGCCAGCCAAAGGACACGCTCAGCGGCTGGGAGCTGAGCACCCTTCCCTGTGTCAGTAATGCCAGGGCTTGAACCCAGGGCCTCCTGCAAGCAGAGCTACAGCCCACACCCCCCACACCCCCTGGATGAAGCGATGAGAAGGCACTCTGCACATGCCCAAAGGGACACTCTTCTTACGCACCTACTCAGCCCCAAACGGCCCAGCCTGAAGCAAGCTCCAGAGGAAACGGGAAAGATGCCGAGACGGTCCCTTCTTATCGGCACAGCCACAGCCTGTGAGACAGACCCATGCTTAGAAACGTATGGGGTTTTAAAGGGAACTGAATCCCAGGAACCAGCCAAGGCCCGAAGCAGCCACGGAGGCCTATCAGGGTGGACTAGCCACCAGCAGAGCAGGCCTGGGATGCTTGGAGGCCGCCTCCTCCGCCAGGCTCCGGGTGGGAGGGGGCCGAGGCCCATGGGGTGGGAGAGTCTGGCCAGACCCCCAACCCAGGGGCACAAGCCCAACGCCCAGGCCCCTGGGCCCCACGGGCAGAAGGCGAGAGGGGCCCAAACTGGCCACTGGAAACCAACCAGACCTCTTGCCCAGTTGGCGGGAAGCGTCTCCATGGGGCCAGGCTTTGTGGACTCATCTGAGGGCAAAAGAAGGCAGGCTCCCTGGGAATCCATGGCCCTCCACAGGTGAACGAACCCTTCTCAAGAACCGGACTCGACTCAGGCCTGGTCTATGGATTAACAAACAATTAACAATAACGATTAAGAACGAACTGATAACAACAGATGAGCCAAGCAAGGCACCTAAAATGACCTCCACCCTTATCAAAGATAAAGACGCTCTCTCTTGCTGTTTTCCGCCCGAGGAGGCTGCAAACTTCACACGGGATGGAGCCCGTTCTGAACCTATGGCGGAGTTTTGCGTTTTGAAAATAGAGAGCAAATCTTTGTTACTTTTCCCACTCAGCCCAGCAAGCAAAGACCCTCACTCCACCCCTGGGTCCTGTTTGGCTTTGCAGACCCCCCACCCAGGACAATTTGCAGGGGATGATGGGGACTGAAGTCTTTGCTCACCTCCTCCTGCTTCCTCCCCACCCGGCCTGATGAAGAGATCTGAAGACCTTGCAAACTGGTTTCCTTTTTTCTCATAAAGTTTTCTTTTTTAAAACTATTTTTATTAACACAAACACAAACATAAACACAAACTTATTTTTAAATACATAAAACACACAAATGAATATAAACAGACCTACAAACTTGCAAGAAAACTAAAACAAACAAGCAAAATTACTAATGACTTCACCCCCACCCCAACTGATGGCTACATTCCATAATAAAATACTTCCAATACGTGATAATAAAACCCAAATTATACAATTAATCGAAACTCTACTATTTTGAAAAGCCCGAAGTTGATAGGTACTCCTTACTTGATTTCTCCTTCATCAACATTGTCAATTTATCCATTTCCGCCAACTCACATGTCTTCGTCAACCAATTTTCCGGTGACAGAATCAATAAATCTTTCCATTTCTGAGCCTACAAAAGTCTTGCAACCGTCATCATATATTGTAATGTCCTTCCATATTTCCTCTCTAAATTTTCTTCCAACATCCCAAGTAAGTGAGTCTCAGGTTTCATCTGGAATTCGACTTTGAGAATGTTCTCCAAAGTCTTACGGATTTGAGTCCAGTATTTCTGGGCTTTATCAGAAGTCCGCCACATATGAAACAACAACTTGATTTTCTGTTCACATTTCTAACACTTATTACAGCAATTCTTACACATTTTTACAAGTACCAACCGTAGATCATCTTGTAAGTTTTCTTTCATATCATAACACAAAGTAAATTTCAAACTTTTTGTCCAAACTCTCTCTTCCATTGCTCCAGCTGAATGTATGAACCTAAATTTTGTGCCCATTTTAACATACAATCCTTTACCTTGCTTATCTTCCATCTCAAACCTCAACAGATATTTATACATTTTAGTTACCAAACGTTCATCATTTGTGCATAATTATGATTCAAGCCCACAAACATTTGTTTCAGATCCCTGCATCTTTTTATCCATCTTGTATCTCATTCGACTTCCTCTAAGAAAACAAAAGCAGAGGACAATCTTCTGCTTCTAATTCCTCTCTTGACTTAAATCTAAACTGACTGTTTCCTAAAATCAACAGATCTTTATAAGTATTAATCCAACCATCTTTCCAATGGGTTTCTCTCCTAAACAATAACCTCGCAAAGGCAACTTTGAATGCAATCTACTCTTGTATTTATTCCATACACGAACTAGTGCCCTCCTCACATAGTAACTGCTAAAACAGGAAACCGTAATCCAATTTGCAGATTGGATTAAGAGGATATATTACAATCAAACAGCACAGATTTTGGTCAATGAAGAATTACCCCAACCCTGCAAATTTCAAAAAGGATCCAGACAGGGTTGCCCTTTACCTCCATTGTTGTTTTTGCTGGTTATAGAAATTTTAAATAGAGCAATAAGGTCAAAAGAGAAGATAAGAGGATTGAAGATAAAGGGCCACAAGTTTCAATTAAAGGCCTTTGCTGACGATTTGGTGAATTTTTGTGGTAGATCCTTTAGAGACTATGGATGATCTGGAAGAATATGGAGAGCTGGCTGGTTGTAAGATTAATCAAGAGAAGATGTTGACGGTGACCCAAAAGATGACCAAGTCTGAACAAAAACATTTGTATGGAAAATTGGGCTTTCAAATTGTTAAAAAGTTAAGTATTTAGGGGTGAGTATTGCATGTAAACATTCAAATTTGTTTAATGACAATTATAGTAAAATATGAAGGGAAATTAAGCAAGATTTGCAGAAATGGAGTAAGTTGAAACTGTCGCTCACGGGTAGAATTTCAGCTATTAAGATGAACGTGCAACCCAAAATGTTATTTCCTTCCCGATCTGTATCAATCATATTAAACGATAAACCTTTCAAACAATAGTAGAAAGACTTTTCTACGTACTTTCATTCGTCAAGCAAAAGACCTAAAATGAAGTTTAATTTTTTTACAAGGTGAAGGAAAAAGAGGAGGTCTGGACCTGCCAGGTTTTAAAGCATTTTACTCTGCTTGTTGTTTGGTAGGGCTGAGAGACTGGATTTCTCTGAAGAATGAGAGATTATTGCAAGTGGAGGGGTTTGATTTCGAATTTGGACTCCATGGTTTTCTTTGGTATGGGAAGGAGAAAGTAGATTGCTTTCTACCACAGGTCTAAAGGTATATCACCACAATCTTTCTCATATACCCAACGCTGCCATCTCTGATTTCTCCACGGATTTCTGCAGAATAACAAAGAGGGAGAAGGCTTGGAAGGAAACCCCCCTTCAAATGGCAATTTGGACGGCCCATCCCACGAAGTTCCAGTAAGAGATGCCAGAAGGAAAGGGGCAGAGGACCACGCAGGCCTTGGGGAGCAGCACCCACACCGGGCGGGCAGAAGGGTCCCACTGGAACACCCATAAGGTATTGCCCCGGGAAGAGGGTTTCAAAGGAGACCTGCAAAGCCCTTGAATGACCCCGCAGGCTGTGAGGGGACACAGGGGAACAGATGTTCCTGCTGGGAGATTTATCATCGTGCTCCGTAGTCCTATAAAACGTGAATGGGCTGCCAGGTCAGCCGCTCAGGTTTTGCTCTGGAAAGTGAATGGGCTTGGCGGAGGGGGGTGAGGAAGGCCAGTTAATTAGGACGGGCTGCCTGTCGGGAATTAAAGGATAAGGCAGCCAGGCCCTCCCACGCAGGCCCCCTCCCTCCCTCCCTGTCTCCCTCTCTGGGTGAATGGGAGCAGAAAGCCACGCCATCCATCGGGAGAACAGCTGGCACAGGCTCAGCGTCCAGTTGCACATCTGTGCCAGGTAGGACTCCCAGTCCAGGAAGAGGATGGAAGCAGCCCCACCAGCCTGGGCCATAGGGAGCAGACCCCCGGCCTCCCCAGCCCTTGAGTGCCTGGACCCGGGCACATCCTCTGCCCCACCGCTTTTAGTGCCCAAAGGAGTTAGGGTGCGCCTTGTGTGTGCGCACGCGCCTCCCTGAGCGGCCTCAAAACCCCCTGGCTCCAGACATCTGCCATCAAACTGAAGCAAGTCCCCTTCCCACCTCATTGCGCCCTCCGGCAACGTGGGTTCCAGATCAAGTGGGCGCAGGTGAGGGCGGGAGAGGCGGCCTGTCTTTCCCCTTCTGTATTGCAGCCATCTCTTCTTCCTCCTCCTCCTCTTCTTTTTCACCAGATGATCGCTATGAAAACAGAAACAAACCTGTTCTTGTTTCCAGGCTTCTGGGCCCAGCTGCTCCCGTCTGCCAACACCCAGCCAGGAACGAAGAAGCAGCAGACGGAGGAAGGGGTGGGGGGCATCTGCGTAAGCCCACTGAGATCCCTCCCTGAAAGCGAGGGAAGGTGGCTTTGGAGTCATGCTTTGAAGAAGGAGCACAGCGAGGGAGGGAGAGGGAAGCTGCTGGGGGAAAGCAGGACAAGCCTTGGGGTGGGGGGGAAGGAGAGCAGAAACAGACCCCCAGCTGCTCCCCCACAAACCTCTCCGCCCCCCACCCCATTTGGGATGAGATCCCAGCAGCTTGGACCCCTCCTCAAGGCTCTGGGGTGGGCCAGTCTCCCCTGGGGAAACCAACAAATCCATCCGCGCCCGGCCCCCCTGGTCCTCCTGTCCTTCAGGCCCAATGGGGAGAGCCACCAGCCCTGGCCGTGCGCCCCACAGAAGACAGTGGCGCAGGCGGGTTGGGGCACAGGTGCAGCCCTGGTCTCCCATCTCTTGGTGTGGTGGTTGCAAGGTGAGCCTGCTGGCCGCCAGCAGACAGGATGAAGCGGCTGCCTCCTTTCACCACCAAGAGACCACCCCCACAACAGCCCTGCAAGGCTGGCCTCTTCTTTTAAGAACGAGAGAAGAGCCCCTCTGATGCTGAGTCCGACCTAAGGAGGCCTCTCATTCTGTCCCAGAGCGGCCAACCAAGTGTTGCCACTGGAAGCCCTCAAGCACGAGAGGCAAGGTGGTCAGCAGCAGACGCTCTGCTGACCAGAAACCAGAATTCGGAAGCAGAAAACCTCTGGCCCAGAAGTTAACTAACTAACTCCCAGACGTTGTAACTACTAATTGCCACCGACAGCCGGGCGTTTGCCACAGCTCGGCACGGCCACCGAGCTCCATTTGGCCTGGACCCTCAGCAAAGTCTGGGGCTCAGCCTCTCTTCCAAAGCCTCCTGTGGAAAAGAGGGCAATGCCTCTGAGCGCGCGCAGAGTCCTCCTGCTCTCCACTGCACAACCACAGCTGGTACTCTGCCCAGCCGGGATCAAGGGACGCGCTTCTGCTCAAAGGGCACAGCAGCTACTCTTAGCCTCTGGGGCCAGTGCGCCCCCTTTCGGAAACGGCCTCTGGCACCGTCCTTCCCTTCGCCTTCCGGAAGATCCTGGGGGATTCTCAGGGGCGGGAGACCAGCCTTGGTAGCGACACAGGAGCTTGTTCCCACTGGCCGGCAGATCATCAGCTGGTGCCCTTCGAGAAGCTGCGGCCACCCTCTCCAAACGAGGAGGCCGGAAGAGACGGGCAAGAGGCTGGGTGCCGCCTCGCTTTTCGGCTCCTGTTACCATCAAGCGTGGCAGGGGACAGCGGCGGCATCTCTAAAAGCCTGCAGCAGCTGTTGTTTAGCGGCTCTTTTGCCATCCTGGTGGGGATGATGGGACTTGACAGGAGACGACGCACTCAAGCAAAAATCGTCCCTCCACCCATGATGGGGCTTTGCCTCCACAGAAGCAAAGGAGGGCCTGGGCTGCCGGTCAGTCTGTGGGGAGATGCAGCTCTCGGGGCAGAGGCCATGGAAGGACACTAAGATCCCACACGACCCACAGGGCCACCACTGGGCCACCAGCAGCCCAAGGAGGCAGTTGCTGCCGGCAGCTCAGAAAGCCACCGGGAAACTGAGAGCTGCGTGGAGGATGCCACGGACCGAAGACTTTGGAGGAGGCTTCCCGCCTCTGGATGTGATGCCACTCTGGCTGGGGATGATGGGCGCTGTGGTCCAACACACTGGGGAGGCACCAAGATGGGGAAGGGTAAACAAGGGCAAAACACGGGGCTTGCAGGATCAACTTTGGGTAGCATTAAAAAAAATCTAGAACCCCAGAAATACCAGCAGATCAGGGCCAAAAGACACACAGCCACAACGTCAAAGGCTTCTGGGGCCAGGGATCTGAACTCACCGTGTACCCCACAAACCTTATCTGAGCAGGTGGGGAAAGGGAGACATTTTGCTCCTGCTATGGCTGCACCCTAAAAAAAATGGTGGTCCTTGCTGATCTGGCCAAGGGGTCACCCAGAGACAGCCCCCCCGCCCGCCAAGTCCTGATACCTCGACACAGAGAGAAAGAGGGGCAGCCCCTTCATGTCAGAATCCAAACATGGGGGCATTTCAGAAACAGAAGGAGGCCCCTGCCCTGGAGCACTGGTGGGTCCCACTGCCAAGCAGTTCCCCCTAATGTCTAAGTGGAATCTCTGTTCCTGTCGTTTGAACCCGTTGCTCCATGTCCTAGTCTCTGGAGCAGCAGAAAACAAGCTTGCTCCATCCTCAGTATGACATCCCTTCAAATATTTAAACATGGCTATCATGTCCCCTCTCAACCTTCTCTTCTCCACATACACACACATGGGTTCCCAATTCAGAAGCCTCCCAAATTCAGGCTTGAGACATGGGGAAAGTGCAGAGTAAAGACTGGAAGTCCCCACTAGAGGAGGCCCATTGACTCAATGGGATTTACATGAAATTCTGCATAGGAGGCTTGATAAAAGCCTTGCCTGCAAGTATTTTTGGATTATGGCCTCCACAAGACGAAAGGCCGAAATGCTTCAGAGCTTCAAGGCCCACGGAGTCACACTTTTCCAC
The DNA here is from genome assembly GCA_030847615.1 of Gambelia wislizenii. Taxonomy (NCBI): domain Eukaryota; kingdom Metazoa; phylum Chordata; class Lepidosauria; order Squamata; family Crotaphytidae; genus Gambelia; species Gambelia wislizenii. The sequence goes on along the minus strand of JAUMIR010000018.1, from coordinate 4,513,787 downwards.
CCACCTCTGGTTAAAATGGTGTCTCATCTCCCCCCGCTTCCACCTTGGATGAGGAAACACTTCTCTGAAAGCTCTTGCAGATGCTCAAGCGGTCTGATCTGGGGATGGGGGTCTTTCTCTCCCCATCTCTGCCCTCACGCCATTGCACGTGCTGTTTGGCCCCGGGCTTCCCCCTGACAGGCGCACTGCCACCCACTCTATCTGTTTACAGAACACATTCGTTTTGCTCAGAAGAATATTTATAGCTCACAATTCGGCTCTCCAAAGGTTCCCCCAGATGGCTGGCGATAAAAAAACACACCAAGAGAGAGACCCACAGTTAAAACGCAATTAGCAGAAATATGCCACGGCCCACCAGGAGGGAAGAGCAGGATCCATAGAGAAGGTGGGGAAGGGGGACCAGAGCAAAACAAGCCACGTGGGTGGGAGGCTCTCTTGGGGCAACCAAGGCAGCCAACCGACCCCCCCACGGGACTCCCCTCACCTGTGGGGGGGTCTGAATCCCAGGACAGCCAGGCCGTTTTGGGAGGGGCGAGACAGGAAGGGGGGCTGCAGGTGAACACCCAGAACCCTTCTTGCCCCCCCGCCCACACTGGAGTGACAGAGACGGAGGAATGCCTCCCCATCACGCAGTTGGGAGAGGAAGGCCGAGTCCCCCCCCGTTTCCAGGAGCGGCCAGGGGAGGTTCCTGGGAAACAACAACCAAAGCCTCCCTCCTGCCTCGTTCTTCTCAAAACCTGGCGTGCTATAGACTGCTCCTGAACAGGGAGGCTTTCTTCAGCTGCCACCGCTTGCCCTGGCTGCCTCCCCAGCTTTGCCTCATGTCAGTCTCTCTCTCTCACCGCCCGCCCCTCCCCAGGACCTGAAGGGGTTTTCAAGAAACAAAAGGAGGACCCTTGTGGTCCCTGATGGCCCATAATGGGAACACCCGTTCATTCCTCCCCTAGTATTTCTAGGTCTACCTGAGCAGCCTCCGGGGGGCCAGTGCAGACTGAAGGGAGACCCACAGACTGGGGAGGAGGGAAGGTGGCCCTGGGTTCGAAAGTCGCATTGCTGCTGCTGCTGCTCACAACGGGGCGTGGCGCCACCCCTGCAGAGCCTCTCAGCCCAGCTCCCCTCGCCTGACCTTGGAGATCGGCGCCTGCTACCTCTGCCAGGAGGGACCGGACCGGATCGTTCTGGATCAGATCAATGGCGCTGGACCGTCTGAGTCAGCTTCAGGCATTCATGAGCAAAGCTCCCCAGCGCCTGAAGGGTCCGCATACAGAAGCAGGCCGGGTTCAGCCCCACCTGCCCAGAAGCACCCCAGAGGCAGAGGCAAGAGAGGCAGGGGAGGCCGGAAGCCCAGGGAGCCATGGGGGGCAGGAGGAGGACCCAAGAGCCCAGGGGGTGTTCCCGGCGCCCACCCACCACCCCATCAGAGGAAACGCCAGCCGGGCTGCACCGGGGCAAGGGGAGCCACTTTGGAAGGGACGGGGGGACCCTCCCCTCTCTGCCGCTCTCAGGGGACCCAGCCAGGGACCAGGAGGAAGAGGAAGAGGAGGGTCAAGGGTCCCAAAGAACATGCAGCTCGGCCACCTGGACGAGGGTGGGGTGGTCTTCCGGCCAAGGACCTCTGGAAATCCCCCTGCATTCTAATTTGGCCACAAGGAGACCCAAATGCCATTTATTTTTCCAAGACCTGCCCTCTCTGCAATGGTTTTCCCCAGCCCCCTATAAAGCAGAGGCTGGGTGGGAATCCTACAGCCCCCCACACACACATTCCAACACATCTGAGCGTTTTGCAAAGGTGCCCGACAGCGCAACCGGAGAGGGTATTGTGGAAACACTGCTGTCTGTCAGATGCTTGCCCTCACAACAACCCAGCGAGGTAGGGCTCTAGTCAAGGCACCTAGTTTGGGCTGACAGAGCATGCCTCACTAAGCATGGGGCGGGGGCTTCTAAATCCCAGCTCTAAAGGCTGCCCCAGCAGCCCCCAGTTCACTCGGGCTGTTCAGCAGAAGAGCGAGACCCCCCTTCACCCGGCATCTCCCCACCAACCCCTGCAGGCCTTCCCTTCTTCCACCCAGTGAAGCCAGCCCGTGACAGCCACCCAAGAAATGGGTCTGGCTCCCATTTGCCAGGGGCACTTGCCATTTTTATTTCGGTTCCATTTTGCCAGCACGGTGACACTTCTGGAAATTGCCTGAGTGAAGTATTTGTTTTGTCGGATGAGCTAAACTGCAGATAAACACTTTAAAAATAGCCTCTTGTAAAGCTCAGGCAGTCATGCCCAGAAGTCAAATTGATGTTCTCAAGCGAGCCATCCATCCCTGGCCGCTTTCGGCATCTCACTGGCTGTCCGCCTCCCTCGCGTGGCTTTTTCCACACGTGCGCCTCCCTTCCTCCCTTCCTTCTTCCTCCAAGCCATCATTCATCCAAGCAACCACAGGACAACAAGACCCATGAGGCCTGGGACTCTTATGGAGTTCTCTGAGAGACCCAGAGGGAAGGGGCAGCCAGTGGGCCAGAGGCTGCCATTGCAGAAGGTGAGGTGCTTCCCCCTTGCAGGTACAGAGGGCAAAGGGACCTTTGGGAACTACAACTCCCAAAGTCCACCAGGCTGGAACACAACAACACACAAGACCTCTCCCCCCCCCCTGCATTCTGCACAGAGCTCCCACAGAGGGGGAGGAAAAGGCAAACCAGAGAGGTTCCTTGGCTCCCAGACCGGACTGCTGCCCACCTGCTCTCAGGAGCCATAAATCAGCCTCCAGTCTCAGCAGCAGAGGCAAACTCTTCTCCCCAGCCACAGCTCTGGATCCTGGCTCTGGCCGCCTCCTCTCAGATCAAAGAGCGCCCTGAACCCCACCACCAGCAGCACCACTGCCAAAGGAGGACTTGCCAAAATAACCTGGAAAGAGGGACCAGAGGGCAGGCGGTCGATGGAAACCCAAAACAAATGGGCTGCATTTTCTTAAATTACCCTAATTGCCAGATCAAGTTCCCCTGCTGGCTTCCTGGGGGAAGCCATTTGTCAAGGGCTGCTGGGTTTGGAGAGAAACCTTCTCCAGGGGTGGCACTTCTGGCCCACCCTGAATTCTTCCTGGCGCAGACGGGGGGGGGCTTTGCCTGCCACTCCTTGGCCGTGCAACAACCCTCCAAGGTAGGCCAGGTGGAGGAGAGGGCGGCCTGCCCCAAGACTGAGCGGCCCCTAAGGATGGAGGGTCCGCAGGAGCTCCAGCCCAACCCATCCTGTGCCAACTCCCCATCCGTGGCACCCAGCGAGGAAACGCAGGCAGGGCTGGGCAGACTTTCCCAGTTTCTGCAGCTGGAGAAGAACAGGATTCACCCACCCTCTGAGGGGGGATTAAGCGGGGACAGAGTAAACCCATTTCGACACAGTGGGACATCCTTCCCAAGTAGCCCACAGTGGCCGACTCACAGGAGCAGGAGAGGGAAGGTTTCTGAGTGGGCAGGATGGGGGTGTGGGGAGGGGGGTACGGTGGGCACAGAAGAGATGTGGGCAGGATGCAAACAGGGTGGGGGGAAGTATGCCCCCAGGGCAAACTGGCAAATCTCTCTCTTGCTCATGTGCCTTCACGGGGAAGAAGAGCCAAGAGGGGCCGAGGGAGAGCGCATGGGGGGCTGAGAGAGGACCCCAAAGGGCTGCTCTTTCTGGGGAGGGGCAGCAGAGATGCCTCCCCCAGTGGCCCTGAGAAGAGACCCCAGCCGACTCCTCCGCCCCTTCCAGTGGCTCACCTGGCGGTGGGTGGCGAGGGCACCCGGGCTCTTCACCGCCCATCCCCTCCTGCTCCTCCTCCTCCTCCTCCTCCTGAGGAGTCCCTCTGCTGCCGGCTGGCCAGGGTGGCTCCCAGGCTCCAGGCAGAAGGGCTCCTCCTCCTCCAGCCAACTGGTTGAAGCTTCGCATGGGGGGGCGGAGAAGGAGGGGCAGCCCTTCCGCAGCCTCACAGTTTCCTTGGAGGAAGGCTGTTTCCTCCCTCCCCCTCCAGGTTGCAGCCTTAACCCCAAGGAAGCCCCTCCTGGACCCACGCCTCCGCCCCTCCAGGGCCACTCCTCTGGTTCCAAGACTGCAGCCCTGAAATTACTAATGGAGGTCTGATGTGTGTGTGGGGGGTTAATAACAAGTAAAGCCTCCCTCAACCCAGCCCAGCACCTCCAGGTGTGCTGGACTGCAATACCCATCCTCTCCATGCAGGCAGGCTGTGGAGGGCGCTGGGCCGGCTGGAAAGGGCAGGCAGGGAAGCCAGGACTGCGGGCAGCCAGCCAAGGTGCAAGCCAAGCGGTTGTGCTGCCTGAGGCCCAGGGACCCCACTACCAGGCGGGGAGGGGCACTGACCCCCCAAATAGGAATTCTGCCCTCCTCAAAGGCATTTTCCTTCAGCCCTTAAACATACCTCAAACTGCCACGGAGCCTTTAAGGACAGAGTTTAGGTCTCCAAAGGTGGCGGGGGACAGACAGGGTGACCCTGGGAAGTCTAGAAACTGGGGGGCTGGAAGAAAATTTCATGGGAAGGCAGAATTCTTATTGGGGGCAGTGTCCTCCTTATTCACCCCCTCCAGCAGAATGGCCCATGTCCCCTCTAGCCCTCTGAGCAGGCACCATTCGCACCGAAGGCCCACTGAGGGATTTTGGCCCCAGAGAGGGAGCAAATGCCTTGGCCCAGTCATGGCCCACCCCGACTGGCTGGCGCAGGCTTGTGGGGTGTTTTTGCTTCCACAGCTCCCCCTTCCAGAGGCACAGCCAGCAGCAGCCATCATTGGGGGGACCATTGGAGGGCCAGGGCTGCAATTTCTGCTGAGGGGGGAAGGGGCCGCTGGCATCACAGCCAGTCCAGGAACGCCGCACAGCTGGAAACGCCAACGCAATACTGAGGCCTCCATCCATCCATCCGTCAAGAACCTTGGAAGAGTGCCGACACACCCAGGGACAACGTGCTGTTTTTACTCCCACCACCCCCACCCCTGCCAGGCGGCCTCACAACTGGGCTGGGTGCGCCTTGGGTGAGAGAGGGGTGGGTGGGAGAAGGGAGCCCCTATGCGCCCCATTGAGAAGAGAAGGCTGTGTGATGCCTTCAGGTGTGGAGCAGAGAGGGACCCCCGCCCCGAAGGAACCCCTGAGGAGTGTGTGGGGGCAGTTTTCATGGCTCCTCCTGCCCACCCTGTTGAGCATCGATTTACAGCACACAACCCTTGTAGGGCAACACCAGGTGGGAAAGGGGCTGTTCAGTGGGGCAGGAGAGAGGAGGGAGGGCTGGCTTTGCACCTCTAATCCTGGCAAAATGGCCACAGCAAGGAGGGAGTCCAGCGAATAGGGCAGGGAGTGGCAGAAGGCGGCTTTAATGGGGTGTGCAACCTGACACCCCCTGGTTCATGTCCTGCAGCCCCCCAAACACACAAAGTAAGCCCTCTGGCCACAGGCCCGTCTCCCCACCACCACCGCCACTTCCACCAGAGAGAAAGGAAGGCAAACGAAGGGGCGATCCCACCACCCACTTGGCCCTGCCGCCTCCCGGCACAAGTATTCAGCCTCCTCCCAGCCATGAAAGGCAGAAGAAAGGGGGCCCTCCACTCCTTCCTCCGGAGGCTCCCCGGCAAACAGAAACCCCGCACGGGGGCAAAAGACACGGTCAGGATCAGTGCCCAGCCCATACCCACTCGGGAACAAGGGGAGGGCATCCTCCTCTCCTGTCTGCCTCGCGCGCACGGCTCCTCCTGACCCAGACCGTTCACTGCCCTGGGCAGCGCAGAAAAAAGATCTTTCCATTGCGGGACGGGGGGATCAAAGCATCACCCCACGGAAAACCATCTATGAGAATATGGAAGGGTTTGAACAGCAGCGGCGGCACAACTACCTTAATATTTCTGGGTGTGTTTGGTGGAGAATCTTTTCAGTTTCAGCAGCTAAAGCTGTGAGAAAAGAAATATAATTGGGGGGGAAAGGATTCCATCCAAGCCTCAAACAGCAGAGAACCAGGAGGCAACAAAATTATTCCAGCTTCTCCCAGTCCTCTGGCAGCGCAGCCAGCAGATACGGCCGAGTTGGCCGAAGCCAGTCGCCCTGCGGATTTCCTCTTAAGCTCCAACGAGAACGGCCACAGCGGCCTTTGCATTTCATTCCTGCCACCTGCCTGCCTGCCAGCTGAGAGTCACACTTTCTGGTCTCTGGTCCACAAAACGCTCTGCCTTCGAGCCACCGGTCAACTTGTGGCAACCCCATGAATTTCTCAGGGTTCCCAGGCAGGCAATGCTGAGAGGCGGTTTACCACGATCCAATCAATCATGGTTTTAGGGTACTACCAGACTTCACAAAGAGTATTTCTACCTCTAGGAAGGAAAAAACCAGAATCACAGAGAGAGGGAACAGGCGACGCCTGTCTTGACCGCAAGACGTATGAAAAGGCTTTACGGGCCTTGGTAGCCCACAAGCTTAACATAAGCCGACAGTGTGATGTGGCGGCCAAAAAGGCCAATGTGATGATGCTGGGCTGCACAGAGGGAAGCCATAGCGGCCCACCCGCCTCTCTGCTCAGGGCTCACCTGGGTCTCCCTGGATCCAGTCCTGGGGTCCGTGGGTCAAGGCGGGCGAGAAGAGGCCGGAGCGTTTTCTCTGGAGGGCAACAACCGAGAGGGCCAAGGCCTGCCTGGAGGAAACCGCACCCGGCGAGGAGGAACATGGCGGCTGCTGCTGGGGACGTTTTCACCTGGAGGAGGGAAGGTTGAGAGGCAATGACGTCCGCGGCCATCTCCAGTCCCCGGAAAGGCAGCCGGTGGGATTCGAACCCAACTCCAACTTACAAAGAGGGCGGTTTAGAGGAAGCACTGGAAGGACGGCTGGGCTTAATCGGAGCAAAACTTCCCTTCCTTGGAGGTTTCCGAATAAAGCCAAATTAGGCCGCCTGCGCCAGGGGTGCCTTTCACCATTGACCCCTAGTGCTGGCAGTGGGGGTTGGACTAGATGGCCCTTGGGGGGCCCTCCCAGCCCTACGGCCATATTTGTGTGGCTCCCTCAGTGGGCGCTCGGGGGGCCCATTTTAGCCCTCGCCTGTCCGCTGCTGGGCACCTCGGTCCCTCGGCGGAAAGTGTCACCAACGAGGGGGGGAAAAATAATAATAATAATAATAATAAGAACAACAACAACAAGCACCCCCCTCCCCGTGTGGTTGGAGGAGGCGGGGGACACGGGACATGGCCGCGCAGGCCCAGCCTATCGCCCCAAAGGGCATTTGAGGGGCCACAGAGACCCCCCCCATCCCCTCAGGGTGCCGCCTGCCCCCCCTCGCCTCGCCGGCGCCCTTTTGGCGGGAAAGGCACGCGGGCGAGTGGCGCTGCCGGGCCGCTAGGGGTCGCACATGCGCACTGGCGCCGAGGAGAGGGGCCGCTCTAGCCGCGCCTGGGCCGCCCTCTATGTTCCGGGGCGCCTCGATCCCATTGGCGGGGAAGGAGTGGGCGGGGTTTCTGTCCTCAACCGGAAACTGCGCGCTCGCTTCGGAGCTATGGGGGGGGGGGAATAGGCGGCCGCTTTCAACCGGGGACCCCCCACTCTCACAACAGCCCTGCCAGGCAGGCCGAAGCCCTTCTCCCCCCCCCCTCGGCTGTGACTAAAGGCGCCGGAATTCTCCCTGCCAGAACTCTAGGGGGTTGCGCGCGCATCCGGGGGCGGGGGCTGCCGGGAGTTGTAGTCCCTCCTCTTCCGGCCGGCGCATGCGCCCTGTGTCGTGGCGAGCGAGCGAGCGAGCGGGGATGGCGGCGTCGGGGCTGGGGGGCGACCGGGTGGACGCGGGGGCGCTGATGGAGCAGGTCAAGGTCCAGATCGCCGTGGCCAACGCCCAGGAGCTGCTCCAGGTCAGGCGGGGCCCCGCCGCGGCGGCACCAGCCGACCTTCCCGCCCTCTCCCCGCCTGCAGCCCGTACCCTGACCCTTCCCGTCGCCGGAGGGGGGGGCTCCCATGTCCCCCCTCCCCAGAGGCAGACCCCCCCCAGCTCAGGGCCTCCATCATCTCCTCCTCCTCCTTCTTCTTCCCCTTCCAGAGAATGACGGACAAGTGTTTCCGGAAGTGCATCGGGAAGCCCGGGAGCTCCCTGGACAACTCGGAGCAGGTGAGCCCCCCCGTCCCAGGAAGACCCCCTGGCCTCCCACCCACCCACTCCCACCCCAGCAGTGGCCCCTTCCTGGGCAGAGCCCCTCCAGCCTCCCCTCCCAGGGGGCCTTCTTTGGGGGCCAAGGGGGTCTCCCCACTCCGGCTCCCCGTCTGTGGATCTGCCACGACCCCCCTCCGCCTCTCCCCTCGCAGAAGTGCATCGCCATGTGCATGGACCGCTACATGGACGCCTGGAACACGGTCTCGCGGGCCTACAACTCCCGGCTGCAGAGGGAGCGCGCCAACATGTGACCCACCCACCCGTGGGGCTGAAGACCACCCAAGGACTCCCCACAGGAAGGGGCCGGATGCCCCTCGGGGCCCCGGCAGAGTTTTGCACAGGGATGCGGGTGGGGGGCCGGGTGCTGGACTGGCTGCTCTCTGTGGCGCCCATTAAAACCACAACGAGCCACCCCTGCCGTGTCGCCTTCCTTCCTTTCCGCCAAAAGATGGCTCTGCTGGGCTCAGGAAGGGCCAGGGCGTTAAGTGGCAGCATGGAAAGGGGCTGCCCCAGTCCCTGCCCCATCAGCACCAGGAGCCCCAAACTGCCAGCCCCTGTAGGAGGGAGGGAGGGAGGGAGGGCTTTCCACCCCAAGAGGGGGTCTCATTCCACCCCTCCACCACCATCAATCTGGGGTGGACATCCTCAGCCCCATGGACCTGCAACTAGTGGTACCACAGCTGCCCCCCTTTCGTCCTCTGATGGGAAGGGGGCCACAGCCCACCCAGGGTTGCTCCCAGCATCCCTTGACCATCCCCTGTGCCCGGGGAGGGGAGGGGAGGAGGCTTCTGGGAACGGAAGGATGGACACACAGCACCACTTGCAAGATTGCCTTGTGGCACCCGTGAGACGGGGAGCTCTCTTTATTTCAAGAAGACGGGCTCTACCTCTGCCACTTCGTTTAACAGAGGCCGGGGGAGACTGCCCAAAGCCCCCTCCCCATTCCATGAGGGCCAACTGTGGCCAGTGAGAGTCTCTGGGGGCCGGCTGCTGTGGGGCAGGGCTCTCCATGCCGGCGGTCCTCCTGCCTCGGCCCACCTGGGTTCCTAGGAGGGCTTCTGCTCCTGTCTTCAGGCCTTGAGGTTCTGCCCAATCCAGCCCCGCACAGCGGTCACCTTGGCGTAGACGCCCGGGAAGAGGGGCCGGGCACAGCCGTAGCCCCAGCTGGTGATGCCAGCCAGGAACCAGCGCCCCGAGGACTCTCTGCAGGCCAATGGACCCCCAGCGTCCCCCTGGGGTTGAAAGGAGGGAGGGGGATTATGGCCCAAAAACAAAAAGGGAAAGGTTGCCTCTTGCACTGAATGGGGGGGGGGTCTGGTTCCAGATTTGGGCTGCAGCAAAGGGATGTGCGGGCCATCGCTCCTGGTCCAGCAGGCCAGACCCTCAGCCCCAGCTCGGGGAGGGGGGTCCTTGGCTGGGGGTTCAAGAGTGGCCTCGCAGGCCCGGGACTCACAGAGCAGCTGTCGACGGCCCCCTGTGCGAAGCCTGCGCAGAGCATCCGGCTGCTGATCTGGACGGGGTAGAACCTCCGGCACTCCTGCTCCCCCATCACCTGGACGGCCGCTTTCTGCAGCTGCTTCGACATCGACCCTTGGAAGAAGGAAGGAAGGAAGGAATGAGAGGGGGGATGGTTGGGGGGGCCAGAGGGAGGGCAGAAACTCACGTTTCAGTGTTGGATTTGTCCGTTGGAAAGTAGTTGTCAAGGCACACAAACGCCAACCCTCCAAAATACTGGTTTCTGCCCACGCCAGCCTGCGGAGTCTTCCACTCTGTGCCCAAATTGGTCAGTGGGCTGTGCGTGTGGGAGTGTGACTTGTGCCACTTATGTCAACTTTTGGGTATGCAGTTTGTACGGAAATTATGGGGCAGTTCATAAATAATCCTTTTGGGGGGGTCATTTCACAGAGGGGGGGCCTGCCTGCCCACCCACCTGGCTGCCCTCCTACCTCCCTCCTTGGTGGAGCCCCAGCCGGTGATGACGCAGCGTGCGCCTTGGCCGAAGCGGTGGGTGCTGTCCGGGAGGCAGATGGGCCTGATGGCGCCGGAGTAGCGCAGGGGGGCCGCAAGCTCCAGCAGGGCCAGGTCGTAGTCCAGCGTGTAGGCGTTGTAGAAGGGGTGCCGGTGGATCTGTGAGATCTTCTCCATCCTCCCGTCCAGCCCACTCAGGAAGGGCGTCCCCAAGACGGCCACCCACATCTTGGGGTCGCTGTACCTGCGGCAGAGCACGGCACGTTCAGAGGCTGTGGGGAGCAGCCAGGCCCCCGGCCTTTTTGGGGTCTCAGCCAGAAATGGGGCTCCCTCTGTATTCTTGGTGCTCAAACCTCAGGGAGCTGGAGTGGTTTTCAGGGGTGAGGCCTGGGGTTCCCGTGCACTAAGACCCCCGTGGGAGATGGCTCCTCCGCCCCCTTTCGCCCACCCCCAGCCCCCCACTCACACATCGAAGCAGTGGGCGGCCGAGAGCAGCCACCGCTCGGAGATCACAACGGCCCCACACTTGTGTTCCTTCCTCCGCAGGCAAAGGCTGGCTTGCCACGGCCACTCCCCACGGGACGCCCCGCTGCCCCCCACAATCTTGCCAAAGGCTGTGAGTGGGGCCCAGCCGCAATCTGCAAAGGCAGGGAGGGAGAGGAAAAAGAAGCATCATGGGGGGCTGGCCAGCTTCGACTGCTCTAGGAAGCTCAGCTGAGTCCCAGTTCGATGGGGTTGAGAGTGGGGAGTCTCGCAGTCCAAGGGCCCCCGGGTCCCCTTGTGGGCTGGCCTTGGGCCCGCCGCTCCCCTCTTCCCAGGTAGGTCCCACCTGACAGGGCTGTGCTGCCCCGGGGCGGGAGCCACTCACTGCAGTTGGACTCGTCCCGGCCATTGCTGCAGTCCACGACCCCATCGCACTCCGGGTTGGCCTTTCCGATGCAGACGTGGCTGGAGCATTTGAAGGTGGAGGGGGTGCAGGGCACTGCTGGGAAACGGGAGGCCCAAGCAGGTGGGTGGGGGCCCAGGACCCCCCCCAACTGGCTGCCCCGAATCCCACTGTGGCTGGGTGACTTTCTGGATGTGCATGTAGGGGAAGCCCAGGCACTGGGCCAGGGGGTCTCCACCCTTCTCTGAGCTGGCCAGGGAGACAGAGACCCCCACCTCCCTCCCTCCCTCTCTCTTCCCCCCCCCCTCCTGCTGCCGCTCTGAACCTTTCAGTGCTTTTCCTCACCTGGGATTGGGGTGACTTTTGGGGTGCCGGTGGTGCTGAGCCTGGGGGCGGGCTCCGGCCAAGTGCTCCTTTGGCCAGCCATGGGTGGGCTGGAGGGGGCCGCAGTGGGGCTGGCCGTGGGGGTGGAGCAGGTCGGGGCAGTGGGCCGGGGGGGCGAGATGGTCTCCAGGATCCAGCCCTTGAACCTGGTGATCCGGGCGTAGACACCAGGCTTCGTGGCCTGAGCACAGCCCACCCCCCAGCTGACCAGCCCTGCCAGGTAGAACACGCCTGGGGTCTCCTCACAGGCCAAGGGCCCCCCCGAGTCACCCTGGAGGGAGAAAAAGAGACAGGGAGGGGGGTGGAGGCGCAGTGCTGCCGCCGGGGTCCCCTCAAGGCCCCTTCCTGGGTGGGTTCCCTCATGTCCAGAGGAAAGCCAGGAGTACGATGCTGGCGGACTGTCCCAGGAGGCGCCCAAGCGCTGCACAGCAAACCATAATGCGTTACAAATAAACCCACAGAGGGGGGTGTTTTCTCGTCAGCTTTCCACTCAGAGCCCCAGAGGAAAGGAGACAGCTTACTTCAGGAAGGCAAATGGCTCTCCGAGGGAGGAGGAACACCAGATTTACTCTCAACCTCGCGGATCCCCCCCCCCACTTCCTCTCGCAAAGGGGCATCCAGGTCCATTTGGGACAAAAGGGCCCCGCTCCGTACCTGGCAGGAGTCCACTTTCCCCTCGAGAAACCCGGCACACATCATCTGCTCCGTGAGGGAGAAATTGTAGAGGACGTTGCAGGTCTTCTGGTCAATGATCCTAACGGAAGCGCGTTGCAAGGTCTCCGGCCTGGAGGCTGCGAAGCGCCAAGAGGGAGGACAGCCAAGCCTCAGCAGCGCCCGGCTGCCATGAGCCGGAGGCCAGGTCCAAACTGGGCTGCTCTGGTCCACCCAGCATTCTGCGGAAGACTGCCCCTGAACATGGAGTCTCCATACAAGGCGGCCATACATGAATCTCACGGGGGAGCAGGGGTCCTACCGTTGCCTTCCTGGACGCTGCCCCAGCCGGAGACGAGGCACTTCCTGTCGACGGGGAACTTGTGGACGGTCAGCGGGAGGCAGATGGGCTGGATGAGCTTCCCGAAGGGCAGGGGCTGGCTCAGCTCCAGCAGGGCCACGTCGAAGTCCAGCAGAGCCGGGTCGTAGGAGGGGTGGGGCACCACACGCTGGATTCTCGCCTTCACCGACCCGCTATCTCCCGCCGAGAGCAAGGTGGTGCCCACAAGAGCCGTCACATACTGCGCCTTGGTGCTGCCAGACCGTGCAGGAGGCGCAGAGAGAGAGAGAGAGAGAGAGAGAGCGCACCATGTGCTGCTAGTGCTAACGAGGCCCAGTCCTCACGGGGGGGAGGGAGGGCTCCACCGTGCCCAGGGGCAGCCCCTCCCTCCGGCCTGGCTGTGAAAGGGCAGAGGTCTGGGGGACTCACTGGTTGAAGCAGTGGGCAGCCGAGAGGAGCCAGCGCCGGGCAATGATGGTGGCCCCACAGAAGTGCCGCAGCCCCTCCCTCAGGCTGACCTGCCAGGGAATCTCCCCCTGCAGCGCGTCCAGGCCACCCACAATTTTGGGGGGCTTGGAGAAGCCGGGACGCCGGCCGCACTCTGTGGAGACAAAGTGAAAGACCCCCGCCCCCCCGCAAAAGAACGCCAGTCAGTCCAGAGGCCCTGAGGAGACGCCCCAGTGTAGAGTCTCCCCTGGCCTCCCACCTCCCATCCTTACCATGGGGAGGCCGGGGGGCGGTGGCTGCTGGCCTGCTGGGGGTGGCGGGGGTGGTGGCCGTAGGCTGGGGGTCCTGGGTGGAGGTGAGAGGAGGACGGGACGTGGGGGCCGGAGAGGTCAGCCGGCTGAGGCTGGGCGGAGAGGGTGCGAAGGCAGCCATGGTGTCGAGGATCCAGTCCCTGAGCTTAGTGACGCGCGTGTAGACCCCCGGGCGCTTGGCCTCTGCGCAGCCGATCCCCCAACTGACGATGCCGGCGAGGAAGAACCGTCCGGAAGGCTCTTCGCAGACCAGGGGGCCGCCAGAGTCCCCCTGGGGAGGGAGAGGAGGAGGAGGAGGAGGAGAAGGGGGTTCCCAGGGGAAGGGCCCACACTGTGGATCCCAGGGCCCCTTGCCCTCGGCCCCAGGCCCCCATACCTGGCAGGAGTCCACCTTGCCCTCCAGGTAGCCTGCGCAGAGCATCCGGTCGGTCAGGGCGTTGCTGTAGAGGCTGGCGCACAGCGTCTGGTCCAGCAGCTCCACCGTGGCCTTCTGCAGCAGCTCCGGCTTCACCACTGTGCCGGGGGAGAGAGCGCGAGGGGGACAGGGCTGAGTGGAGCTCCCCCCTCTGCCCCCAGGAACAGGGGCCCCGTAGCAGACCCCGGGGTGACTGTGGTCTGGCCGGCTCAAGTCCAGCGGCTAATCTTGGCTGGCTGGGAAGAAACCCCCCACAGGGCCTGGCAGCCACCATGGAGCCTACGAACGGAGGGAAGGAGGAAGGCAGAGGGGGTGGCAGGTGGGGGAAGGGGGTGTTGCCCCCCACGCTCTTGGACCCCCAACTCACACTTTCCCTGATTGTTATTAGCTACACCGTCTGAGAAGGCGGATGGGAGTCGCAGCCCAACCACTGCCCCCCCTTCACTCACAACCAAGCAGGGGTTCGAACCCTGGCCCGTCAGAGTCCTCGTCCTACACTCAGCCTGCTCTTGTACTGAGGGTCTTGTACTCAGCCTGTACTGAGGGCAGAGTCAAGCCAGCGTCGGAGGAACAGGGCCTGTGTCTCCGGCCCCCTGGGCAATGCTCCCATCTCTGCCCCCCTCCCTGCGAGGTAGGCCAGGGCCAGCACCACGGAGGGTTGCGCTTCCCCCTCGCCGCCCCATCCGCTCAGGCCGCCTGAGGGCCGTGGGGCTTACGGAAGTCCTCCTTGAGGTAGCCCCAGCCAGAGATGAGGCACTTCTTGCCGGTGGGGAAGGCGTGGGTGGCGGCCGGGAGGCAGGCAGGCTGGACAAACCGGGAGAAGGTTAGGGGCTCTGAGAGCTCCAGCAGGGCCACGTCAAAGTCGGCCGTGTCGGTGTCGTAGGAGGGGTGCCGGAGGATGCGACCCACCCGGGCCTTCACAGTGCCCCCCTCGCTGCCGCTCAGCCAGACGCTGCCAGCGTGGGCCGTCCACGTGCCAGGATCCTGGAACCTGGGGGGGGGGGGAGGAAGAAGAAGGGGAGATGTGTGGGTCAGCCGGCCTCCTGAGGCACGCCAAGGGGGGCCCAGCTGGAGGGGACCCTTTGGCCCCTCAGAGGTGGCGGGCTTGTAATGCGCAGCCTCCAGCCTGGAAGAGCCAGAGGGTGGGAAAGTACTTTTCTAGACTAGACGTCCCAGGACCCCCCGCCATGGTTTTAGTCACAGACAGCACCTGCTCTGGCCCAGGGGGCAGGGAGAGATACCCCCCAAATGCACAGGTGCCCCACTTGGCCTTACTCGTTGAAGCAGTGAGCAGCAGAGACCAGCCACGTGGGCGCCAAGATGGTGGCCCCACAGAAGTGCTCGTCGCTCTCCCGCAGGCTGACCTGCCAGGGGAACTCTCCCCGCACGGCCTGGGACCCTCCGACAATCCGGTGGGCCGCCTGCATGGCTGGACGCCCCCCACAGTCTAAAAGAGAGGGGGGAGGGCAGCTGTGAGCAGCGCCTGAGACGGAGGGGGGCTCAAGCGGGACTGGGGCGGTCCCTGATCCTGGGCATGGACAGCAGCCCCGCAAACAACCCCACCCTTTCCCCTAAAGGCCCAATCCACTCCCCAGCCCGATTCCCATTTGCCCTTGCAGAGGCAGAGGCGTCCTTGCCAACGGTTTTTGGAAACTTGGTGGCCTCAGTGGCATGGCTGCCCCTTGCTTGAAAGGAAGATGAGCTGCCCCCCCCCCAAGTTCTGGCTGCTCGCTTTGTTTAATCTGCGCAGGTTTGCTCTAGAGAACACACGGGAAGGGACCCACCACACGCTTCCTCGTCGGAGCCGTCCGCGCAGTCTTTCCTGTCATTGCATTCAGGGTTCTCTGTTGGGACGCACTGGCCGCTGCGGCAGGTGAAGGCCTTCCCGGGACACCTCCCTACACGAGGGCAAGAGCAGCGATGGCAGGACTGAGCCCACGATCTGCCCCCCCCTCCCAAGGGAAGCTGACACTTTGGGGCTGGGTTGGCACGTTTGGGTGATTTGGAGGAGAATCCCCCTCCCTTGTGTGGGGCACCTGAAGAGACACTTCCTGGGACCAGGGGGGGGGAGAAGCAGATGTGGCCCCCCAAGGCTGTGATTGCAGCCCCCGGGCCCCCTCCCGGCTCCCCAGACGGACTCTGCCTGGGCGGGGGGAGAAGGAGGCGTGCCCCCAGCGCCCTACCTGATTTCAGGGACATCCCAGAGGGGAGGAAGCTGCCTGCGGGCCCTGTGGGGGGAAAGGGAAGGGAGGGTGGGGTGAGGTGTGGGGGGCCAGAGCAAAGAAAGAAAGAGGGTTGCTGTGTCTCTGTGTGCGCGCCAAACATTTCCTACCCCACACGGTGCCCCTCGGTTGCCACCCAGTGCCATGAAAGTGCCCACAACTTCATTCCCCCCACACAGGCCCCCAGAGCCTGGTACCCAAAATGCCTCCCCTGCAGTACAACCGCCAGCTGCCCTGTACCCGACCCCCCCACTTCCAGCGCCCCAACAAGCCTTCTGGGCTCCAGGATGCTCAGCTCCCCACCTCTCTCACCGGGCTGCCTGGAGGTGGGCGGGGGTCCCAGGGCCCACTTCAAGCCCTCCGCTTCCCCCGCAGGATGGCGGAGAGGACAGAGTGCTGCCTTTGAGGGGCTGGACTGGGGCGGCCCCAGCTGAACTCCCCCAGACACGGCATGGTCTTCAGCCAGCCAGAGGCTTGTAGCATACTTGGCCTACCTCACAGGGAGGGTGGGAGGATCCCCTGCACGCCTTCCAACCACCCCGAGGCTGAGGCGAGGGCAGGTCCCCAGGTACCTGCGAGGGAGGCTGAAGAGAGGGTCCCGTAGGTGGGCAGCACGATCCCCTCATCGCCCAGGGCGGCCGACAGCCCCCATCTCAGCGCCTCCTCCTCCAGGCCGGGGCTGAGGGGCTCCGCGGAGAACCAGAGGCGGAAGCGGACGATGACGCTGGCGTTGCCCTTCCTGCAGAGGAGGGAGGGGAAGGGCTGAGGCGAAGGGGGGCACAGGCGGACGCACCCACCCAGGGACAAGGGGGGAGCCAGCCCCAGCCAGGCCGCCTACCTGTACTGCAGGATGGAGCACCTGGAGCAGCTGCCGTCCAGGGAGGAGTTCTGGAAACTGCGTTTGAACTGCGGGGCAGAAGAGGAGGTCTGGGTGGGGGCGGAAGCCCAGGAGGAGGAGGCGAAGGGCCCCTCACCTGAGCCCCTGGGAATTTCACTCCGGCACTGGGGGGCGGGGGGCAGGGGGAGGCAAGACCGTGGCTGCTTTGCTCTGCATCAGCAGAGGATGATGGGCCACGTCTTCAGAGCCCGAGGCCCTCTCCCTTCATCAGGCCAGGGGGAAACACGGCTTTGCACTTGGCTCTCTGGAGGAAATACCCCCAGCAAAGAAACGCACCAGGAACGTTACCTGTGCTACTGTTGGCACGGCCCCCTTCCTCCCTTCCCCAGGCGCACGCAGACCACCCCCTCCCTCCGCCAGCCAGCGTGGGAAGAGGCTAGGAGTGTCCCCCACAGCCCCCAAGGGCCAGACTCACCAGCCTCTCCAGGATGGGGGTCAGCAGGCGGTGGTAGTCCGAGCTGCGGCACTGCAGGCTGCTGTGGTAGGGGATCCCATGCAGCTCCACCAGGTGCTCAAAGGGGAACTCCTGCTTGGCCAGGGAGGCTGTGGAGAGGGAAGGAAGAAGAGAGCGCTCTGGGAAGCGGCCCTGGGATTGGGGCCCTTCAGCCCCCCCCCCTCCAGCATGGCGCTGTCTCTTTGTCCGAATGGTTTACGTGGCTGTGAGGCGCTCCTGGCGAAGGAGGGAGGGAGGGAGAGCAAGCTGAGCTTCCCTTTCCAGCCGGCCACAAGAGGGGTGCCCGATTTACCAGCAGACTCACCCATGAGGATCCCGCCACATCCTGCCATGACGGCGCTCACCAGGACTGTCGCCACCGTCACCCAGACACAGGCGCCACTGCCGCTGCCATCCTTGGGTGCCCCCTTCTCCCCCCTCTCCAGCCCTGGCTTGACCGCTGGGCCTGGTGGCTCCATGCGCCCCCCTCACAGGTCTAGAAGAAACGGAGGGAACAATGGCTGAGCCTCAGGTGGACTCAAAGGAGGGGTGGGCAGGCAGGCAGGCAGGCTTCCCCTCCAAATGCACACACGGGCATCTCATGTGTCATTGTTGGGCCAATCAGTGCCCCGTTCAAGGGCTGTGCGCCCAAACCTGGAGCCCTTTGCGTCACCCAGAAAGTTACAGTGAAACCAAGGCCTTTTCAGCAGTTTGGCTCCTAAGACCATGGGGGCAAACTAGCCTCTCCCTTGCCAATCCCAGCCCCCATCACCATCACTGGATTTAGCTGCCCTTCCCACAATCTGAAACACCCTGGAACACAAAACACCAGAATGCTGGTCTTTGGGAACGAGGCGGGTGGCAAAACTGCAAAACCCGGCAGGCCCCTTTCCCATCCCGTTCCCATGAAGAGCACCTGGGCTCCTTGTTCAGGCTCTAATGCCACCCAGGAGATTTGGGGGCTCACGCTGTGTCACCTGAGCCCCAATTCCCTTCCTTGGAGGCCTCCAGTGCCCCCGGGTCCTTTTGAGATGTCGACCTCCAGAGACCAGAAAAGGTCCAGCATTGGATCCCCCTCCCCCCGGCCACAAGAAGACTCACCTGGCTGTGTGGCTGCCGTGCCAGGGACCCTCCCCTGGCTGCTCCTCAGCAGAGCCCTCCTCCTCCTCTTCCTCTTCCTCGGCAGCCAGCAGCTGCTGCTGCCTCCCCCTCGGGCTCCCCTCTGCTGCGGCCACTGAGTTCAGTTACGCCTGCGAGGGAACCTTTTGTTGGGACCTGGACGGAGGAGGAGGAGGAGGAGGGCAGGAGCCGCCTGGCCACGCTCCAGCTCTGCAGGGAGGGAAGGGCCCAGCCACAACCCTCGACTGGGGGACAGCACGGCTAGGCCAGCCAGGCTTGTCCTGGCCACACATGGACAGACGCCCACACGCAACTCTGCAGGCATTTACACTGCCCAGCGTTCCCGCCTTGGCACCCTGGTTGCAACTGCTGCTGCTGTGACGTCCTTACAAGCCTCAACGCTCACTCGTGCCTCAGCAACTGACACGGATCCCACCCACCCCAGCCCCTGCCTGCTCAGCTACCCCTCGCTGCATGCCAGCCTCCATTGGGGTCTCCTCTGTGCCTGATGCTGCACCACAGGGCTCAGAAGTGCTGTTCTCTCCCCCAGCGCCTGGGTGAACCAGCACTGGCAGCGCGGAGAAAGGAGACACAGAGATGGCTAAGAGGGACCCCACGTTGGTCTGAAAGAAGCCCCCTAGGGTCTGGCTGGAGAGCCCCCCACCTGCCTGCTGAGAGAGGGATCGGCTTCCAGGGGGAAGGGGCTTCGGCCTCTTGCTCTTTGGCAGCAGAACTCCCAAGAGAGAAAGAGGGAAAGATGTGGCGGAGGGGGCCCCCTCAACTCTTCTGGGAAGCCCCTTTTAGCCAGCTTTTTAAAAAGCACCATTTTACTGACCCATTCAGTTCCTGTCCCACTTTCAGTTCCCAATGGGATTTGGGGCGTTTCAGTCTTAAGACAAAAAGGAGTCAGAGCCCCGGCCGGTGCTGAGGGCGGAGGGAGGGGCCAGAGTGTCCGGCGAGGCTGCCAAGCGGAGGACAGAGCCACCCTCTGTGCCGGCTGCTCATCCCGGATGAGCACAAGAGAGCATTGTCATCTGCTGGGCCTTTGATTCCCGCCTGCCCCAGGAAGGACGGATGGACGGAGGGTGAGTGTCACCCTCAGAAGGAAGGAAACCGGCCCCTCTCTCCGCCAGTGGCCAGGCAGGCCGTTATCTGCCCATCTCTGTTTCAAGGTCCTGAAAGCCCCAGACAAGGAGACTGGCAGCCCCAGGGTGCCCACAGGCTGAAAGGGCTTCCTAGGTGCCACTCTTCCGACAGGCCAAGGGACCAAATTCGTCCCTCCCAGGGTCCCTCCTCTGCGGTGACACCGTCACACAGAGGCCTCCCGGCTTGCTTACCAGCAGTTCAGTGCTCTGGGCCCAAACAGCTTGGCCAATTTGGCTTGGCCTCTTTGGCCTCCCCCTCCTGGCTGAGAATGCCTCTCGAGTTGAATGTGGCCCTCGTGAACAGGAGGCAGAGAGGATGCCGAAAGAAGGCCCTCCGCCCGCCAGTCTGTGGCCTCCTTGCATCCAACGAAAGACCCGGGGAGACTCAGTTCCTGCAAGGAAAAAAAGCCATGCCTTCCTCCTCCCCTCCCCTCCTCGCCTGAGTTCAGCACCGGCAGACAAGCCCCGTCCTCCTGCGGAGAAAAAGCAGCACAAGCAGCGGCCGCAGCCATGATGTTAGCCTGGCCCCAAAGAGCCCCCCTCCGCCCCCACCCCCCCACTGCACAGCCCAGGCCCAGTAAGGCAGCTCCATCCCCCAGGCAGCCCTGCTCGGCCCTGGACTATTTGGGCTTGGCCATCACTCCTCCTTCCGCGGCTTCTTCATGGGCAAAGGAGCCCAGCACCCACTCAGAGCCCTCCGGACAGGGCCAAGGGCAGCCCAAGGAAGAGAGACACTGCTGGCAGCAGCTGAGGCCACAGGGAGGGATGCTGGGAGCCCCGGCTGGGCCTCCAGAGACAGGCCTGCCTCCCCTGGGCTCCTGTGGCGTCCCAGAGAGGACAAGAGGACTGCCCCCCAGCCCCCCAGGAGTGGGCAAAGAGGGCCCTTTGGGTAGCCCTCCCAGGGCAGCGCCTGGCTGAACCACCGGAGAGGACCGCTGGCACCCCTCACCCACCCGCTCATGGAGAGAAGGGTCCTGGCCCCCTCCGCCCAGAAGCCCCTTTCAAAACGCTTTAGTGTCCTCCTTCTGCCCAGACTGGTCTTTCTGGTTCCTGAGGGCGTCTTCTGTACATGTACACACACACACACACACAGAGACTGAGAGACAGAGAGAGAACCGAGAGGCGGCCAATTCTCAGCATCCCTTTCAAAAGCCGGCTGTAACCTGAGCAGCCGGAGGACAAGCTGCAGACTGGCCGCTCCGCTCTGCCTGGTGCCCCATCTGTGAGAAAAGCAACAGCACAGCCTGTCCTAAAGCGGTCCGGCCAGAGCCCGGCACGTAGGCTTCCCTTTCTCACTGAAGGCTGCCAGGTGGGGGGCGGGCGGAAGGGGAGGGGGCATCCTCTGTTCTGGGGGGGTGTCTGTCTTTCCAACAACATTGGTCAGCTGGAGCCTGTTCCCAGCCCCAGCAGGCAAAGCAAAGGGAGGGGCGTCTGTATACACCCCAGCCTTTTGCTGTGTGCCCCCTGCCCCCCACCTTTCCTGCAAAGGCTTTGTGACCCCCAAATCATGCACCAGGACTGCAGCCCCAGAGCAGCTGCCCCTTGCCAGGCGGGAAAGCAGGTGCCAAGGGCAAGAGGGAGTGGAGGGAGTGCAGCCAGCCCCTTCCCCATTGCCCCCGGGTGGTGCTGGAGGAGTTTGCCTGCCCCACACCCCCCTTGCTCCCTCTTTCTCTCTTTACCCTGACACCATTTTGTTCCGAGCAAGTGCTTGAGGAAGACTCAAGCATGGGATTCCTAATACTCCTTGGGGGGAGCTCAGCCACTTTTGGAGGGTGGAGGGTGGAAGGGGTGAAGTCCTCAGCCCGCCTTGCCATGGGGCTGCTCTCAAGGCCCCAAGGTCCGACTCTTCCCCCCAAATGAGGGGCACTGTGGGAACAACCTTCTTTCTTGTTCTGAAATGTTTTATTATTAGTTTTCACATATTATCAGTTTTCACGTTTTGAACTGCTATCCTTTTCTGAAGGGAAGAGAGCGCTCATCGCCAAGACAGTGCGCTTAGCGTCAGAAGCAAACTTGAATATGCCTGTGGCCATGGTGGTGGCGGCACCAGGATTTTAGGTGTGCTACAGGGAAATGGCATGTGCCTGATGGATCTTACTTAATTGTAATTTTTAAGCTTGGCACATGAGGTTTTCGTTCAAGAGCTGAAATTCCAGCCTGGCCCTGCAGCCTGTAGGAGACCCCGAGAACCACACAGAAGTCCCTTGACATACTTTGCGGACAGGACGGGCAGCAAACCAATTCCTTTGGGGGTGGGAAGCAAGAGCCGCTCCTTATAGAAATATGGGAAGCCTGCCTTCCCTCCTAAAAGCGGCCACTCACACACGCACACGGTTGCCTCTTCAGGAACAGGCTTTGCAAACCAAAGGAAGATCCTGAGAGGGGGCCCAAATGAGCATCACAACACGGGGGGGGGGTGTGTTTTGTTTTCCAGGGATAAGAACAGCATAGAAGTTTCTATAGTAACACCTGCAGCGGCTTTGGACTGGGCTAAACACATGCAGTAGTGTATCTGCATGTCAACGGCAAGAGAGAGCAAACTCACTGCCAGCTCCCCCATCTTTTTTGCTGCCACCCGGGAGGGAGGGATGGGAACGCTTGCGCACACACACACACTCACACACACACGTGCGGGTCAGCAGGCCCAGGAGCAGCAGCTGCTTTTAGGCAGAAGCAGGAGGGAGCCAAGCACCACGCGTGGGACGCCACTCCAGAGACCCTCATGTTTCATCAAGTTTATTGTTCAAACCGCTTCTGTAAAATACCTGTTCCATATACATTATTTATAAAATGGCTTAAATTAAGGCATAATCCTGTAGTGTCTAAGACAAGCCTCAGCCATACTGCACAAGTGGAGTGGGGGCCAACCTATCATCCACGCTGCCAGCCAAGGGCCACAGGCCTGCTAGATGGAGGCAGCCTCCTCTGCCTTTCTCACCCCCCACCCTCAAATCCCTGCAGAAGAGGAGGGGGAGGCAGCCGTTGCTTGGCAGGAGGTGGGATGACGTCAGACCCCCAGCAACAACTTGGCAGAAGCTGGTCAACCTGGCTACAGAAGGTGGAGGAGCTACGCCCGATGGCCCCCCGAAAGGAAAGAACATGGACACACAGAGACACACGACATGATCGTGGAAAGACGACGCGGGAACCTACAGCCTGACATCAGAGCAGCCCCAGGATGCCAAAGCAGCTCCCTCCCACTCCCCCAACCCCTGGAATCCCCCCCAGAAGGGAGAGGCCTCCTTTCCCCACCATTAAGACTCAACTCCTTTGGGGTGGGGACCCTTAGACAGGAGCTATTTGACAGCCGGGTGTTAACTGGGCAACTGGCCCTGAAGGGACCCAGCCCCTCTCCGGCCACCCCACTCCCACCCACCCCCAGCTTTCCCAGGGGATGTCCAGAGGGAAGGGGGCAGGGGGTGGCCGCTACACAGCACCTTGTCTCCGCTTGTGCGATGACGCCACTGCGCTCTCTGGGGCCTCTCCATCTTAGACGGCTGGCTGGACTCTCAAACCACTCGGGACGTCTGCTCTGTCTTGAAAGGGGCTAAGAAAACCAAACCGTCTGGAGCTTTGGCCAACAGGAGCTGAGCTACCAAAAGAACATAGGAGGAGGTTCATTCAGAGCCCTTCTCTCAGGGCTGGAGGAGCTCACCACAAACGGGCCCGGAGCCCACAGATGGGGGAACCCAGCCAAGGCGCCCTCGCCTGAGAAGAAAAGCTCCGCTGAGGATGTGAGGCCGTCCCATGGGTTGGGGGCCCCACTATAGAAAGGGGGGTGGTGGACTCACATCAGCTGATGGGCTGACCCACAATTCCCAGAAAGAGCAGAGGTGTGCAACTGGGGTGATTTACAGGACAACATTTCCAGAAGGGAGGGAGGAAGAGACTGCTTCTCTCCCTCCCACCCATTTCACCTTAGGATACAACACAGTGGCCATCCTTCCCAGCCAGCTTGGAATCTCACAAAGTCCAAATGCACCCCCCCCAACACGAAGCAAAACGAATCCCCACAGCAGACAGAGGCCAGTCCCTTCCAGAGGCCCGATGATATGTTTGCATCCAAAGCATTTGATGGAGAGGAAAACAGAAGACCACCTTCCAGGAGGAGGAGGAGGAAGACGGATGAGGGGTCCTCCTCCTCTTTGAAAAGAACGAAGGGAAATGTCTGTGGTCAGAGGAGAAGAGTCACCATCTTTCCCGCGCAGCCCTGGGCTAGGCTAAAGCGATATCACAGCCACGTAAGCGCAAAATACTGTCTTTTGGATTTGTTTCTGTAAAAGTAGCATCAGATCACCCCAGTGTCTGGAAACAGGGAAGGAAAAAGCATCCCCTGGCCTGCTGTTGGTTTTCTAGACTGCTGAAATTGTACCAGGACCCTACTTGTGAAAGCACCATATTCAGGAGGGAGGAGGGAGGCGGGGGTTGCTGGGAAATGCCTTGGGGCCCCAAATTCAGCGGCGGAGCCTCCTGGCCTGGGAGGCGCGAAGGGCGCCTGCGTCAAATGCAGTAGCCAATGGGGGAAGAGTGGTGGGGTGAGGGGGGTCTAGGGGAGGGAGAGAGGAGGGGGACAATCCTAGTCAGATCGACCCGGTGCTCCTGGGGGGCTCTCGCTTCCAGGGGCGTCACTGCAGTCGTCCTTTGGGGGGCCGAGCTCTTCTATATGGGGCCCCTGTAGCGGGGCGGGGCTGGCCTGAGTCTCTGGCTCCTCCTCGTCCTTCTCCTCGGGTGCCAGGAAGGGGGCCGGGGGCTCTCCGGGGCTCAGGAGGGTGTGGGTGGGCTCTTCCGCAGCAGCAGGAGGAGGGGAGTGGGCTGCCTCATCATCTCCTTCGGGCTGAGACTCCGGGGAACTCGCCTCTTTCAGGGCTGCAGGGCAGCCAACGGGGGAGATGACTAAGGGGGGCGGAGGGAGGTCTTTCTGCAAAGGAAGAACAAACAGTGTTAGGACAGCGTGGGGGGGAGGAGTGAGAGAGCGAAAGGGAGAGAAAGAGACAGAGAAAGAAAAGGGCAACAGGGAGAGGCGGAGGGGCTCTTAGCTCACGCAGGCAGGCAGGAGGAGAAGAAAAGATCCCCCTCCCCAAGCCTTGAGGAGGGCTGAATGCCGCGGACCCAGGCGCAAGCATTAGGACCCTGTTTGGGGCTCAAGACCAAGGCTGAAGATCCCTCTCCCAGCCCCACCCAAGCCAGCCTTCTTCTGTTTGAGCAGAAGACGGGCTCTGCCAATGAGCAATAGCACTGATGTTTCTATGCCGCTTATCAATGCCAAAGCACTCCCTAAGCGGTTATAATGCGTGTCACCCAACTGGCCCCAACAAGCCAGGTACTCATTTTACCGACCTATGGAAGGATGGAAGGCTGAGTCAACCTTGGAGACCCCTGGAATCGAACTCGTAACTGTGTGGCTGGCAGGACCGGCATTTAACCACTGCGCAGCCAGGATAGGCGACGCTGCCTTGGCTACCCACCCACCACTGCAAGGGTGGTGGGCAGCTGCTGCAGTTCAGCTCAAGGACTGGCCCCTCCTTTGGGAGGGTGGGCTTTCTCCCACGGCCGACAAAAGTAAAAGCTTCAAGCCCAAAGCTGGCTGTAGGAGGCAGGACTCGGAGCGGATGCTGCCCACTCTCGGGCCCCCGAGGAAGAGCATGGCCAGAGCGGGCGGGCAGATCGTCTCCATAGGCCAGGCATGGGGGCCCCTTCTCCCGCCCTCCTCAGGCCCAGTGTCCTGTTTCCTGTGATGGCTGACTAGATCCCCCCCCCCAGAAGAAAGCCACAGACGCAGGAGGGAGGGAGGGAGGGAGGGGCAGCTGCCTTCTCCTTTGGTGGTTCCCCAACCAGTGAGGCTCAGAGCCTCAGGTGGGAGGCAACCATTACCTGTCCTGAGGCACTCTAGATCCCATCCTCCTCCATGAAGATCTCTAATCCCCTTCTAACACCGCCGGCCATCACCACATGCTGTAGAACTGAGTTCTGCAGTTCGGATTATGTGCTGTGCAAAGAACTCTTTGTGGAGAAGGTCACCATTTCATTTCCAACACCGCAGTTTTGGCCCAACGGACTTCGGCACAACTTATGCGCCTCCAGCCCGCCAGCAAGGCGTGACTGTTCAGACCCAGAGAAACCAGAGGAGGAGGAGCAGAAGGAGGGCGGCATGCAAACCCTTCCTCGGCTTTTTTTGGAGAACAGTGACAAGAGTTTTACTCAACTTTATTTCTAGTTAGGGGCTTTTCTACTATTAGCATTCTCTGGAGGAGACTCATATCAAACTGGTATTCACCGCAAAGCCGCTGCCGGTCCAGAACATGCCGAGCTCCTTGCGCCCCAGGGCCACGGCGAAGCTGGTGAGGAGGGTGCAGGGCACGAGGTAGAGCAGCGCTGGCTGGCCTTTCTGCATCAGCGCCAGCGCCACAAAGGTCACCAGGAGGCCGATGCCGTAGGCTGCAGCAAAGGGGGGAGGAAGAGAGCACGTGGCACTGAATCCGGGTGGTCTCGTGCACCTACACCCCCCCCCATGGGATGCCCAAGAGCTCAGGAGCCAGACCTCTTCCCTCTCCCAGCTCCCTGGCCCTGGCAGCGCCAGCCAAAGAGTCCCCAGTGCCCTGCAGGTGGCACTGGAACGGCATGGCACGGGGCTTGCCCTTCACAGTGACAACAGGGGCCGGCAGGCGAGCGCCCGGGAGCTGGAGCTGGCACAGTCCTTTATGGGGAGGCCACCCCAGCCAGGGCAGGGGGAAGAGCACGCTGCCGCAGCCACCGCCTCCACCCCAGGGCCCTACTGCTGCCTGCAGAGGCGCCCCACTTCCCTCTGCCTACCCCATGCCTCCCTCTCCCCCCATCCTCACCCCCAGGAGCATAACTCTGCCCCCAAACGTGCACCTTGTGCATCACTACAGACTCCCAGGGGACAGCCAAGAGCAGCTGTGGGATCTGCCTGAGGAGGGGTCAACCCCATTTGGGAGCAGCAAGGCAAGAGGCTGGGCAGGTGAGGTGGAGGCTGGGAGGGAGGGAGGGAGGTACTTCTCCGGGGGGGGGGATCCACTGTTGGTGGGGGACAAGAACTGGGAACCTTCTGGGTGCCGCTCTGTTGCTGCAGTGGGGGGGAGGGAGGGAGGGAGGGAACATACCTATTGTGCAAGCAACAAAATACACGCGGGACGACTGGACCTGAATGTCAAACCTGTGGCAATAGGCCACCAGCAGACCTGAGGGAAGAAATAGACAGACAGCCGGTAAGGCCGGGCCTGCCAGAGGTTTTTTTGCGGGGGGGGGGATTCCTGCAGGAGCTTTTCCCTTTTCACGGGTGGGGGGAGGAATCACGGCTAGAAGCCCCTCTCCCCCCAAGTCCTAGGAGGAAGGGGGACCCGAAGGCCCCAGTTTCTGCAGGAGAAGTTGCCGTTGTCCCCTTGGACCAGAGTCAGGCCAGCAGCCCACTCAGGGCGCCAGCCGGGGCGCGAGGGATGCTGCTGGGGGGAAGAAGGGGGAGAGGTGTGCCTGCGCTCCGGGCGCGTGCGCTGGGGCCCCCTCACCCTCCCCGCCGGGGCCCATCTGTGGTGGCCCCTGCGCCTGGAAGAAGGCCAAGGAGAAGAGCCTTACCTGGAACCAAGATGTCCCCAAAGCCCAGGAGGGAGAAGGGCCGGTCGCAGAGCGCCAGTGGGGAAAAGTTCAGCCGGGGCACCTTCAGCACCATCGGCAGCTGGGAAGCCAAAGGATTTTTAAATGCCCCGAACACAGAGCGACTGAGGGCGAGGGGGGAGGCCCGTTGCTAGATTTTAACAGAGAACCTCCTCTCTGCCGCAGCCTCCCCTCTGGCCAGCGGTCCTGCCTCGGGAGGGCAGGCAGGCATTCTGCCCCTTTCCTTCTATCCCTCCAGCCAAAACCTTCCCCCCAGGGCTGCCCTATGGGCTGAAAGAGCAGGGGACGGAAAGGGGGATCTTGCCTTCTGCACAGATAGGAACAGCTGGTGGGGTGGGAGTTTTAAGACCAGAGGCACCCACAGGGGCAGGGAGTGCCCCCCTTGCCTCCCCATCAAAGCCCCAAGAGGTGCTCTCCTCCTGCCTCCGCTGGGCTGGGGCAAAGAGGCCAGGCACCCCCTCCTCCCCTCGGCCAGAGAGGCAGCCAGAAGAGAACAGCCGTCGCCCTCCTTTCCCACCAGGCCTGCTCTCAGGTGGCCTCCAGGGGCCTAACACACCTTCTCGTGAGTGAGGGAGTCTGTCGGCCCGGCCGCCACCTCCACCATGATGCTCTCTCCAGTCTGGAAGAAAGAGGGGGCAGAGCAGACCTCAGCCAACTGGCTCCCCTGCGATGTTCAACACCCCCAAACTTGCTCTCTTCTAAGCCAACGACACCCCCACACACTGTGACTCCTCTTTATTGGTGCAAGAGGACTGAGAGAAAGAAGGGGGGGCTGAGAGGGTCCATGCACCATGGGGAACAGTGTAACCTCCCCACAACATTGCTCGCACGACCCCGCAGGGCAAGAAGCCCTCTCCTGGGTCCCAATCCCCACTGCCAGAAAGCGGCTCTCCCCCCTTGCCAGTCTCGAGGGAGGCCTTGGCCAGCCCCTACCGAGACCCCTGCGCACACACCTTGGTCAAGTAGGGCGTGATGAAAACAAAGAAGACATCGTAGATGAAGAGGACCAGCAGAAGCAAAGTGCAGCCCTGGAGAGAGAAGACGACCAGGCTGGAAGGTCGGGGCAGGCCTGGGCCTCAAAGCATCTGCTGCGGCTCGGCAACACCCCCGGCTGCCTCTTGGATGGCCCCTGCCCCGTCCCCCAGCCCCCAGGGCTGCGGCCCCCTTCCCCCCTGCCAGCGATATGAATGACCCTCCTTCCCTCACCCCACACCCTGACCTACCTCAGGGCTGTTCTGAAGGAGGAGGGGATGAGAGAGGGCCGCGCAGCTAAGTCTGCAAATGCGGGAAAGGGCTCTTCCGCCGCTTCCGCCAAAGCCCAGAAGGGCTTCCAGGGCGGGGGGTGGAGGAGGAGTCTCTTCTTCTCTTTCTGGTCAGGCCGGTTCCTGAGCGGCACTGTGCCTCCATGCCCCCCTTCAATCTGGATGCTGCCCTCCCATCGTCCCCCCCTGCGGCCTCACCTTGAAGGTCGGCAGGCGGATGGTCTTGAGCATATAGAGGCAGAAGGCGATGCCCAGGGCATCTTGAAGGATCCAGGCCCACCTGCGGGACAGAAGGCAGGGCAGAGCGTGAGGGCAGAGAAGAGCCTGACCCAGCCCTCCTGCCAAAGGAACTGGGCAGCCCACCCTGGGGAACGGAGGCCAAAGGAGCTCCACCTGGGCTGGCCTGGCCCTCCTGGCACCTTCCCTCACCCCCAACCTGGCCCTCTGGAGCAGCAGGGGGGGTTCCAGCATGGAAAGCGTCAGAGCCTAGAGACAAACTCACTGGTCCTCGTTTCGGAAAATGGCCCAGATCACGCTGATGGCGACGCAGAAGACAGCCAGGAGCAACATCCGGACTTGGGGGCGCTTGTGGAAGTAGGGCAGGTTGTTATCCGGGACCCTGAAAACAAGCAGGGTGGCATGAAGCAGGGAGGGAGGGAGGGAAGGGGGCCACCACAGCCTTTAGAGGGAGACCAGTGCCCCTGGGAGCAGGGATCCGAACGCAGGACTCCCACACTGACAGCTGGCCCTCCGGCCCCTCCCCCGGCACGGTTTTGCCCCTGCCTGCTGGCCACACCAGCCACGCTGAGCCTCCTGCGCTAAGCGAGAGAACCAGGACCAAAGAATCCCCCCACCCGAGGTGCCCCCTACCTGCACTTGCCGACTGGAAACCGCCGGACAAATGGGGAGAGGCAACTGTACAGGCCGATGGAAGCCGCCAGGCAGAAAATCCCGATGATGACGTACACTGGAAGGGGGAAACCAGAGGCAGGCAGCAGCCCCTCAGGAGAGTGCAAAAGCCTTCCCCTCCACACATACACACACACAACCCTCTGCAGACAGGAACTGGTAAAGGAAACTCCCTGAAGTAAGTGAGAGCCCAAATTGGCCCCGAGGCCAAAGCGCCCTGCCAGAGCCTGGGAAAACTCTAGGCAGCCCTGGTTTTGCCTTGCTGGATGCTGCCTGTCAGTGCGGACAAGACTGAGCAGAGGGACTAAGAAAGGAGTCTCCCAGCTGTTGATTTTGCCCACGTGAGCTAATCCACCAAGACTCCTGGAACCAGAAGGAGCCCTAACTGTCTACTCACAATTATTAATGATTATGAGAAGGGCAAGAATAGAGCCAGGCCTGCTCGTTCTTTCTCCTCAGAGAGACCCAGAAGGCTTTGACTCTGACTGAAGACTGGCTGCTCTCAGCTCACAGTTCCCTCGTAGTTATGAAAACCAACCGTGCCCCCCAACAGAGAGGGTGTCAACGGGCTGATAAGCCCCCGCTACACATACCGAGCTGATCGTAGAAGCAGTAGAGGAGAACGAGCATCGAGCAGCACATGACCACAAAGACGCAGATCATGATGGGCGTGACGTCCACGGTCTCGTCCTCCTGCTTCTCTGCCCCGTCGTCCCGCTTGTGCTTCATGTAGCGCCTGGAGGAGGGACCGAGGAGTTTGATGGGGCAAAGAAGCCAGGCCAGTTGCCTCAGTCTGTGGTCGTGGGGCAGCCAGGCGGCCAGACTACAAGGGGAATGGGCCAAGGGGCCGGCTGCCATCAGGCAGGGAAGGGGGCTTGACCAACCCCAGAGCTTGCCCCAAAGGTTTCCTAACCAAAGACGTCTGGAAAAGCCAGGCAGCCCTGCAGGCCTTCCTGGCCAGCGTGGCAACCCAACTCACTTCTTCACATCTCTGCTTCCAGCCCAGTACCCGCCAATGGCCACCGTGCCCACGGCCATCACGAAGATGATCACCATGTTGTAGTCCAAGACGGGCTCGTTGGGGGCGTACATGGCCACCTTGACCGAGCGGCCAAAGCTCTGGAGGGAGAGCAGGGTGGGAAGGGAGAGAAAGGGGAGCGTTTATTGCACCCGAAAATGGCCGCAGTGCGCAAGACTGGTCTGTGAGTGACCCACTCAGGCACACTAGGCAAACTCCCCCACCTGACTTTTGGATTCAACAGCAGCACCTGGCCCAGGCCCCACGTGCAGAGAAAATGGTTCCTCAGGTGGCTACGAACAGGAGTTATTCGGCAACGGTTTAAAAACCAACCCAGATAGACTGTCACAAAGTTAGAAGGCTGCAGCCTCTTTTTAACCAGGCAGTAAGTCTGGCGCTCCCCCCACCCCAGTACAAATCTTTGTCAGAATCAAAGATGCCGAGTGCAGGAGGACTCCCTCGGGCGGTGGGGGGCCCGTATTTGCTCACACAAAGCCTGGCCAAGGGTCACAAGGCTGCAGCTCCAGCCAGGCCCTGTTGCTGGCAGAGGGAAGGCAGAAGTACCTGAATGCAGCCCCTCCCCATCACCTTGTTGCAGGAGAAGCCACCCTCCCTCGGACACGGGCAAGAGAGAGAGGGAAAGCCTCTTGTATAAGCACACTGGCATCCCCTAGTCTCAAAACCCAGGAGGAAAATAAGCTTTTTAAAAAAGAACAAGCGTGTTCTCTGGCACACTCGTAAATTGCCTTGTTAGCTCTGACTTCAGCAGACCCACTGAATCCACAAGATTCACCACTGCGTTGACTCACCACTTGATAACTGATTCAATGGGCCTCCTCTACTGCACAGGATGCTGGTCGTACACAGTCCACTGACTACAAGATCCAGCAGACACAACTATGTCGGCTGAAGCAAAGCCCCCGGCCCCAGCCGGCCACTGCAAGAGACCAATCTCAATCCAGGCCGTGGGGCGGTCAGGAGCAGGGCTTACCCGGCCAATGTCCAGCATGTCAGTGTAGCTCAGCAAAGCCACGGGGATGTCAATTTCTTCATATTGGCTCCAGTTACCAGCCGGGGGAACCTAGAGAGGTACAGAAAAGCAGAAACAGCATCAGTGGGACTAAGAAGCACTTAACTCACAGCTCTGGTCCATTTCCCAGGGTTCAAAATGGAGTCTACGCACTCCGAACACGCAGCCTGGAAGCCCTTATTCAGTCTCTGTTCTTTGGCTCCACCGATAGGCTGCACTGAGCTCATGACTTGAAATTGTTGCAGGACGAGCACATGGGGAAGGCAGAGGGCAGGGGATGTGGGGGGTGGAAAGGGGTCAGAGAAGGGAGCCAGAGGCCCAGTCTCAGAACAGAGGGGCCTTATGCAGACTTCTGGCAGCCTTTCAGAAGGAAAGCGGAGATTCCACGATGGGCCAAGAAGCCAAGCAGAACCACAGAAAGTTAATAACTCATGAAGCCTTGTACAGTTAGGAAAATAATCTTTGAAAACATGATTAATACCTAACAGAGGGTAATCATGCAAAAATAAATTAAAATGAAAAAGATCAAGAGGAGAATAATTCAAATAATAGAACTATGCTGTGGGAGGGGGAAGTAGATTGTCCCAGGCAGGAAAAGGCCAGGAAATTAAGCACCTATTTCAAACCATCCCTGCCACACACACACACACGCCCTAGCTCAAGCAAAACTGGGAAGTGATGCCATCTCTTTAATCTAGAAGAGTAGGAAGCTGGGGCGGGGGGAATCACAGCTAGACTGAAAGGAAGAGTGAGGTGTAGGGGACACATTACCCCTGTTTCCTGCTTCCCTCTTGTCAGAGCCATGGCAGAGGGGCTGAAAATGTGGCTCTCCAGAGGTTACTGGGCTAGGCAGCAACTCCCAACATCCCCTGACAGCTACACTGGCCAAGCAGTTGATGGGAATTGCAGCCCAGCAACATCCAGTGGGCCAGATGTTCCCCTCTCCCCCAAGTGTATGGAACATCAGGATTCATAGGCTGCCGGGGGGGCTCTCAGTGCCAGTTGCAAAGGGTCTGGGAAACAGGACAGGGGCCTGGGTGAGCTTGTGCAGAGATCCCGCCAAGCTCCTCTGATGTCCTTAATCTGACAAAGAGGGAGCGCCACAGCCAAAGGGAAAAGGGAGACAGAAGACTCCCCTTGGCAGACTCACCAGTTTCTCCCGGCTGACAATCAGAAGCCCCCGCGCCCCATTGATTTGGGCCAGCCGCACTTTCTCGTAGAAGGTACAGTTGCCCCTCATCACCATGGGGATGGTGTTGCCGAAGCCGCCGTCCGGCACATCGGACGGAGCGCACAAGACAGAGACCGTCTGGTCCAACAGCTGCAGAAGAGACTGGAGAGAGAGAGGGAGGAAATCAGGAGTGGAAAGGGCAGGCGCGTCACGACCTGGAGGACCGGCAGGATCTGTACCGCCACTGCTGCTCAGGGAAGGGAGAGTCCACTCACGGCCTTGCCCAGGTCATGCGGGAGGTGGGCCCACTGGGAGTTGAAGAGGATGCAGTAGTCCTTCCCTTTGGAGCTGCTCTTCTCCGAGAAGACGCGGACCATGCCAAACTCACAGGAGACCTGCGTGAGAAACGGCCATCACTCCTCTCTCCCTGGCAGCAGCCATGGGGGGCTGCCTCCACCACCCCCCAAGTGGCCCAGAAGGGAGGACGGAAAGGAGTCTGGGTCAGCGAGACTTGCCCCCATGGCGACGCTCCAGTTACCCTCTGCCTCTGTCCCAAGGAGGAAAGGCAGTGCTTGGGCATCGCGCTCTGGAGACAAAGGTCCTCTCCCAGGTCTGTGCAGGTATGGCTCTCGCGTCTCCTTCCCTCCCTCCCTCCCTCCCCTGCCTTCGAACTCAGGGCAAAGGCTGCCTTTACAACCCCGGCTGCAACTGTGGTGTCTTCTTAGAACAGAAAACAAAACCACGCTGACAAGATGGCCGCAGACATTCAGCGGCCGGGAGTGTAATCCTCAGCCAGTAGCCCTCCAGCGCCGTCTCTCCACAATGTGAGCCTGGCCTGACCTCAAGCGCTGCCAGGACGGTCCAGCGAAAGGCCGCAGAGGCCCTGGTGGCTCGGGACGGGCACCCCTCGGCCTTGGCAGCAGCTGAGCCACAATGAGGGCCGGCCGGGGACCCACATTGGCTGGGGGGCCGGTTGCCTCAGTGGCCCCACGCGGCCCCTTTCGCCCCAATGTTGCTGTCCTTACCAACAAAGCGGGAAAGAAAGAAGCCGTGGCCCCTGGGGGGGGGGCTTCGCGGTGGAAGAGCCCACTGAGCCCGGCCATGGAGACTGGGTCCCGCACCCCCAATGCCTGGGCAGGAAGGGCAGGGAGAGCGCAGGAGGACCACCAGGCGCCCACCCATCCAGGGGCGCCCTTTTTGGAAGCCCCGCCGAGGGGGAGAGGAAAGGGGCTGGAGTGGGAAACTGCCCCTAAAAGAATGACAAGGGAGGGAAGGTTAAAGGGAGGGGGAGGCCCCTCTTCCTGGCTGGGCCCCTCTGAGCCCCCCAACTGCCCCCCAGAAGGCAGCCCGGGGAAGGGGGCCAGGGAGGGGCGCTGGGCCCATTACTCCGCCCGGGAAGACTGAGGCCGTGACGTCAGCGCGGGGAGGGGGAGGCGGGGCCAAAGGGAGACCCTAACCCTCCCCCTCAGAGGACCCCCGCGCGGACCAGGAGGAGGACTGGGGAGGGGCTTCCTCACCCGGGCGACCAACGGCAGCAGGAAGAGAAAGAGCGGCCCCGGGCCTAAGGAGACCCGCCGCCCCGGCCCCGCCGCCGCCATCGCCATCGCCGCCGCCTATTGTCCTGACTGGCGCCGGAGGGAAGGGAGACCGAGCGAGGGAGGCCTACTTCCGGTCCGGGCAGGAAGTCAGCGGCCGGTTACCCGGCAACCCGGACCGGAAGCCGCTCCCCCTCCCTGCGGAGGGCGGAGAGGAGCCTCGTCCGGGCGGGAGAAGCGGAGGAAAACCCCCAGCGCCGCCGAGGAGGACGCTTTGCCTCCGCGCCCCGCTCTTCCCTTTCCTCTCTCTGTGTTTCCAGGCGGCCCCGCGGGAGGAGGAAGGGGCGGGGCTCGCGGGCGAATCGCCGGCCGCTGATTGGAGGAAGGGCGGAGCCGGCGCGGCCGCCCCCCAGGCGAGCGGAAGTGACGTGCGCGGCCAGAGGAAGGCGGAGGGATGCCGGCGGAAAGCAAGATGGCGGTGAGCGGCGGCGGGAGGGAGGGAAGGAGGGGCCCCCTGTGTGCCATTGAGGCGCCTTAATATGTAAAGCGGGATAAAGGAAAGCGTTACTTCTTGAAACGGCGCCTCCTGGCCTTTCTTAGTCCTGTTTATGTTTGTTTTTCAATGTGATTTTAGTTAGGTGGTTTTAATTTTATATTGTTTAATGTCCTTTTATGGGGGAGGGGGAGGGTGGGGGTGCTTATAGTCGGAATTGTAGTGTTTTAATTGTTGCAAGCCCCCCCCCAATTATTTTTACCAGAGGAGTGGGGTATACTTTTATTATTATTATTATTATTATTAATTATTATTATTAAAATGCCTTTAAAAACCCCGTCGCCTTCCTCCTCCTCCTCACTTTGGGGGTAAAAGCCAAGCTCACCCCTTTCTCTCTCTGCTCTTTCCAGGACAAGGAGAAGAAGAAGAAGGAGAGCATCCTCGACCTCTCCAAGTACATCGACAAGACCATCCGGGTGAAGTTCCAGGGCGGCCGCGAAGGTCAGCCGAAGGGAGAGGAGACGGGCCCACCGGGGTTTACATGCGGCAAGGAGGAGGCTAAGAGTTATTTTGGGGCCTTGGCAGCCTTTCGGAAACCTTAACTTATTATTATTATTATTATTATTATTGTTATCATCATCCTCCAAAGAAGCCAGGCAAGAGGGTGGTGGTCTCAAAAGGGTCCAGCTGCCAGGCAGCCTCCAGGAGCCCCTGACGCGTGTCCCCCCTTTTGTCTCCCAACAGCCAGTGGCGTCTTGAAAGGATTTGACCCGCTTCTCAACCTGGTGCTGGATGGGACCATCGAGTACATGAGAGGTGAGTACAAGCGGACTTCGCAGCAGGGAGGAAAGCAGCACTTCTCGCTTTGCTTGCCTGAAGCAGATGGTAGACTGCCTCCAGATGGAGAGGCTCCACCTAGCTCTCTAGGATAGCAGCCGTTCCAAAGAGGACCCTCTCGTCTTAAGGGAACGGATTGAGCCTCAGCTTCTCAGCTCTTGGGCGTAGATCTCAGGATCACAGGAGCAGCTGATGGGATGAGCAAGGGCAGCTTTACTTTTGCTTTACTTACATTTTAAATGGCATTTTATTTGATGTTTTTGTGAACCACCTTGGGTCCCATTCTGAGAAAACAGTGGCATATAAACTAAATAAATATTTATGTATTTGCTATTTGCTTATCTATTTTCCTTCTTGGGGTTCTTTGGTGTTTGGAGGATCAGTGGGTTTGTTGGCCAGACTCCACTTGGTAACACTTTCTGGCCTTGGTCTCTTTCAGATCCAGATGACCAGTACAAGCTCACAGAGGACACCCGCCAGCTGGGCCTGGTGGTCTGCCGAGGGACCTCCGTGGTCCTGATTTGCCCCCAGGATGGGATGGAAGCGATTCCCAACCCCTTCGTTCAGCAGCAGGATGGGTAGCCTCGGCTGGGGGCTGCTGCGGAAACCCAAAGAGGACTGGAAGGACAAGCAGGCATCTTTTTCTTTTTCAAAAAAACTGCTTGCCTTCTACTGGGGAAGGACTTGCAGGTTTCTGTGGGTTTTTGTACACTGTGGTTGTCCCTGAGTATCTCAAGGAGACGGCCTTGCAACTGGGAACGCCATCGCCCTCCCCGCGCAGAAAGATGCTCTCGCTGCCATGACTCCTTTTGTTATTGAGCCAAGTCTTCAGGCAGAGAAGAGGCTTGAGAAAGGTTCAGGGAATATTCCAGAGGAGGAGATATTTGAGAATTACAGCTCCTTTTCCCTGCTGGACAAAGAACACACAGAAAATTGGCTCACTGACACCTTCCTGGCGCTTCTCTTTTTTTCTTTGAACGGCATCTGGATTCATTTGTTTTTCCTCCAAGGACAAGGGACAGGCTGGGCATGGGGTTCTGAAGTCTTGTCCTCTGCGCTTCACAGATTGTCATGGAACTGGAGTGGGAATTGTGTAGAAACTCCTGGTTCCAGGGAAGTAAACTGTCATATTTTCTTAAGATTTCTCTGTTCTGGTGGTGAATTTTTGAGACCGTTACATAATAAAAAATCTGCCCCAAAACTATCTTGCATGCTGTTGTGGTTGTAATGCTTTGGGATACAAGACCTGAGTCATAGAATCCTAGAGCTGGAAGAGACCCCAAGGGGCATCTAGTCCAACCCCATTCTGCCATGCAGGAAGACACAATCCAAGCACTCCCGAGGACAGATGGCCACCCAGCCTCTGCTTAAAAACCCCCAAAGAAGGAAGGAGACTCTGCCACAGTCCCAGGCAGTGTCCCAGCCTTCCCATTCACAGACCTCCAGAGCTCTTGGGGCTTGTTGGTTCAAAGAAGCCTTGATTCCTGTGGCACGGTTGATATGCCAACCATTTTAGTTGGAAAGCTCTTGACTCAAAGGCTGAGCAGTCAGACGTGTGACGTGGTGGTGTGATTCCTTGTCTCCTAAGAACCAGTGGGTTGCTCCTCGCTGTTTGAATTTGAAGTACCTCAGGACACACCCCCGCCCTGTTTGTGCCCCTGGCAAAAAACCTGACCTAAATCAGCCCCCTTGTAGTGTCCTGGCTGAGGGAGGGTTGCGCATCTCTGGCCTTTCCTTCCATTTTAGCTTAATACCAAATTGGAGTAATGAGTGAACTTTAGGTAGTTACTGGGCAGGAGTTGGTCTTCTGCCACAGCGAACGAGAGCATCCTTCAGGTCTTCTGAGGTCCTTCTGCAGTTCTGGGCCTGCATGCCCCCTGTCCCTGCCCAGCTCAAAGTCAGCTGCTCCCACCACAGAGAAGGATGTTGCCTCCTCCCCAATAGCAACCCATTTGAGGCTCCATATTGGGGGTGCCCTTGGAAGCCCCCTTTTAGAGAACCCAGCTTGGAAACATGACTTGCTTGGATGACAGTAAGAGCTGTTCGGCTGTGAAAGACACTCCCTCGGAGTGTGGTGGGGTCTCCTTCCTTGGAGGTCTTCAAACAGAGGCTGGATGGCCATCTGTCAGGGATGCTTTGATCAAGATTTCCTGTGTGGCAGGGGGGTTGGACTGGATGGCCCTCGGGGTCTCTTCCAGCTCTACAGTTCTATGATTCTATGACAGCTCCTAACATTCTTCGGCCAGTGGCTGGGAGAATCCAAGAGTTGTCCCAAAAAGTAAAGAGCACCTTCCTGCTGGGCAACTAGAGTATTTGTTCTCCCACTGGTTCCTGATCCCAGCTTTACACCCGACTTTTGCCTTTGTACAGAAACCGGCAAAGATCGGTGTCACAAAGGAGGGCTTTGCTGGTGGCCCCTGGATGGATGGGTGGAAGGGGAGTGGCAGTCTTGGGAAGCCTTCACTTCTGCCAGCCGCTGGGTGCTGGAAGTAAGAGGAGCAGAGGGGGAGCAGGAGGGCCTCTATTTTTAGAGCCAGAGCCGCCCACTTGTCCCTAGGTGCCAGCCAATCTCTTGCCAGCCCCGTTGCTGAGGCCTTCGTGGGACAGAGGAAGAGGGGAGCTTTGTTTACAGCCAGCCAGCATGGAAGAGGACCTGGGGGAAGCTGGTCCGCAGGCCGCTGGGCCCGAAGATGACACTGACACCGTCCTGGAAGTCGAGGGCAGGCTCTTCCCGGTCAACAGGTGGGCCTTGGCCTGTCACAGCCGCTACTTCGAGGCCATGTTCTTTGGGGGCGCCCGGGAGCGCTCCCAGCGGCACATCTGCATCCAGGGGGTGGAGGCCGAGCCCTTCGGGGCCCTGCTGGCCTTCACCCGGACGGGGGTCCTGCCCATCTCCCACCACAACGTCTCCGCTCTCCTGGAGGCAGCCGACTTCCTCCAGCTGGAGGAGGCCAAGCGGCGCTGCGAGGCCTTCCTCGAGCGGGAGCTCCATGCCTCCAACTGCCTGGGCCTGATGGCCTATGCCCAGCGGTTCGCCTGTCCCCGGCTCTGCTCGGCCGCCCGCCACGTGGCCCTCACGCACTGGACGGAGGTGGCAGCCCAGGGGGAGATGGAGGAGCTCCCTCAGGAAACGCTGGCGGCTCTGCTGTGCAGCGACGAGCTTTTTGTGGCCCGGGAGGACTTGGTCTTCGAGGCCGTGATGCGCTGGGTGGCCGCGGACCCCAAGGGGCGGGACGGGGCCTTCCTGGAGCTGGTGGCTCTGGTGCGGGCGCCCTTCCTCAGCCTCCCCTTCCTCGACCTGCTGGTGAAGAGGAGCCAGCGGCCCGGACAGGACCTGATGGCCCAGCTGGTGAAGAAGCTGGACAAAGAGCCACCCCCTGGCTGGAAGGAGGCGGCCCGGTCCCCCTGTGCCGGCCGGGGCTACGACACCATCTTCGTTCTGGCTGGAAAGCACGACTGTGAGCAGCAGCAGCTCTTCCAGTTCCAGCCCAGGACGGGCGCCTGGCAGGCGTGCTCTCCGCTCAAGCGCAGGAACCTCACCCAGTACGCAGTGGCTGCAGTAGGTAACCCCCTGCCGGGCGGAGGGAGAGGGGCAACCATCCCCACAGGCCAGCTTGCCGGGAGGGCCCCGAGGCCCAAGAAAACACCTGCTGTGAAAATCCTGCCGCTCTGTGTGAGTGGTCCGAGTTGCAGTCTGTATGTGCTGCAGGGCACCTCTTGTCCCCCCTCCAAGCTTGTAAGAGGGAAACCCCTGAGATATCAAACTCCCGGCACCCCCCCCCCAAGTCCTCAGCTGTGCAAGAGGGCTGTAGCATTTTTGAGCTAAGATTCACTCAGTCAGTACCGTTACAGCCCGTCTCCCAGCCCCCATATTCAAGATAGACTGCCTGGGAATGTGGAGGTTCCCTTCATCTGTCAGGGCTTTTGCCTTCCAGAGTTCTGCCCCAACGAGGCAGACGAGGCAGTTCCTCCTTTCTCGTTTCCACTAAAGAAACGCAGGCAGTTCCCCCGGCCTCCAAGGGAGGCTTTCCGTTAGATCGCCAGGACGGCCGGTCAGCTGCCAGCCCCTCACGGAGACTCCT
Organism: Gambelia wislizenii; assembly: GCA_030847615.1. NCBI lineage: Eukaryota > Metazoa > Chordata > Lepidosauria > Squamata > Crotaphytidae > Gambelia > Gambelia wislizenii. Next base: position 4,474,461 of record JAUMIR010000018.1, on the reverse strand, counting down.
CTCCCCCACCGTAGGCAACTTCCTCTTTGTGACTGGTGGCTACTTCCGGGAAGAGTTTTTCTGGTCCACAGTGGATTGGGTCCTAATCTACAACAGCTGGGACAACAGCTGGCTGGACGGGCCAGCCATGAAGAAGGCCCGGCACAGCCACTGCGCCGTGGGGGTGGGCTTCCACCTCTACGTGATGGGAGGCAGCACGGAGGAGGGCAGCATCACCCCTGACGTGGAGCGCCTGGTGCCCACGGACTCCGCCTGGCACAGCACCAGCCCCATGGTCCACCCCGTGGAGCGGGCCGCGGCCGTCAGCATCGGGACCCGGGTGTACGTGGTCTGCGGCCTGGATGAGAATGGAGACGTCTGCCAGGCGGTGCAGCGCCTGAATGTGGAGACAGACTCCTGGGACGTGGTGTCTCTCTCGCCACTTCCTCGGTGAGGCTCGGCTCCGTGGGGAGTCGTGGGTTCGTCCAGAAAGCTACCGCTGGTCCGTAGGCCTCGGGCTCTGTGGGGAGGGCGGCAGAAGTCCATCTGCACAGAAAAAGGATGAGCGTGTTAGAGGCTACAGCTGCCAATGAAATCTTTTACACGGGCTGATGCCTTTTGTATTTTCCAATGCTTCTTTAGGTGTATTCCAGAAGTAAATTACATAATTTCTGTTTATTTTCTTTTAAAAAAAATATAGCTTACAAACAGAATGATCAGGAAGGGGGAAAATGGAAAATGGCACAGGTTTCCATCAGAGGACAAACATGGATGGGCCTTGTGGTAAATACGACGGTCATGGCAGCAAAGCTGGGTCCATCTTCCCGTGGCTTAAGAGGCGCAAAGCCTTTCGCCCAGCAGGACTGAGTGGGAAGGGTGAGCTCCTGGCGCTACCGCCGGCTGGCTTTTCTTCTGCAGAGTCTCGGGGAGTCGAAGGTCTTGGCTTCCAGCCCAGGTGAGCTGATGCTCCTCTCTCTCTCTCTCTCTCTCTCTCTCTCTCTGTCTCCTCAGGTACGACCTGTGCGTCACAGTGCTGAACGGCGCCATCTACACTATCGGAGGGGGCGCTTTCCGCTTTGACGTCGACACAGGCGAGTGGACCCCCGTGGAAGAGGAGTGCTTGGCCCGGAAGTTTTTTAAGGGCTGCTGCACGGCCAACGGGCGGATCTTCCTCCTGGCTCAGAGGCAGGGCAACGGGTTCATCCCCAACATGGTGGTCCTGGACCCCTACCTGGACTTGTGCAAGGAAGTGGACCCCAAGCTCCCCTGCCCACTCCCCATCCACGCCACGGCTGCCATTCGGAGATTCGACACCTGGGTGTGAGAAACCCCTGGGGTGTGGTGGGCAGCCGCTCTGTCTGAGGGGGTCAGCGGCTGGTTCGGCTTGGCGGTCCCAGATTTTGAAGCCTTCCTTTCAACCCCCCAATTCTGGGAAGAAGAGGGCACGATCCCACCGGCTCCTCTGTTTGGAATCCTCAAGGGAAACCCCGGTGCCGACCCCCAAAGCCCCTTGAAACAGAGAGCTTGTGCCAGCCAAAACCACAGTCTCCTTCCTGCTCCAAGCAGATACACAAATATCCCCCTCCCCATAGCAGCCGAGGGTGGGTGTGTTGAGGGGATGACACAGACCTCAAATTAAACACAGCTGGAAAAAATGCCAAACAGTCTTTTAATTGGCTAAATCTGGAGGTGTTTGGGAAGAGGAAAGCGGGGAGCAAAGCCACAGGCGGGAGGGGATGCCTGAGCAGGAGCAAAATCTGGGGTTCATTATGCAGCATCCCCCCCCTCTATTTTCTTTTGGTTTGGTAGCAGCTGCCTAGGGATTGGGGGGGGCTGGAGCTGGGTCCCGTTCTTGCCACGAAGGGCAGCCCCTCCCCTCCTGCGTGGGGCTCCCTCAGCCAAGAGAAAGGCTCCCCAGCATGATACCTGGGGGTCAAGAAAGGGGGGGCTCACCTCCCACCAGGGGGGCAGCGCAGCCACCAAGAAGCCCCCGGAGGTAGGATGGAGGCTGCACTGCTTCCCCCCACAGGCCCCACGTAGTCGTCCCTGTGGCCACTGAGAGCGCTTTTTCTCCAGAGGAGGAGGAGGCCAGGTGGGGTCAGCCCCGGGCGGCCTCGGACAGGAGACCCCCTTGCAGGACTGCAGCTACAGGGGGGAGGGAGTTCTGGCGAGTGGGGCTGCTGCCTCTTCTTTGACCTGGCATGCTGGGTAGACTGCCACTGTGCCTGGCAGTTCCACTGCCGTTCTCTTGGGCACTAAAGTAAGATTCATCTCCTCTTCCAGCAACAACGGCTTTAGCATCTCTACTCTTCCTCCTTACAGTACTTCCCAGGCTGGCTTGCCCCACATCTAGTCCTCTCCCCCACACACCTCTCGAACGAGGGCGAACGTGATGCTTCCTGCACCCGGAGCCAGCCGGGTCGTTGTAGCCCTTCTCCCTCACCAATAACACAGCAGCCATTCTGGGGGACCAAACGCTGGACCCCCGGCCAGAACGGGCTGAGGCTGTCCCTCCGGCTGACCTCTTACGCAGGCTGCTGCCGCCCCCTAATCCTGTGTGGGGACCCCCAGGGGACAGTGCTGGGACGAGTGTCGCAGGGAGCCTGGCCGGCCCCTTAGAGCGGGACCCACAGGAGCGCTGCTGGGCAGAGGCAGACGCGGACCACGGCAGCCAGCCGGGGAGGGCGTGGGGGGAATGTGCGACCTGGATTCAGGCCCTCCCTCCCTGTCCCGTGGATGATGCGCTTGTGTGGGGCTGCATTCTTTGGGGCAGGGGTGGGTGCTTCCAAATAGTGCTGCTGCTGCAGATCTGCCCCCCGCGGGCCTTCCGTGATTTTTCCAACCTCGGGGGCCGTGGGCTGCCTAGGCCTCCCTCTGGACCGCAGCCTCTCCTCCTGGTTTCTGCAGTTGGGACCCCCTGCTCCCCTCAGGCCCCCCCACAGTGCCTGGCCAGGTCCCGCAGCTGCAAGTCCTCCCGGGGGGTCCAGGGCCGGGCGTAGCCCCCCTGCGGCAGCAGGATGCGGTTGAGGGTGTGCTCAAAGTTGACATGCCGGCGGGCCATCAGGACGTACTCACGCCGCTCGGCCAGCGGGGGGCAGTCGCAGGTGTTGGGGACCCAGACGTACTCCCGGTGGACCAGCGGGAAGCGGTTGCGGTAGGTCTGCTTCACCTGCAGGTCGTAGCGGGTCTCCTGCCCGACGTAGCGCTTGGAGAGGACCCGGGCCCGGAAAACTGCAAAGGCCAGAGAAGAAGCAGAGTCAGGAAAGGGGAGCGGGTGGGATTCCCGATCGGCAGCTTTGCGTTACCCTCTTCGCCTGGCTTTCCTCGCTATGACCCCTGGCTGTCTGAAGAGAGCTCCGCTGTTGTGTCTCCCCACACAACGACCCTGTGAGGCTGTCTACTATTTGGTAATTACTCCCTATTATGGCCTTTTGAGCCCAGGGAGCTCCAACAAGGGTCATGTGAGGGAGGCCAGGCGGGTGAGTGGCGAACAGAGAGACCATGCTGGCAACCCAAGCCCAGTTCTGCCCGCTGGCGCAAGATTGAGAAGGCGCAGGCCGGCTCTTCTGTCCTCCCTTTGTGACGGGAATGGAGAATGTGGCCGTGTTGGGACTAGAACCCAGAACAAAACGAATATTGCATCCTACTAAATCAGAGTGGGACTCTTGCAAGCCCTCCAGGCACTGCTGGACTACAACTCCCAACAGCCTCCACGTAGCCAGCATTGCCGGGGGGAGAGATGTTTGAACCTGGACTCCCACCAATCCCTCCACCATCCTGGATCGACGTCCGGGCTTGGTTTACGTAGGAGGATTCGCAGCCGCTGTTGCCGCTGCCGAACTACATCCTAAACCCTTCCACAGTTGAAGAAAATGCCTCTGGCCAAACGTGCCTTGATCTGTAGGAGCTTCACCCCATAACCCCCTCAACACCCCTCTCCCTCCACAAAGCCCCCCCCCCAAGGACTGGAGGAAGGGAACCTGCCAAAGTCGCTGCTGCAGTAATGGCGGATGCGCTGGGATTTCCCCTTCGCCGGGTCGCACTTTCCACACCTTTCTGCAAAAGAAGACGGGGGAGTTTCACTGGGGAGGGTGGAGTGCCTCCTGAAAGCACCTGTCTGGCAGGTAAAGGGTCTTTCCTCCCCACCCCACCCTTGTCCCCTCCAAAGCGCAGGGGGCCTGTGGGGGTCCCGTGAGAAGCTTAAAGGCTTCCGACCTGTGAAAAATACATTATGGGTTCTGCAGCAAAACACCCCAGTTCCACGTGGGTGGATTGTCTGCGCTTGCCACACTCCGAAACCTCCTCTTGAATTACAGGAACTTTTTAGAAACCCCAACAACCCCGGAGCTCAGGCGAGGTGTGAGGCATCGCTGGCAAAATAAAGGTCCGTGGGGTGTGGAGGAGGCCCAAGGCCGCCCACCGCGCTTACTCGCGCTCCAGCTCCGCCTCTGGGGGTTTCTGGTGCCCCACTATGGCTGCCACGGATGGCTGGGGCAGTGGCCTACCTGGCTGGGGGGGCGTCCATGGCAGCGCAGGTGCCGGTTCCTCCCGCGGACTCTGCTGGCCCACCTCCTGGGCGCTGTTTTCCACGTGGGGGGGTGCTGCCGCCATCGCCGTGGCTTCTGGGAAAGGGTGGGGACCGCCTGGGGCGTCTCCCTCGGCTTCCCTGGTCTGCTGCTGGCGCAAGGGACTGGCATCGCGCTGGATGGGGCGGGGGGGCTCCCTTGGGAGCCAGAACTCGTACTCGATGCCTGGGTTGGGCGCCTGGAACAGGACCTGGCACAGAAAAAGGAGTGGGACCCCATGGCGCTTATCGGTTGTTCCCCCAGGACAGCGACTCCCACAAGGCCTCCGCCCTCCCTCCCGGGCCTTTCGGGTGGGTTGTGCGCCGGAGGGAAGGCCTGCACGAGGAGTCCCTCCCAGGAGCCAGCCAGCCAAACGCCCCCAACAAGGGGCCCCACCAGCCACAGGAGTAGCTTCCCAGCGGCCACCCCTACCTGGACCCACCTGGCAAACGGTGTTCAAATGATGTCGATTGCTCCCAAACATGGGGGTTCCTTTCAACTGCCACGGGGTGCCAACCACAGACCACCAGGAACCCTCCTGCCGGCCGTCTGTGAGGGAGGGTCTGGCTCCCCCTCCCAGCCCCACTCACCATGACGGTCAAGTCCTCCTGGGTGGGTCCGGCCGCCTCGAAGCTCTCGTGCACGTCAGCTGTGCGAGCGTAGTGCACTTTGGTGCCAGCCACCTCATACACCCCTGGCCAGTCGACGGCCCAGTCCCCGTTGATGACGTAACGCTGGCTGGCGTTCATCAGCGCTGTTTTGTGGGGTGGGAGGAACAAGACGAGGGCATCAGGCCTTTCCCCACAAAGCTAAGCGCCCCTGAAAACATCTCATAGTTGGGTCCCCTTTCCATCACTCCCGCTTGTGGTTTGAGGTGCAGCAACCAGCACCACACAGCTTTCTCTGAATGCCAAAGTAACGCCTGCGTCTTCCACCCAATACTGGCTGCTGGGAAAAAGAGCATCCTGGGACCCTCTCTGTGGGTGGGAGAGCTGGGACCCTCATGGCTCGGGATTGGGAATGGGGGGGTGGAGGGGGTGGAAGCAAGCCAGGGGCCTCTTTGTACCCACCGAGGTAGTTGCGGCTGCGATCCGTCACCTTGATGTGCCGCGCTCCTGCCGGGATCCGAGTCACGTTCTTGTATCCAAAGAAACCTGCGGAGGGCCAGAGGAGGAGAGGGGGTCAAGTGTAGGGGCGGTGGGCAAGCGGGGAAAGGGACGGGTGGGGCATTTGAGTAGAGCACAAGGGGGGACGCGTGGCGGGAGGGGGTGGCGGCGTGGCGGTGAGGAGACAGGGCTGTGCTCTCAGCGTGGCACGCGGCGGCAGCATCAGCAATAGCATGGTGCAAGGGGCTCCCTGAGAGGTCCGGCGTGGACTAGCCAGATGCCTCGGCCAAAAGGCCGGCTGGGAAAGGGGTCTTCCAGATTTCTGCTCTGCTCCCCTGGGTCCCTCCTCCATGAAGCCCTCCGCTGGGGCCCTTTTCATTCCCAAAGAAGGCCCTGAGCATCATCGTGGATCACATCCAGCACCTCCCAGTCCCCGGGCTTCCCACGCCAGTCTTTCTTTCCCGCCCTTTGGCACGTGGGCGCAAGGAGAAGACGCGGGAAGGAAGAAGCCACCCGGGTGGGACTTGTTGCATGGTGATCCTTTCCTGTGGGGTGTTATGCCAACGCTTAAAAGAAAGGGAGCCCGGATGCAGGCGTGCCCCAATCCCAAGGGGATACGGCTACGCGTGCTCTCGCCAGGGAAACTGCGAACGGGCACGTCTGGCCAGGTGCAGGTATGGAATCCTAGATGAAAACCCAGAAACCACTGAGGTGCTCCTGTGGCCAGGATGGCGAAAAATGGCCCAAAGTCTTTAGGCCCAAAGCGTTATCCTGAAGACTTAGCTACATTATTGCATGCCTGAGTGGCGCAAACCAAGCACCAGGAGAACGTGGCTGGATCAGGCCCCAAGGCCTCGGAGATCCTGACCGTGACGGGGCGCAGCCGAGTGTCTCTGGAGCAACAGCCGCCCTTGGCTTCTAAAGGGGGGTCCAAATGGCTATTTTGAGCTCTCTCCCTCCTCCCCACCCCGTCGGTGGTCCTGATCCTCTTGTAAAGAGTGCGCAGCCACTGTGTGAGCACTGAGCAAGGTCGGTTCGGAGCAGAAGAGGGGAGGCCTAGAAAAGGAGAGGTGGAGCAGGGGGGGGAGGCGGGCCAGGGGGGGAGAAGGAACAACATGGCGGAGGGGGGCACAGGAAGCGACAAAGCCAAAAGCCAAAGCATTCACCCAAGGAGAACGTCAGCGCATTCAATCACCAGAGGTGGGGAACGCTGCCCGGAACACCTGCTGCACAAAGAGGCACGTCTCGTTCCTGCCGTTGCAAACGCCACAGGCGTCCGCTTGCGCCTCGGAGCCCAGGGTCCCATCGCAGCCCACTTTCTGGCCAGGGAGACAATTGGGGGGGAAGGAAAAGGGGGTGTCAGAAGGGGAGTCTTGGGCAGAGAGAACCCGGTGGCTGGCCTCGGTCTGTGTCCGTGGGCCCACAGGCGCACTCCCGTAACTCACGGGGCCACGGTTCAAGGGCCGCTCTTCTCCATCTTGCCCCAACCCTGCTGCTAGGTACCGTGGGGGGTACAGGGGACAAGGCCTTTTCAGCGTGGCTCCCAGGTGGGGCTGCCAGGGCTTCCTCCCCCCATGACTGAGAAGGTGGGGGCAATTTGGGTGCCGTCAGACGTGACTCACCAAACACCGGCCGCTGATGCAGAGGTCTCGCGACTCTGGGCTGCACCGGGTACCATCCAAAACCCGTCCAAAGGTGTAGTAGAAATTGTGCCCCACCGCCAGGCAGTTGAGGTCACAGAGGTTGGGTGCTGGCAAGGAGGCGGCAGCACAGAAATCAATCAATCAAATAAATAAATGAGGTGGGGGGAGAGTCCCAGAGGCACATTAAGGACACCTCTTCCCCAAAAATGTCTGTTGCACCTTCGAGACTGACTTAATTGGTCTGTCTGAAAATATTAGTATTTTTCCTTTCCTTGTAGTTTAAGGCAGCTTATACAAATAAAATATACTGAAACTCAAAATAACAGAACAGTGGAGTAAAAAGCCACTAAAAGCACTAAAGCAGTTTAAAAATGATTACAGTAAATCGTATCGTGCAACATCCTAAAACCCTAAGTGAGAAACCAGAATAAAGAAAAGGTCAGGATTATGAACAATAGTTATAGGCAGCCAAATTGTAAAAGGCAGACAGACTCTGGAAGCCAAAAGAGAGATTAGCCCAGTTGCAGAAGAAGACCAACAAAGATTTGGCGGGTGGGTGGGGTGGGGGTCCAGCCAACCTCCTCAGGCTGAGAGTCCAGAATGGGCAAGGGACCCCCGGCTGATGGTCCACCGGAGGAGGAGGAGGAGGAAGGTGGCCCGTCTGCCGGATGCCCTGGCACAGGTATGGGGTGTGTGGCTCCAGGGACCTTAGCCCGTTCTCTGACAGGGCTCCCGGGAGACCCACACCCCAAGCACAGAGCAGTGGGGCATCCATTGTCGGGGGGCTGTAAGGACGGGACTGGGGGGCCCCTGAGGCAGCTCAGCCAGCAAGAACACCCCTCTGCAAAACTCAAAAGTTCAGAAGAGGCCGGGGAGAAGAAGGCCAAGGCAGCTCACCTCCATGGAAGGGGACCCACTGGTAGGGCGTCTGGCCCCCCAAGACAGACTTCCCGTTGTAGAGGGCGCACTGGACGGCGCGGAAGGGCACGGATCCAGCGGGGCATTCCTGCAATTCAGAGGGGGAGAGGGGCGCGCAGGAGTGGGCATGGCTGCAAACAGTGCCGGGGAGGCCCAGCCGGAGGGATTCCCTGGAGGGGCCACAACTGGGTGAAGCCCACCCCCCTTGGCTGTGGTGGGGAGGGAGGAAGGGGGCCCCACCCACGCACCCACCTCCTTCAAAGGCCGCCTGGCCAACAGCGCAGCTAGGAGGGACCCCTCTTCAAGACCCAGCGAGGACCACAAGCGATGCTGGGGCCACAGGGATGCCCACTTTCCCCTCAGCCCACCTCCCCTGGGGTCTCTGCCTCTCTTCCCCAAGATATCAGGAGAGGAGCCTCCCAGCCGATATGCATGGCCCACAGGGAAGGAAACCCCACAGCCTCTCGGCATCTGGGTGGCTACGGGAGCCCCTCGGAGGCAGGGGAGGGGGACTCACGTCCAGCTCGCAGGCACGGTACTGCCGGGGGGTCCCTCTGCACGGCTGGTCCTCGGGGAACCTGCGCCCGAATGAGAAGCGACGGGAGGTCAGAGCCCAAACCTCTCCATTGGGGGGGGGGTTCAGTCGGCAGGTGGCCAGTAGCCAGGAAAGAGCCCAACGGCCGCCTCAGCCCAGCAGGCCCCACAGATGGGATAAAAATGAAGGCCACCCCCGGCCAGTCTCCCCAGCCACCGTGGAAACACACACACACACGGACCCAGTGGCCGCTCACCGGATGCACCTCCTGGTCCGGAAGGAGGCGCCGTCTCCGCAGGTGCTGGAACAGGGGCTCCAACTGCCCCAGTGGGTCCAGGCCCCCTTGCTGGACGGCTGTGGGGCTTGGCCGAGTCCTGGTGTCCTGAGGTCTGCCCCCTACTTAAAGGAAGATGGCAGAGTCATTGCTCTTGGGAAGGAGGGGTGGACGGATGGACACACGGACACACACACAGAGTTGCTGGCCTTCTGCTGACTTTATCATTTTGATTGGCTTTGTCTACCTCTCCCAGGACGCCTCCAACCTGGGGACCCCCAGGAGGATCAGACCTTACGCCAAAGGCTCCCGCAGGCGGCACGGATTAGGCCGAGCACCCCTCCCCACCCCAAACGTCTATGGGAAGGCAGAGGGCTTGGACTGTGGGAAGAAGCCACTCCGCCTCCCCTCTCACAACCCTCTGGGGAGAAACAGGGGCTGGAAGACGCACAACTGGGTGCAGACAAGCCGCATCTCCCCTCAAATCCCAATCACGGGCGGCACCACCACTGGCGAGGCCCCACCCGGCACCCCTGGGGGCTCAGGGAGAGGAAGAGGAGGAGGAAGAGCTCCCAAACAGGGCAGGCGGAGGCTCTGACGCTGTCGCTGCCACGGCCCCATCGTCTGGACTGGCAGCTGGGGGACAATTGCCTCTAGAGAGAGCGCTAGCGCCTTTCCCCAAACCACAAATCCCAAGGTGCCCCCGAGCAAGGCAGCAACGGCAGCACAAGGGGTACCCAAGGGCTGCCACAACTGTGGCGTGTGAGAGTCGCTCCTGCCTGGCCCCCTCTCCCCTCCCACATGTGGTTTCCATTGCCGAGGCTGAGAAAGACGCATGAGCCCCCCACCGCCTTCCCCGCAGGCCGGCTCTGGGGGGAGTTTGGTGTTTCCCTCCCTCCCGCTGCCAAAATGACATGAGCCAGAACCGCTTGGGCCTCCTCCTTGTGTGACGCACACAGTTTGGCCCCTCGAGTTGGGGGGGGAGTGGGCAAGGGGATGGGTGGATGTTGGGGCCACCGAGAGGCACTGGACAAGTGGCCCACCGGCTCTCTTGGCCCTTCCTCCTCCTCCTCTTCCTCCTCCTCCAGGATGTCCCCACTGTCCACGGGAGGAGGAGGCCCTGAGGGGCGATGTGGATTTGGTTCAAGAAACACAACCCCACTCCCACCCGCCATTGTCTTTGTCATCAGACACCCCTCCCCACCAACGCATCTCTGGTTTTTTGCCTCTTTCATTCATCTTATTAAATTCTGGAGAGCCCTTCTCCCATCTGCTTTATTTCTTGCCAGACATTTGAAATGGAGTTTCGTAATGGGTTTCTGGGGAGGCAGCCACTGACCAGCATGGGCGCATGGGCTCCCCTCTCCGGTCCCGTTTCTCAAACTACAGGGACACAGGGAGGCGTAATGAGCCCCCCACACGCACACACGTGCCACAGGCAATTCGCACGAGCCCAACTCTCCCCATGGACAGGACCTCTTGTCGTTATTGTCCTTATGGGTGCGCAGGCTGGAAGGAAGGATCATTCCCCTCATTCGTCTTGGGAAGGATTCATCTTTGTTTATGAAGGAAAGGTCAAAAGAATTAAATATTTACTGCTGGACCAAGCAAGGGCTTCCCACAAGGGAGGCAGATCCAAATTCTGTGGAAGGAGGGCTGTGTTGGTGGGTGGTGGGTGGAAAGAAGCGACAGACAGACAGACAGACACGTGTGCCTGTGCAGAAGAGGGAAGGGATGGAGCGCCAAGGGACTCCCATGGATCCTCTGGGCTTGGGCCACCAGTGTGCTAAACCAGGCAGACAGACTGGGAGCCACTGGACTTAGTGGGATTTCCTTCTGAGCAAACACACTGGGGCACAAGCCAGAGGCCCAGAAGAGCTGCCGGGAGGGCCCGGCTGAGACTGTGCCATGCGCTCCTTAGCCCCACGTGAGGCTGGTCCTGCTCGATGGGTCCGACCCTGTTGTGGGGAAAGCGGCTGCCCCCGTCTGTTTGGGCCAAGAGCGATCCGAGGAAGGCCTCGTCCTCGGCTAGCCGTAAGACATGGCGGCACCTGCAACCCCCTCCAAGCTGCTCTTCCAGTCTCCACATCGCCACGGCCCGGCCGTCTCTTCGGAGGCTCTTGCTGCCAAGGGGTCCATAGAGGTCTGTGGAGGTCCTTGGGCCTCTGCGCATTGTGCAGGGGGGGGTGTGCATGCGTCTGCCTCGCCTTCTGGGGCCTAATAACTGACAGACACAAATCCTCTCTCGAAGACCACCCCTGTGCCAGATGTCCCTCCGCCCTCCTTCCTCCTGGAGCCAAGCTGTGGCTGGTATGCAAAGGCAGCAACCTGGCCGTGGGCAAAGCACACTTTCCCCTCCGCCAGCAGGCAAGGGGCAGACGCGGTTGTCCTGACCGCCATCCTCCCTCCATTACGGAAAGACGTGCCTGCCTGCCTGCCCCACACTCCCAAACTCTCCCAGAAATCCCACCGAGTCCACAGGGAGCGCATTTCCCCTTCTCCCCACCCAACTCGGGGCTCGGCTGCTGACATCTCCCCACCCCCAGATGTTCCTGGGTTTAATGAACCTGGGCCAAAGCAGAGTATAAACAGAGAGGCAGGGAGAGGTCAGTGGCTGCCCGAGCAACCAGGGCATGACCCCCGGGAAGGCTGGCCAGGCTGGTGTTTGTGGTGTGGGGCCAAGGCCAGGACGGCCCCCACCTTGGGCACTGGGGGGGGGAGAGGGTTCCCCTCACACCCCTTGCTGCAGAAATCCCAGGGCTCTGTGCCCAGTGCCTGAGAAGAGCCCCAGAGCATGGGAAAGCCAGGCCCCCATGGCCCCCACACCCGGTATTTGGGGGGGCAGTTGCTGGGGACGAGGAAGGCATTCCAGCCCTTTTGTGGAAAGCTCACCATCGGCCTTCCTGGAAGAAAACAATGACCTCTGCCCAGTTGCCGAGCAGAACGGGAAAGTCCCTTGGGTGACTGAGCCGCCTTTGGCTCGTGACATTTTCCATCTTAATTGCATTAAAATAATGTATCTGTTCCAACGCTTTGTTTTCCCACGGCTGGTGTTTTGCACTGACGCAGGTCCCGATGGTCTCGAAGCCACCCACTCCCAGCCTGGCCTCCCCACCGCCGATTTCTCCCTCCCCTCCTCTCCCAAGCAGACTCCTGCCCTTGCTTATTTGCATCTGAGCCGGGAGCAAGAGAACAAGAACGTAGGTTGCCCTTTGCCTGCACTTTGTATGTGGGCAGGAATCCCCTCCTCTGCACCCGCCCCACCACGGAGGTGGTCCCTCCTCCCAGGAACACTCCCCCCCACAGGGCAGGTGGGACAAGAAACTCCCAGACAACCGGCTAGTGCTGATCCCACAAACTGTGAAGGAGAGGAAGGGCTTCCCTCCCAGACTTACCTGAGCAGCAGAGGCCAGGGTCAGCCAGGCCAGGGTCAGGAGCCGCCAGGGGGATGGGGCAGGCCTGTGGGGAAGAGAGCAGAAGGAGCCCATGGGACCCTCCCAGAACAACCCTCTCTCTATGGGGTAGGGGGCAGAGGGGGCGTAAAGCAGCCCCAAACAAAGGGGGCTTCTTCTTCCTCCCACTTGTCAGAAGAAGGAACATCTTGTACTTTCAAGGGAACTTTACAAAGTGAAGACACGCAAAGGGGGAAAGGGATTTTCACACACTCCTGCTTGAAATATCCACAAGGCTACATGAAAACAGAAATAGGATCCCTTCGGGATTATCTGTGAAAAGAACACTACCTGGAACAGACATCTCAGTAAGACCAGCCCTTTGTTATTCTGGCCTTAGGAGAGAAATGGCCACCGCCTCCCGCCCACCCCTCCCCGCCTACAGAACGAGCTCCCTTGAGACACGTAGAAGAGGCCGAGGCATAGTTGCATAGCTTGGCACGGGCGGCAGAGCGCAGGGCTTAGGCCCACCCTGGGCGGCTGTTGCCCACAAACCCTCCGGGCCACGGAGGAGGCCACTATGGGATGGCCAGAGCCACAGGTAGTCACAGAGATTGCCCACCTCCTGTCTTGGGCCGGGTAAAGAAACGCTAAATGAAGCAAAGCCCCCCATTAAAAAGCAACACCCAGAAGCCACTTGGCTCAAGGCACCAAAGAAAGACAAGTTCAAGAAGAAAAGATGGCTTGTGAGTCAGTGAAATCTTATACAACAAACAACAAACACGGCAGCTGAAGGCAGCACAGATCCCCTCACCCCAGCTCCAGCCCTGTGAGGTAGGCTGGACTGGGAGGGTGTGAACAGCCTGAGGGCATCCGGCAGGAGCTGAAGGGGGATTCCAGCCGGGCTCCTGGGATTTTGCAGCTGTGGGGCTTCCCTTCATCTGCCCCCTCCTCTGTGCCTCCTGAACCCCCAGCAGCAAGGGGACGCAGGAACAAGCCCTGCTCGGAGGCCTGGTCTTCCCACCCGCCTGCCAGCGCCTTCAGCAGACCCACGGAGGAGGGGGGGCAAGGTTGGCCTTCCTGGCAGTGCTGCCCCAAATGCCCCTGAGAGGAAAAGGGCAGGGTCCAGGCTTACGAAGGAAGGAAGGTGCATGGGGGTGTCTCTGTCTGTCCATGTTTGTGGGGCACTCACTGGCCTGCCCCACCGCCTGCCCTCCCTGGGACAGAGCAAAGGCAAGGCTGCAGAGCCACAGTGGCCAAGTAGGCATGGCGGAGGATGGCCAAGTGCTCCTCACCAAGCCGGGGTGCCCCTGAGCATGTGCAGAGGGCTACGGCTAAGTGCCTGGAATCAGCCTGCACACAAGAAAGGAGCGTTGCTTCTTTCTCTGGCTAGGATTAGGGGGTCCGTCTCTCCTCCCCACCAATCAGTGCCAACCCTGGCTGCCAAATGTATTCTGACATTTTGATCTGTGGGCGGCAGAGGATCAGAGATAAGACCCCACGTGTTCCTCCTGCAGGCTGGAAAAATAAGATAAAAGCTGGAGGAAGCCGCGTTGCCCTCCCTCCTGTAATGAGGGCCCCCCTCGGCAGCCAGGAGTGGGCTTGTAAGGTTGCCTCCTGGCTAACTGGATGGCCCGTGACTCATATCTCCTCTTTTGAGACTGAAAGCAGGGTGGTGCCTGTTTAAAACCACCCCTCCCAAATTAATCCCTGCTAGGTGATTCACTTCTCTGCCCCCCTGGAATGCCCCGGGTCCTAGAGCTTCCCATCTCCCCCACGCCTGGCAGGTACTAGAGGACGTAAGACGCTGGGGGTCCCCACTGGAGGCTGGGGAGGGGGCTCCCCTGTTGAACATGGACCTGCCTGAGCCAGATGGGAGTGGGGGCCGGAGGGAGCGAAGGGGGTGCTGCCCCCCCCATGAGACGCTGGCAATCTGTCTCTCTCTCTTTTTCCTCCCGCTCACCTGGAGACGCCAGAAAGAGCTCCAGGGTGAAAGTGAGCGTGTGTGCGAGAAAAATGAGCCTGAGAAACCTCGACAGTCCCCTGAAGGGGCATGGAAGATAAATGACTCCCTGGAGTCGACCACGGTGGGAAAGGAGACCCCTCCCTCGCCGCCTGCTTCAACCCCAGGGCCTGGCTGGAGCCCCTGAGCATGTGCCGAGCGGCTTCTCCCTCCCGCAACTAGAGCGGGTGAAGCCATGTTTAAAAGGTGATGATAGGCTGAGGCTGTACTGGGCAGCGTCACGATGTCCCGTCCCTTTACCTTGAGGAGGAAGGTGGGCTTCTGAAGCCCACCTGGAAACAGGGGAGTGGCCCTGATCCAGTAGGGCTGTGCTGTTGTCCTTCCTGAACCACCACCGGGCTGTGCACTCAGTCCGCTCTCCTGGAGGGGACGCTGGAGGGGACGCTGGAGCCCTGGACTGTGGAGGGGCTCTGGAAAGGAGCCAGGCGTCAAAGAGTTCCTGGGGGGGGGGGCTCCTGGACTGGGTCGGAAAGTGGAGGAAACGGGGGGGGGAGCCCCCAAAACTATAGGTGAAGGAACCACAAGGAGGATTTTCAGGTCCCGGGAGAGGGACTGAGAAAAGGGAGGCGATGCTGTTATCAGGCAAGACAGGCCCCAATCCATCGCCTGTCTTGCTCTGTGTCGCTGCCTCCCTGCCTGCCCTTTCCTGATCGTTTCCGTTCGCCGTGCCTGTTTCCCCCCGCTGGCACAGCCAGAGGAAGAGTTCCCCCCCACCGTCCTGAGCCCCGAAGCCAAAGGGAGAGGCGCCTCCTACTCACCGGGTGCTCCTGCCGGAGTCCCAAGCAGGCGATTCCTGGGCCGGGCTGCATTTCACACCTCGTGGGGCCTCCCACCTCCACGTCTCAGCATCTGGGGGACCCTCCGGGGCCACGGCCACCACGGTGGCATTTGTACCTTCCTGCATGTCAATGATGTTTCAGGGGGAGGGCCCTCTGGCCATTCCCCAAAAGGATCCAAACCTCAGAGGGGTGGTCGGGGGGGCACGCAGCTCCTTGGCCCCCGGATCAGAGCTGCGCACCCGCTTGGAAGCTGCTGCCGCCAGATCCCGCCAGTGCAGCCTCCCTCATGCTCCTTCCACAGCTGCTCTGGAGGTTGTTCCATCCAGCTTGGACAGCGGCCCATGGGTGGCGGCGGCGGGGGGGGGTGAAGGGTGGGGAGGGACCAGAGAGAGATAGTGGGGTGGAGGAGAATCCCCCCTTCCTGCCGCTGTCTCCTCTCCCGTGTCATCAAAAATGCTCAATTCCACCCTGCAGCAACTGGTGTTATTAATATTCACACAGAAAGGTGCGGGTGGATTCGGCTCCAGCGTTAACCCTTCCCCACCATTCAGAGAGGGAAAGAGAGAGGAAAATCTCTTGGAGGGCAGCTAAAAATAGCCCCTCATTACACCCCTAACTCCTTGTTCCCTCTAAACCTATAATATTTTTTGGGGGGGGGAAGGAAGCTGCAAGAGGAGGACCCCCAAACATAATGGTCTTACTCCAATAAAAAAATTCCCTAAAAAAAAATTCCCAAACATAACTTCAGGTTGCCTGAACTTCCCAGAGGAGAAGAGAGGGGATTAACATTAACCCCTGCCGGGGTCTCTCACCTCATTTTCCAGGCCACGTGCCAGACCCGTGGAGAGGAAAGGGAGGCTATAAATAAATACTGCCAACTGGGGTGTTCACGGTCTCTCAGAGTTGGGAGGGGGAACAGAAAGGGACCAGAGCCGTTTGCGAAAGCCGGGTTTAGTCCCAGAGAGGCATCCATCCCTCCTGGAGCCAGAGGTTGGCAGCAGCGAGGAGGGGTGTGTGTGTGGCATTTACCACGTGGCTTTGGGGGGTACGAAGTGGAGCAGAAAGGAAACTGGATTTGACTTTAAAACTCAGACCCTTCCTCCTTCGAGGGGCAGATGACCAGCAAGCAGGGAAGAGGCATGAAGGGGAGACGGGAGGGGGACCCTCTGTTTTTAAAGCTCGCCAGACAAAAACGTTGCCTGCTGCAAAACAGGTGCTGTGGTGTGTGACTTGGCCAAAGCTGGGAAATGTTACAAAGGCTTGGCTACAGGAGAAGCATTCCCAGACAATCCCAGTGTTGTTTGTTTCACTAAGCTCTCCCCCGAGGCTGCTTTCTTCTCTTCTGAATGCTGCCTGCCCACCCACGCACAGACTCCGAGGGCGCCCAGCCACTCCAGCTCCATTGCAGCGCCGTGGACTCCTGGAACATGAAAACTCACGGAAGGTCCCCTCGGGACACTGTTACAATCCCCAGAGGCCCCTGCCTCCCCTGGAGGGATTCCTCAACACTCCTTTCAACACCAAATTTAGTTGGGGAGCAACGCAACTGGCGCATCAGAAGAAGAGGTGCACAGAGGCGCGTGAGCGAGCCCTCGCCAGGCCGTGGCTTCCACACAGAGCGAGGAAAAAGCTCCAGGTGGAAAGATCTGGGCAGGCTGCCATGTGACAGAGAGAGACAGCAGTCCGTGGGGGGAGAGGAGTTTGTCACCAGAACAAGCAGGAAACCCCCCCTCACTAACAAAAGCATCTCTGCCACCCCTTGGAGGTCCCTGGGGAGTAAGCAGATTCTCCAAATTTGGTTCCCATCAGGAAGCCAGAGTGCGTCACGCTCCAGCCCAGTCCGCTTTGTTATGGCAAAGGCGCCTGTCCGCCTGCGTGTGGAGAACGCAAGTCCCCCTCTGCCCCAGGCCAGGGAAGGGAGGGAGGGAGGGGGAGCAGAGAGACACCCCCCCCGCAGCTTGCAGGTTTGGATGACCTTTAGGCGACTGGGCAGGATTAGCTGGTGGCCCGGGACAACCCTTAAAAGTAAAAAATGAGACGGATTCCACGTTATCCACTTTTCAGTCCTTTTGGGCTGTTGGGTGGGCTAAGCAGGAAACAAGATTAAAGGCAGAGCTGCTTGGGAAAGTTACCTTCTTTTCAAGTAGCTGATCCTGCGGGAATCTGTGAACCGCAGTCCAAAAAGGCAAGTTGTTGAGCGGCCGGGGGAAGAAACTTGCTGGGCTGCTACTGGGGCTATCATCCCATTAACCAGCCATCAGGGACGATAGGAAATGTAGTCCAACCCACTCGGAGGGCATTAGGGTTCCTGCTCACTGAGAAGCTCAGACCATCAGGGTCTGACCTTTGGGGTTTTAAAGCCCCCTTAAAGAGATTGCGTCTTCCACCATCCTCTGTTTCTAAGGACTGCACCCACCCTCCTCCCTGCACAAAGGCATCCCTGCTTCAGGAAAAGATTTGCTGTTGGGTCACCTCAGCGCCTGTCCCCGGTGTTTCTTAAAGCGACTGAGCCAAAGAGGGACTTTTGAAGCCGTGGCCATACAGTGGGAACGAGGAAGAGGCAAGAAAGGTCCTCCATAGCATGGGCGAGAGCCGGGTTCGAATTCCTGGGGAACGGCAGGCCTTTCTCCCTTGCTCTGCCTGGCCTACCCAACAGGGCGGCTGGGGCTGGAGCGAGCTGAAACAGGCCTGGGAGTCTGGCCGGCCTCTGCTCCTTGGCAGAAGGGAGGGATGCCAAACAGGTACGGGTCTGGCCCTGAAGGTGCTCAACGTCCAGCTAAGGAGGAGTGTGGCCAGCGGTATTTTGACCCAGGAGAGAATTAAGGGGCCTCAGAGGTTTAAGTTGGGCCAGGCAGAGCCAAGGCTGGCTTCCACCACAGACGTCAGACATTTTCTTTTCTAGTCAGTAGAGTAACATTAAACACAGCATTCCTTTTCCTTGATTACTCTTTTTCACTCAGCGATAAAAAGGGGTTGTTTAAAACAAGAACAAAACCTCAGATGTCCAAACAGAGAGAAGAACATGCTTCCCGCTCGCAAATTAACACTTCGTCTTTGCATGTACTTACTAGGAAGTAAGCCCCAGAGAATCAGCAGGGGGACGGACACATCCCGGAGTCAAACGCACGCAGCCAGGCGTCCTGTTCTTTTCTGTCCCCTGGAAGGAGTGTAAGGCGTATCATTAGAATAAGCTTTGCAGGAGCTGAGCTGCAGCCCTCCAACCATTTTGGGAGGTTGGTTTTTCTTCAGACGAATTCAAGCAGCAAAACAAGCTGGTCTGCAAGGATCCTAGAAGACACACCGTAAGATTGGCCAGAACCCAGCAGCGGCAAGTAGACATTTTTACAGCAGGACAAGGGCTGGAGGAGAGGCTTATTTTGGGCTCCAGTATGCATAGAAAAATATTAAATACCGACTTTCTCTTTGTTGAACCTATTTAGATACGGCAGCTGAGCCACAAAAATATAGATGCCTGCTAGATTTGAACTGAACCGCCTGCATGCAGGGTTGGGGCTGCGGCTTCCAGTGCATCTTTACACCTGCCGGTTTCGTCCCTTGCCAGTCGCTACAGGGCTTTTTTGGAAATGGATTTGTCCTTCGAGCCTGTGCAATGGATTTTTCTGGTGGAGCGCAGCGTGCACAGAACTGGCCTCACCCTTTAAACCAGAGATTCATCTGCCGTGGCCTTGCAAGCATGGACGTGGCAGCGAGGTCCTCGGGCCGTAGGTTTGATTAGAGTTTCCTTCTCTTAGATGGTTGACCTTAGCCCGGGTTTGGGGTTAGAGTTTTCCTTCTCCTAGATTTCCTGCTAGATTTATGGGTCTGCTTTTCACCTCAGCTGGAAGTGGGGAGGGGGAGGAAGGCAGCAGGGACGTCTGGCCCCAAAGTGTGTGTGTTGGGGGGGGGGACACAATGTTGGAGCTCTTTCTGGCCTTCCAAACACAGATCTGCCAGCAGTGTGTGCGTGTGATTCTTATTCTGGTTCCTCAGAGCACCTCTGTGTAACTTCGTGGGCCGTGGTCAGAAAAACAAAAGACAACCATCAGCCAAAAAGGGCACAGTACTATTTAAGGGGACAGTGATGGTGGAGAGAGGTGCCTGTGTGCGTTTGTGTGTCCTGGATCAGTTCCAGCTCCTCACAAAAGGCTGCAGGAACTTGACAGAACAGCTGCCAGGTGTGATAACGTTTTCCCCTGCTCGTGATTAGAAAGATGAAAGGGGGAAAGGAGCAGGGTGATCGCTGGCTGCCCCAGTGCCTGTGGGGAAAGGGCCATGGCACCCACCCACTGGCTGAGAGACCCAGCGGCTGACTGGGAAGGGGCCAGGAGGGAGGAGGAAGCCACCATCGTCTTTGGAGGCCAGCAGAGAGAGAGGAGGCCTCCTTGGGGGGCCACCTTCCCCAGTGGATGGCTAGCGTCACGCCCAGCTGGTCCCAATTGGGTTTGGGGGTGGGGGTGGAGAGTGAGACTGGCGTTCCAGTGCCAGCAATCGCTGCGATCCGGCTGGATGGGGCACCTGACAGGGAGCGACACTGAGGGGGCTGCTGAGCCCACCCACCCACGCACCCACGTCTTTGCCCCAGGGCTGCTGTGGCGAGGAAGCCCCCCACCCCGCCTTGAGTCTGGGTAGTCTGGACTGGGGGCAGGTGAGGCCGGACAGGGGAACGGAAGGCCTGGCCTTTCAGCTCCCAAGTTAGCGGGTCAGAGAGGCCACGTCTCAGAGCCCACAGAAGCCAAGAGCCGGTGGCCGAGGGAAGCCACCGCAGGAGGAGCGCCACGGATTCTGGGGCCACTGTCCCCCCCAAAAGGGCAGAGGAGACCCTCAGCTTCCTGGGGAAGAAGTTGAGGAAAAACACTTTCCCTTAAGGGAGGGAGACTGAGAGGCTCCCCAGAGATCTGGGGGCAACCTCGCCCCCTTTGGGCCCCACAAGGGGGTTTGTGTGGTTGTGTTGCGAGCAACAGGTCAGGAACGCAACACAATGCGTACCACCCTCCACACCCTGGGACGCCTTGGAGCAGAAAGCTGGCAGCGACCTGCAACAGCCCCTCCCTCGGAGGCACCCATCCGGACGCGCTCTGCCGCGGCCACTGGCCCTGCCTCGGAAGTGTCCCCCCCCCCGACCTGTGGCCCAAACGTACCTGTCTGGCCCCAGGGGGCACGGCGGCCGTGGGGGGCAGCTCCCCAGCCTGTGTGCATCTGTCCGTCCAGGGCCTTCTCTGTGGCTGCTCCCAGGAGGCTGTGGAACTCCCTGCCATGTGAGACCGGGCTTCATGCTTCCATTTCCAAGCGGCCTGGGAGAAAAGCAAAGGGAGACCCCTGAGGAATGCCGTTTGTCCAATTCAGAACGGGGGGCAGAGGGGGGTGCCAGGGGGCTCTGTGTGCGTGTGTGTGTGTGTGTGTGTGTGTAGAAGGAGCCCAACTGACCGGCTGCTGGGGGGTCAGGAGGCTGCCCTGCAGGGGGGCCCTGGGGGACCAGAATCAGCACCAAGTGGGCTGCTTGGGGGGTGAGTTTTTGGTCTGCCTCCCCCTCCACCACCCGGACCCCGAGGAAAGTGCCAGCGCAAGCGGATCGGGGCCGTGCCATGGGAAGTGGGGCTTCCGCGTTGGCTCACCCGCCCCGCCGCTAGGCCTCCGAAAAGGCGCCGGCCGGCCAGGACCCTCCCTCTGAGCCCCCCTTTTGCCCCCAGGCCCCTTGGGGGTTTGTCTGGCCTGGGACTGTCCAGAGGTGGGTCTGAGGGGGCGGCGGAGGGGGGCCCACGGCCGGGCCTGGAAGCCCTTGGCCTCTCTGGGCGAGCTGGGGGGCTGCGCGTGTGTGTGAGTGGGGGTCTCTGGGGGAGCAAGACCCCCACCCCCGCCTTCACACACTGGGAGCCCATCCAGGGGCCCCCACACGCGGAGGGACCCTGGGGAGCCCCCACTGGGGAGTGGACTGCACCTCCCATCAGCCCCGCTCAGCCCCACACAGCAAGGGTGGAGCATGCTGTGAGCTGCAGTCCCGCAGCCTCTGGGGCCCCCGCCAAACCCCGTCCCACTCCCGGCCTGGAGGCCTCCGGGGGCTGTGGGGACCCCGACTCCCCGGGGCACGTGGGAGGGGGCTGGGGGCTCCTTTTCCCGCCAGAAGCCGCGCCGGGAGGGGGGAGGGGAGGGGGCTCGGTCGGGAGGGGGAGGGCGCCCCCGTGTGGCCGGAGGGGGCGGCGGCCGGGCGGGTGGGCGGGGCTTCGGCAGCAGGGTGGGCGGGGCTTCGGCAGCAGGGTGGGCGGGGCTTGCGCTCTCTCTCCCTCTCTCTTTCTTCGGCCGAGAGGCGAGTGGGGGGCGGCGGGGGGTCTCCCTCCCTTCGGAAGCCCCTAAGGAGGCGGGGGCGGGGTGGGGGCCGGGGGGCAGCAGGAGACCCTCCCCCTCGCGCCCCAAACTAGGGGGGCAGAAAGGAGACCCCCCGGGAAGAGAAAAGCGGGCAACAAAGGAGGGAGGGAGGGAGGGGCGGTTTGGGGGGGGCTGGCAGAGAGGGGGGGAGGAAGACCCCCCTGGAGGACCGAAGGCGACCCCCCAGCCGGGCCCCCGAAGTGGCCCCCACCCGGATCCCCCGGGGGTGGGTTTTGGGGGTCCCTGTCGCCCCCCTTCCTTCCCTCCCTCCTGGCAGTCACCTAAAGGACCCCCCTCTCTCTCCCCCCCCGCAGGGCATCCGGGACCCCCCTCAGGAGCAGAGGGGACCCCCAGTCCGGGCAGCAGCAGCACCGTGGCCCCCCATCCTTCCTTCCTTCCTTCCTTCCCTCCGGAGAGGAAACCGAGGCTGCCCCGCCAGGAGGGTCCCTCCGAGGGGGCACAGAGCCGGGCTCCGGAGACCGAGGGGCCAATGGCGGCGGCAACGGCGGCATCAACCGAGGAGCCCCCCCTCCAGCTGGGGCCCGGGGCCAGTGGGGCCCTGTGGGAGTGGACGGTGCGCCAGGTGCTGCACGGGGGCCCCTCGGACTCGGAGGAGCCGCGGCGGCGCTTGCGGGCCTTCTGCTACCGGGAGGCGGAGGGGCCCCGCGAGGTCTGCAGCCGCCTCCACCGCCTCTACCGCCAGTGGCTGCAGCCCGAGCGCCACACCAAGGCCCAGATGCTGGACCTGGTGGTGCTGGAGCAGTTCCTGACCGTCCTGCCGCCGGAGATGGAGGGCTGGGTGCGGGAGTGCGGCGCCGAGAGCAGCGCCCAGGCCGTGGCCCTGGCCGAAGGCTTCCTCCTCAGCCAGGCCGAGGACAAGCGCCTGGAAGGCCTCCGGGTGAGCCGGCCCGACCGCCAGCGCAGGGGGTCCCCACTGACCCACGGGGAGGGTTCTCCCCCAGACGCTCCCAAGGGCCAAACCGCCTGGCCGAGGGTCTCCTCACAGGGCCCCGCTTCCTTCGCTGCCGCTTGCGCAGGCGTCCCTGTCCTCCCTGAAGGGCCACAAGGCGAGCGTGAGCCCATTTTAACCCGACTCTTCCCCTCCTTCCGGACCCCCTGGCCGGCCCTTGTGTTTCAGGCTCGAGGGAAGGGGCCACCAAGGGCCACAGGCCTCCCGGGGCCAGAGAGGCCTCCCTCGGACCTCAGGCTGCGGCCGCTCTCCCCGGGGCCCGGGCAGGACAGCGACGGAGGCTCCCCGGCGCTGGGTGAGCTTCAATGGAAACAGCTTTCCTTCTCAACTTCCAAATGTTTTCTTAAGGAGCCCCTTGCAAGAGGCGGCCGAATTGCGAAGGCCGTGAATGGCGGTCTGCTGGCTGACGGCAGGTGGTTGGGGGGCAGCAGAGCTTCCTTTGCTCTCTGGGTGCTTTCAAGGAAAGACCCCCCTCTTCCTCTGGCCCCACCTCAGACAGAGCAGGGCTCTATACACCCAAGGCTCCAGGCAGCAAGGTCCAGGGGGCGGCGGGAGCGGCAGTTCCTAGATGGAGACTTAGAAGCTGCCCTCGCTGGGTGGCCTTGGGGGCCGGGGGTTCCCCAGACCTCTCTGGACCCCGACCTCTCCTCTTCCTAGCAGGTCCTCCCGGCCCTTCTCCAGTTGGTGGTGGGGCAGAAGCAGCGGCTGCCCAGTTGCCAGACCAGGTAGGACCAGGGGACACGGGGAAAGGGGTCCTGCCTCTCTCTGACCCACACGCCTCCTTGGGCCCTTCACCCTTTGTTTGCTCAGGGTTGCTCCTCCACAGCTCGGGGGGCCCTTCTGGGGGCCGTGGAGCCCCCCGTGTCCTCCAGCCGGGTGTTGTGTTTTGCCTCCTGCTCTTCTTCCAGCGTCCGGTGGCCTTTGAGGAGGTGGCCGTGTTTTTCACAGAGGAGGAATGGGCGCTCCTGGATCCAGACCAGCGGGCCCTGCAGTGGGAGGTCATGGTGGAGAATTATGGGAACTTGGCCTCTCTGGGTAAGGGCCCGTCTTCCTCCCCCCCCCCTCATTCATCGGTTTGTGTTAGACCCCACGGCCTGAAGGTACCAGCAGGCAGGATTGAATCAAAACCGGACCCAAATAATTTGGTTTTTTAAAAAGCATGATCAAGAAATAAAACATCTGGGGCCCAGAGGTGTGGGGAAATAAGAGGCTGCAAAGCCCTGGTGCCAGAAGGGCTTCCCAGAGATGCCAGGCCAGTTTTTCTCCAGGGAGGGCAGTCCACACTCGGGGGCCACCATAAATCGGAGCCTGGGCAAGGAAGGGGGCTGGCAGCCGTAGGGCAGTTGCTCCCAATCATTTTTTAAATGGGTGAGTGGCTGTAGGAGGGAGCGTCCCTTTAAAAGGCAGGAGGAAGACGTAAGACAATAAAGAAGCCCCACTGAGATGTGCAGGGGAGTGGGTTCTGGTGGGAGAAGAGGGTGCAACGCTCCCTGACAGCAGCTGCTCCGAAGGGAGATGGGCAGAAGCCTTTCTTTCTAAGCCCGGAAGGGTGTCTTGGGGTTTGCCCAGCGGCCTTTCTTTCTTTCTTTCTTTCCCTGGCCTAAGGTGTCCGCCTTCCCTTCTCCTGCAGGCAATGCCACGGTCCGCAAGGGAGCGCTGGAACCGCAGAGGATGAAAACGGAAGCGCAAGAAGAGATGTGGCGAAAGGCATCCATTTGGTTGGCAGGCCCTGGCCATTCGCAGCTTTCTGCCAGGGAGGAAGGCTGTGGCAGGAAGCAGACGCCCCCCTCAGCCGCCGCTGCCTGTGCAAAGAGCCCTGGGGCCCAGCTGGCCGGGAGGAAGCCCCCGAGGACCCGCAAGGGGGAGGCGGCCCTGAACTGCTCCGAGTGCGGGAAGAGCTTCAACCGGCGCTACAGCCTGGCGCGGCACCAGAGAGTCCACACAGGGGAGAAGTGGTGGACCTGCCCCGTCTGCGGGAAGAGCTTCAGCCAGAGGTACCACCTGACGCGGCACCAGCGGATCCACACGGCGGAGGAGTGGTGGATCTGCTCCGTCTGTGGGAAGAGCTTCCGCTGCAGCAACAGCCGCATCCGGCACGAGAGGATCCACACGGGGGAGAAGCCCTTCGCGTGCTCCGAGTGCGGGAGGCGCTTCAGCGAGAGCTCCACCCTGTACAAGCACCAGCGGGTGCACACGGGGGAGAAGCCCTACAAGTGTGCCGAGTGCGGGAAGAGCTTTCGCCAGAAGATCAACCTGACCCGGCACCGGACAGTCCACACGGGGGAGCGGCCCTACCCCTGCGCCGAGTGCGGGAAAAGCTTCAGCCAGAAGGTCAGCCTGACACTGCACCGCACCATCCACACAGGGGAGAAGCCGTACAAGTGTGCCGAGTGCGGGAAGAGTTTCACTCAGAGGATCAACTTGACCTCCCACCAAAGGACTCACACGGGCGAGAAACCCTACCAGTGTCCCGAGTGTGGGAAGAGCTTCAGCCGCAGCAACAGTCTTGCCGACCATTTGAAGCACCACATGAGTGTCCGGCGTGCGTAGCTGTCGTCACAGGAGGTGCTTCAGGGCAAGCGAACCGGAGAGAACTCGCACAGCCCTGGTGGCAGACTAGAAGGATCCGAACTCGGGTTCCTGCGACCCATCCTGGAAAGGAAAGCCCGGGAGACTTCCGCAGGGGCCTCTGTTGCCTTGCAGCGGTGCCTGGCCGCTGGGGCAGGGATTGAAAAGACCAGGAGTTTTCCGGGAGCACAATGAGGTGCTTCTGGAGTCAGGAAAGACTGGGGGGCGGACGCTGTTGTCCCCATAGACCTGGGAGCCACCCGGGGGACTTTCCGCTCTCCACCAGTGTCCAAAGTGGTCCCACGCTCTCTTGGGCTCTGATTCCATTCTGACGTTTTACCATCTTTCCCCCCGGGGTGAGGCAGGGCTGGCCCATAATCCCAGGCAGCTGTTCCCTGGGCAGGTAGAGCCTCAGTCCCTCCCCGTAGGCCAAGCTGGTCCACTCTTTTCCAATTTATTTTTATTTTCCAACTTCTATACAGAGGCTTAGCTATTTTTTGGTGCAGTTAGTAATAACAAGGAATGGGGAGGGGATAGAAATGACAGTATGTACACTAACTTCCCAGTTTCTGCTAAGTGAACGATGGAGTTGTGGTGGATGCCAGGGAGTCCTCCGAGTCGTATGTGTCCCGGAGCACAAAAGGACACAAAGCCCCACTTCCCGGGCATTGGGAGGTGCCGCCTTCTTGGGAGAGTCTCCCTTCCCCTTGATCTGGCCCAGCCATGCTCCTGATCCTGCTGCCTGTTGATACTCACAGGGGACACCGGGTGTGTGTGTGTGTGTGTTGCTCTGCCCCAGCTGGGAGCCCAGCCTATTCTTGTTGAACATCTGGAACAAACTTGAGTGTGAAAAAGGGCTGGTTTAAATTATTTTGGCTGCAGGTTTGTTGTAACACTACGATAACCTTCATTTGCCTACAAGCACTGGCCTCACATCGGGAGGCATGGAGACGCAGTATCCACAATGCTGCAGCCTTATTTGAGAACTCACACCAAACAAGTCTTGAAGAGAAACGACAAGGCAGAAAGAATCACAACCCGGAAACATCACCCAAGGAGACCCTCTGCTGTGTTTTCTGCAATCGGACTTGTTTATCTCGGATTGGCCTTTTTAGTTATCAGCGCGCTTGCGGAAAGCGCAGGATGAGTCCTTCCTCAATCTTCTTTTGCGAAGAAAAGCCAGAGAGAGAGAGAGAGAGAGAGTTCTTGTATATACAGTTCAGTGCAAGAGTCTAGCAAAAAACAAAGATGTCATTGAAACATGGGATGTGAGAAGATGTGGCTTTATAGCCCTGTGTCCACCTAAACCAATAAACAAGCGTTTCTCCTCAACATCTGGCCCTTTCTTCAATGGACTCCTCCACATATTTTGGGGGTTGGTTTCTCTAGCACTGAAATTATACTCGATCATAATAAACTGCATTTATTATAATTTAAAAACTCATCTGTAGTTGATGGATTGAAACTGGAACTTTTGTCTTTGCTTCGGCGTTGGGGTTCAGATGACTCTGGGAGGCCTGGGGATGAATCCCCTCCACTCAGCCATGTAAGCCCCCTGGGAGACCTTGGGCAAGGCACACTCTCTCAGCTTCAGAGTGGGTGGGGCAAAGGCAACAACCCCCAAACAAACGTCCTTTACCGAGGAGCTCCTCTTAGAGGACAGGACCCCCGAGAGTCCGTGGCTGGAGCATCGAATGACCCGAGAGCCGGCCACAGAGGGGGAACGCTAGAGCATCATCAGGCGACAGTCTAGGACTTCCGTCTCAGAGGGTCAGCCCCCTTTTGTGCCCGCTTTGCAGCTGGGCCATCCATGGGCACAGTGCCCCCTAAAATGCCCAATAATTTAAATTACAAGGAGACATCCGGATAATAAGTTATGTCACCATCACGACGGTTCCACAACAGGGACAATGGGTCATCCTGATAGTATTTTTGTATTTATACCCCAGTCTTGAACCACAAACCTGATCAGAGTGGCTTACAAATGGATAATTTAAGAGTTCCCTGCCCTGGGGGTTATAATCTAATAGCATTTTACTAAGCAGGGATAGGATAGGTGAGATAGTTGGGAAATGAAGTGTAAGCTCTACGACACAAGCAAAGATTCCCATGGCCAAGTGGAAACCATCGACTCCTTGAAGATTAAAAATATTTACAGTATATATGATATATGTGATAGTAAGTCATCTCGCCATCACAATGGCTTCACAACAGGATTAAGGGGGCATCCAGACTGAACCATGTCGCCATTGTGACAGCTGCACAACAGGGACAAGGAGACATAATGATAGTGATTTGCCTAATTTAAATAACGGCATTTTGGGGGGGGGTCCCTCTGGCCATTGCTGGCACACCAAGAAAGCAGCGAAAAAGTAGGGGTGAAATTTTAATTATTGGGCATTTTGGGGAGGGGGGTCATTGTCCCCATGGCTGGCACAGCAGCAAAGGGGGGAGAAAGGGAGGCTGTGATTTAAATCATTGGGCAGTTTGGGGGGTGAATGTGCTCCTGTGTGGTGTAGCTGCCACAGTGTGGCAAAAGGGGGGTGTTTTCTAAATAACCTGGCATTTTGGGGGTCATTGTGCCCATGGTCGGCATAGCAGCCAAAGTGTGGCAAAAGGCGGGTGATATCTAAATATCCAGGCATTTTGGGGGCTCACTGTGCCCGTGGGTGGCGCCAAGAGGGGGCTGGGGGTCCCTCGCCGTCCTAATCCTCCTCCTCCTGGTTTCTCTTCTCTAAACCTTCCTCCATCTTGGCAGGGACCACCGAGGTGCCCTTCCTAGACGGTCCCCAAAGCCAGGCTCCGGCCCTCGGAAACAGTTGCCCGGAAGGCCTACCTGCTGCACTGAGGCCTGCATCTCCTTGGTCCCGCCTCTCTTGGACGGAACCGCCGAGAAAGTCTATGTGGCGACGTTCTGGGCCTGGCCTCTCAGAGAGCCGGCCCTCGGAAACGGAAGTCCGATACTGTCGGATACTGACGCTCTATCCTCTGCGGCTCTATGGCCTGCCCTCTGACACGGAAACTCTTAAAATGTCATTCCGGCAACGCTCTAGGCCTCTGTTCTCGGAGGGCCTACCTTCCCGCCCCCGGAAACTCTAATTCTCTATCCGGTAACGCTCTAGGCTTCTCTTCTCGGAGAGCCTGCCCTCTGACCCGGAAGTCCTAGTCGGCGGCATGTAGACACTCTAGCCCTCTACACTCTCTGCCTCGGCCGCTCTGAGACTGACGCACCTAGGTCTCCATAGCAACGCCCTTGGCAACGCTCGAGAGCCCCGCCCTCTCCCTCTCTACAAGGCCCGGGCGACATCTCGTGGCGGCTCCGGAGCATTGCAGCCGGGAAGGGAAACTCGGCGCTTTTCCCCGGCAGCCCTTAGAGAGAAAGGGGGGGAAATGGGGGGTCCTCCATAAATTAATGAGTGGAATTTTGTAATTAGCAATTTTTTTATTGGAAAAAGAGCATTCTACTGAAAAATACACCCGACCCGAAAAGGACGTAACGACAACATAATAATAATAATAATAATAATAATAAGTGTTTTCTTTTTTTCGTACTAATACCAAAACAAAAGTATAAACGAGGAGTTGAATTTAAATTAGGGGGCATTTGGGGGGGCCCTGTGCCCATGGTTGGCACAGCAGGAGAGCGGGCAAAAAGTAGGGGTGTAATTGATATTCTGGGACATTTGGGGGGGGGCTGTGCCCATGGTTGGCACAGCAGGAGAGCGGGCAAAAAGTAGGGGTGTAATTGATATTCTGGGACATCTGGGGGGGGCTGTGCCCATGGTTGGCACAGCAGGAGAGCGGGCAAAAAGTAGGGGCGTAATTGATATTCTGGGACATTTGGGGGGGGGGGCTGTGCCCATGGTTGGCACAGCAGGAGAGCGGGCAAAAAGTAGGGGTGTAATTGATATTCTGGGACATTTGGGGGGGGGGGCTGTGCCCATGGTTGGCACAGCAGGAGAGCGGGCAAAAAGTAGGGGTGTAATTGATATTCTGGGACATTTGGGGGGGGCCTGTGCCCATGGTTGGCACAGCAGGAGAGCGGGCAAAAAGTAGGGGTGTAATTGATATTCTGGGATATTTGGGGGGGCCCTGTGCCCATGGTTGGCACAGCAGGAGAGCGGGCAAAAAGTAGGAGTGTAATTGATATTCTGGGACATTTGGGGGGGCCTTGTGCCCATGGTTGGCACAGCAGGAGAGCGGGCAAAAAGTAGGGGTGTAATTGATATTCTTGGACATTTGGGGGGGACTGTGCCCATGGTTGGCACAGCAGGAGAGCGGGCAAAAAGTAGGGGTGTAATTGATATTCTTGGACATTTGGGGGGGGCTGTGCCCATGGTTGGCACAGCAGGAGAGCGGGCAAAAAGTAGGGGTGTAGTTGATATTCTTGGACATTTTGGGGGGGGGGGGCTGTGCCCATGGTTGGCACAGCAGGAGAGCGGGCAAAAAGTAGGGGTGTAATTGATATTCTTGGACATTTGGGGGGGGCTGTGCCCATGGTTGGCACAGCAGGAGAGCGGGAAAAAGTAGGGGTGTAGTTGATATTCTTGGACATTTTGGGGGGGGCTGTGCCCATGGTTGGCACAGCAGGAGAGCGGGAAAAAGTAGGGGTGTAATTGATATTCTGGGACATTTGGGGGGGGGGGCTGTGCCCATGGTTGGCACAGCAGGAGAGCGGGCAAAAAGTAGGGGTGTAATTGATATTCTTGGACATTTTGGGGGGGGGCTGTGCCCATGGTTGGCACAGCAGGAGAGCGGGCAAAAAGTACGGGTGTAATTGATATTCAGGGACATTTGGGGGGGCCCTGTGCCCATGGTTGGCACAGCAGGAGAGTGGGCAAAAAGTAGGGGTGTAATTGATATTCTTGGACATTTGGGGGGGCTGTTCCCATGGTTGGCACAGCAGGAGAGCGGGCAAAAAGTAGGGGTGTAATTGATATTCTGGGACATTTGGGGGGGCCCTGTGCCCATGGTTGGCACAGCAGGAGAGCGGGCAAAAAGTAGGGGTGTAATTGATATTCTGGGACATTTGGGGGGGGTGTGCCCATGGTTGGCACAGCAGGAGAGCGGGCAAAAAGTAGGGGTGTAATTGATATTCTGGGACATTTGGGGGGGCCCTATGCCCATGGTTGGCACAGCAGGAAAGCAGGAAAAAAGTAGGGGTGTAATTGATATTCTGGGACATTTGGGGGGGCCTTGTGCCCATGGTTGGCACAGCAGGAGAGCGGGCAAAAAGTAGGGGTGTAATTGATATTCTGGGACATTTGGGGGGGGGGTTCCCATGGTTGGCACAGGAGGAGAGCGGGCAAAAAGTAGGGGTGTAATTGATATTCTGGGACATTTGGGGGGGGGGTGCCCATGGTTGGCACAGCAGGAGAGCGGGCAAAAAGTAGGGGTGTAATTGATATTCTGGGACATTTGGGGGGGGTGTGCCCATGGTTGGCACAGCAGGAGAGCGGGCAAAAAGGAGGGGCGTAATTGATATTCTGGGACATTTGGGGGGCCCCTGTGCCCATGGTTGGCACAGCAGGAGATCGGGCAAAAAGTAGGGGTGTAATTGATATTCTGGGACATTTGGGGGGTGTGTGCCCATGGTTGGCACAGCAGGAGATCGGGCAAAAAGTAGGGGTGTAATTGATATTCTGGGACATTTGGGGGGTGTGTGCCCATGGTTGGCACAGCAGGAGAGCGGGCAAAAAGGAGGGGTGTAATTGATATTCTGGGACATTTGGGGGGGCCCTGTGCCCATGGTTGGCACAGCAGGAGAGCGGGCAAAAAGTAGGGGTGTAATTGATATTCTGGGACATTTGGGGGGCCACTGTGCCCATGGTTGGCACAGCAGGAGAGCGGGCAAAAAGTAGGGGTGTAATTGATATTCTGGGACATTTGGGGGGGGGCTGTGCCCATGGTTGGCACAGCAGGAGAGCGGGCAAAAAGTAGGGGTGTAATTGATATTCTGGGACATTTGGGGGGGCCTTGTGCCCATGGTTGGCACAGCAGGAGAGCGGGCAAAAAGTAGGGGTGTAATTGATATTCTGGGACATTTGGGGGGGCGCTGTGCCCATGGTTGGCACAGCAGGAGAGCGGGCAAAAAGTAGGGGTGTAATTGATATTCTGGGACATTTGGGGGGCCCCTGTGCCCATGGTTGGCACAGCAGGAGAGCGGGCAAAAAGTAGGGGTGTAATTGATATTCTGGGACATTTGGGGGGGCGCTGTGCCCATGGTTGGCACAGCAGGAGAGCGGGCAAAAAGTAGGGGTGTAATTGATATTCTGGGACATTTGGGGGAGCCTTGTGCCCATGGTTGGCACAGCAGGAGAGCGGGCAAAAAGTAGGGGTGTAATTCATATTCTGGGACATTTGGGGGGCCCCTGTGCCCTTGGTTTGCATAGCAGGCGAGCGGGGAAAAAGAAGGGGTGTAATTGATATAGTGGGACATTTGGGGGGGGGCTGTGCCCATGGTTGGTACAGCAGGAGAGCGGGCAAAAAGGAGGGGTGTAATTGATATTCTGGGATATTTGGGGGCCCCTGTGCCCTTGGTTTGCATAGCAGGAGAGCGGGGAAAAAGTAGGGGTGTAATTGATATAGTGGGACATTTGGGGGGGCCCTGTGCCCTTGGTTGGCACAGCAGGAGAGCGGGCAAAAAGTAGGGGCGTAATTGATATTCTGGGACATTTGGGGGTGCCCTGTGCCCATGGTTGGCACAGCAGGAGAGCGGGCAAAAAGGAGGGGTGTAATTGATATTCTGGGACATTTGGGGGGGCCCTGTGCCCATGGTTGGCACAGCAGGAGAGCGGGCAAAAAGGAGGGGTGTAATTGATATTCTGGGACATTTGGGGGGGCCTGTGCCCATGGTTTGCACAGCAGGAGAGTAGGCAAAAAGTAGGGGCGTAATTGATATTCTGGGACATTAGGGGGGGGGCTGTGCCCATGGTTGGCACAGCAGGAGAGCGGGCAAAAAGTAGGGGTGTAATTGATATTCTGGGACATTTGGGGGGGGGGGCTGTGCCCATGCTTGGCACAGCAGGAGAGCAGGCAAAAAGTAGGGGTGCAATTGATATTCTGGGACATTTGGGGGGCCCCTGTGCCCATGCTTGGCATAGCAGGAGAGCGGGCAAAAAGTAGGGGTGTAATTGATATTCTGGGACATTGGGGGGGGGGCCTGTGCCCATGGTTGGCGCAGCAGGAGAGCGGGCAAAAAGTAGGGGTGAAATTGATATTCAGGAACGTTTGGGGGGGCACGTTGCCCATGGTTGGCACAGCAGGAGAGCGGGCAAAAAGTAGGGGTGTAATTGATATTCTGGGACATTAGGGGGGGGGGCTGTGCCCATGGTTGGCACAGCATGAGAGCGGGCAAAAAGTAGGGGTGTAATTGATATTCTGGGACATTTGGGGGGCCCCTGTGCCCATGCTTGGCACTGCAGGAGAGTGGGCAAAAAGTAGGGGTGTAATTGATATTCTGGGACATTTGGGGGGGGGCTGTGCCCATGGTTGGCACAACAGGAGAGCGGGCAAAAAGTAGGGGTGTAATTTATATTCTGGGACATTTGGGGGGGCCCTGTGCCCATGGTTGGCACAGCAGGAGAGCGGGCAAAAAGTAGGGGTGTAATTGATATTCTGGGACATTTGGGGGGGCCTTGTGCCCATGGCTGGCGCAGCAGGAGAGCGGGCAAAAAGTAGGGGTGTAATTGATATTCTGGGACATTTGGGGGGGCCTTGTGCCCATGGTTGGCACAGCAGGAGAGCGGGCAAAATGTAGGGGTGTAATTGATATTCTGGGACATTTGGGGGGGTGCTGTGCGCATGGTTGGCACAGCAGGAGAGGGGGCAAAAAGTAGGGGTGTAATTGATATTCTGCGACATTTGGGGGGCCCCTGTGCCCATGGTTGGCACAGTAGGAGAGCGGGCAAAAAGTAGGGGTGTAATTAATATTCTGGGACATTTGGGGGGGCGCTGTGCCCATGGTTGGCACAGCAGGAGAGCGGGCAAAAAGTAGGGGTGTTATTGATATTCTGGGACATTTGGGGGGGGGCTCTGCCCATGGTTGGCACAGAGGGAGAGCGGGCAAAAAGTAGGGGCGTAATTGATATTCTGGGACATTTGGGGGGGCGCTGTGCCCATGGTTGGCACAACAGGAGAGCGGGCAAAAAGTAGGGGCGTAATTGATATTCTGGGACATTTGGGGGGGCGCTGTGCCCATGGTTGGCACAGCAGGAGAGCGGGCAAAAAGTAGGGGCGTAATTGATATTCTGCGACATTTGGGGGGTCCCTGTGCCCATGGTTGGCACAGCAGGAGAGCGGGCAAAAAGTAGGGGTGTAATTGATATTCTGGGACATTTGGGGGGGCGCTGTGCCCATGGTTGGCACAGCAGGAGAGCGGGCAAAAAGTAGGGGTGTAATTGATATTCTGGGACATTTGGGGGGGGGCTGTGCCCATGGTTGGCACAGCAGGAGAGCGGGCAAAAAGTAGGGGTGTAATTGATATTCTGGGACATTTGGGGGGCCCCTGTGCCCATGGTTGGCACAGCAGGAGAGCGGGCAAAAAGTAGGGGTGTAATTGATATTCTGGGACATTTGGGGGGGCCTTGTGCCCATGGCTGGCACAGCAGGAGAGCGGGCAAAAAGTAGGGGTGTAATTGATATTCTGGGACATTTGGGGGGGCCTTGTGCCCATGGTTGGCACAGCAGGAGAGCGGGCAAAAAGTAGGGGCGTAATTGATATTCTGGGACATTTGGGGGGGCGCTGTGCCCATGGTTGGCACAGCAGGAGAGCGGGCAAAAAGGAGGGGCGTAATTGATATTCTGGGACATTTGGGGGGCCCCTGTGCCCATGGTTGGCACAGCAGGAGAGCGGGCAAAAAGTAGGGGCGTAATTGATATTCTGCGACATTTGGGGGGCCCCTGTGCCCATGGTTGGCACAGCAGGAGATCGGGCAAAAAGTAGGGGTGTAATTGATATTCTGGGACATTTGGGGGGGCCTTGTGCCCATGGCTGGCACAGCAGGAGAGCGGGCAAAAAGTAGGGGTGTAATTGATATTCTGGGACATTTGGGGGGGCCTTGTGCCCATGGTTGGCACAGCAGGAGAGCGGGCAAAAAGTAGGGGTGTAATTGATATTCTGGGACATTTGGGGGGGGGGCTGTGCCCATGGTTGGCACAGCAGGAGAGCGGGCAAAAAGTAGGGGTGTAATTGATATTCTGGGACATTTGGGGGGGGGGGGCTGTGCCCATGCTTGGCACAGCAGGAGAGCAGGCAAAAAGTAGGGGTGCAATTGATATTCTGGGACATTTGGGGGGCCCCTGTGCCCATGCTTGGCATAGCAGGAGAGCGGGCAAAAAGTAGGGGTGTAATTGATATTCTGGGACATTGGGGGGGGGCCTGTGCCCATGGTTGGCGCAGCAGGAGAGCGGGCAAAAAGTAGGGGTGAAATTGATATTCAGGAACGTTTGGGGGGGCACGTTGCCCATGGTTGGCACAGCAGGAGAGCGGGCAAAAAGTAGGGGTGTAATTGATATTCTGGGACATTAGGGGGGGGGCTGTGCCCATGGTTGGCACAGCATGAGAGCGGGCAAAAAGTAGGGGTGTAATTGATATTCTGGGACATTTGGGGGGCCCCTGTGCCCATGCTTGGCACTGCAGGAGAGTGGGCAAAAAGTAGGGGCGTAATTGATATTCTGGGACATTTGGGGGGGGGGCTGTGCCCATGGTTGGCACAACAGGAGAGCGGGCAAAAAGTAGGGGTGTAATTGATATTCTGGGACATTTGGGGGGGCCTTGTGCCCATGGCTGGCACAGCAGGAGAGCGGGCAAAAAGTAGGGGTGTAATTGATATTCTGGGACATTTGGGGGGGCCTTGTGCCCATGGTTGGCACAGCAGGAGAGCGGGCAAAAAGTAGGGGCGTAATTGATATTCTGGGACATTTGGGGGGGCGCTGTGCCCATGGTTGGCACAGCAGGAGAGCGGGCAAAAAGGAGGGGCGTAATTGATATTCTGGGACATTTGGGGGGCCCCTGTGCCCATGGTTGGCACAGCAGGAGAGCGGGCAAAAAGTAGGGGCGTAATTGATATTCTGCGACATTTGGGGGGCCCCTGTGCCCATGGTTGGCACAGCAGGAGATCGGGCAAAAAGTAGGGGTGTAATTGATATTCTGGGACATTTGGGGGGGCCTTGTGCCCATGGCTGGCACAGCAGGAGAGCGGGCAAAAAGTAGGGGTGTAATTGATATTCTGGGACATTTGGGGGGGCCTTGTGCCCATGGTTGGCACAGCAGGAGAGCGGGCAAAAAGTAGGGGTGTAATTGATATTCTGGGACATTTGGGGGGGGGGCTGTGCCCATGGTTGGCACAGCAGGAGAGCGGGCAAAAAGTAGGGGTGTAATTGATATTCTGGGACATTTGGGGGGGGGGGGCTGTGCCCATGCTTGGCACAGCAGGAGAGCAGGCAAAAAGTAGGGGTGCAATTGATATTCTGGGACATTTGGGGGGCCCCTGTGCCCATGCTTGGCATAGCAGGAGAGCGGGCAAAAAGTAGGGGTGTAATTGATATTCTGGGACATTGGGGGGGGGCCTGTGCCCATGGTTGGCGCAGCAGGAGAGCGGGCAAAAAGTAGGGGTGAAATTGATATTCAGGAACGTTTGGGGGGGCACGTTGCCCATGGTTGGCACAGCAGGAGAGCGGGCAAAAAGTAGGGGTGTAATTGATATTCTGGGACATTTGGGGGGCCCCTGTGCCCATGCTTGGCACTGCAGGAGAGTGGGCAAAAAGTAGGGGCGTAATTGATATTCTGGGACATTTGGGGGGGGGGCTGTGCCCATGGTTGGCACAACAGGAGAGCGGGCAAAAAGTAGGGGTGTAATTTATATTCTGGGACATTTGGGGGGGCCCTGTGCCCATGGTTGGCACAGCAGGAGAGCGGGCAAAAAGTAGGGGTGCAATTGATATTCTGGGACATTTGGGGGGCCCCTGTGCCCATGCTTGGCATAGCAGGAGAGCGGGCAAAAAGTAGGGGTGTAATTGATATTCTGGGACATTGGGGGGGGGGCCTGTGCCCATGGTTGGCGCAGCAGGAGAGCGGGCAAAAAGTAGGGGTGAAATTGATATTCAGGAACGTTTGGGGGGGCACGTTGCCCATGGTTGGCACAGCAGGAGAGCGGGCAAAAAGTAGGGGTGTAATTGATATTCTGGGACATTAGGGGGGGGGCTGTGCCCATGGTTGGCACAGCATGAGAGCGGGCAAAAAGTAGGGGTGTAATTGATATTCTGGGACATTTGGGGGGCCCCTGTGCCCATGCTTGGCACTGCAGGAGAGTGGGCAAAAAGTAGGGGCGTAATTGATATTCTGGGACATTTGGGGGGGGGGGCTGTGCCCATGGTTGGCACAACAGGAGAGCGGGCAAAAAGTAGGGGTGTAATTTATATTCTGGGACATTTGGGGGGGCCCTGTGCCCATGGTTGGCACAGCAGGAGAGCGGGCAAAAAGTAGGGGTGTAATTGATATTCTGGGACATTTGGGGGGGCCTTGTGCCCATGGCTGGCGCAGCAGGAGAGCGGGCAAAAAGTAGGGGTGTAATTGATATTCTGGGACATTTGGGGGGGCCTTCTGCCCATGGTTGGCACAGCAGGAGAGCGGGCAAAATGTAGGGGTGTAATTGATATTCTGGGACATTTGGGGGGGTGCTGTGCGCATGGTTGGCACAGCAGGAGAGGGGGCAAAAAGTAGGGGTGTAATTGATATTCTGCGACATTTGGGGGGCCCCTGTGCCCATGGTTGGCACAGTAGGAGAGCGGGCAAAAAGTAGGGGTGTAATTAATATTCTGGGACATTTGGGGGGGCGCTGTGCCCATGGTTGGCACAGCAGGAGAGCGGGCAAAAAGTAGGGGTGTAATTGATATTCTGGGACATTTGGGGGGCCCCTGTGCCCATGCTTGGCACTGCAGGAGAGTGGGCAAAAAGTAGGGGTGTAATTGATATTCTGGGACATTTGGGGGGGGGGCTGTGCCCATGGTTGGCACAACAGGAGAGCGGGCAAAAAGTAGGGGTGTAATTTATATTCTGGGACATTTGGGGGGGCCCTGTGCCCATGGTTGGCACAGCAGGAGAGCGGGCAAAAAGTAGGGGTGTAATTGATATTCTGGGACATTTGGGGGGGCCTTGTGCCCATGGCTGGCACAGCAGGAGAGCGGGCAAAAAGTAGGGGTGTAATTGGTATTCTGGGACATTTGGGGGGGCCTTGTGCCCATGGTTGGCACAGCAGGAGAGCGGGCAAAATGTAGGGGTGTAATTGATATTCTGGGACATTTGGGGGGGTGCTGTGCGCATGGTTGGCACAGCAGGAGAGGGGGCAAAAAGTAGGGGTGTAATTGATATTCTGCGACATTTGGGGGGCCCCTGTGCCCATGGTTGGCACAGTAGGAGAGCGGGCAAAAAGTAGGGGTGTAATTGATATTCTGGGACATTTGGGGGGGGCGCTGTGCCCATGGTTGGCACAGCAGGAGAGCGGGCAAAAAGTAGGGGTGTAATTGATATTCTGGGACATTTGGGGGGGGGCTGTGCCCATGGTTGGCACAGCAGGAGAGCGGGCAAAAAGTAGGGGTGTAATTGATATTCTGGGACATTTGGGGGGGCGCTGTGCACATGGTTGGCACAGCAGGAGAGCGGGCAAAAAGTAGGGGTGTAATTGATATTCTGGGACATTTGGGGGGGCGCTGTGCCCATGGTTGGCACAGCAGGAGAGCGGGCAAAAAGTAGGGGCGTAATTGATATTCTGCGACATTTGGGGGGTCCCTGTGCCCATGGTTGGCACACCAGGAGAGCGGGAAAAAGTAGGGGTGTAATTGATATTCTGGGACATTTGGGGGGGCCTTGTGCCCATGGCTGGCACAGCAGGAGAGCGGGCAAAAAGTAGGGGTGTAATTGAAATTCTGGGACATTTGGGGGGGCCTTGTGCCCATGGTTGGCACAGTAGGAGAGCGGGCAAAAAGTAGGGGTGTAATTGATATTCTGGGACATTTGGGGGGGGCTGTGCCCATGGTTGGCACAGTAGGAGAGCGGGCAAAAAGTAGGGGTGTAATTGATATTCTGGGACATTTGGGGGGGCTGTGCCCATGGTTGGCACAGTAGGAGAGCGGGCAAAAAGTAGGGGTGTAATTGATATTCTGGGACATTTGGGGGGGCCCTATGCCCATGGTTGGCACAGCAGGAGAGGGGGAAAAAGTAGGGGTGTAATTCATATTCTGGGACATTTGGGGGGGGCTGTGCCCATGGTTGGTACAGCAGGAGACCGGGCAAAAAGGAGGGGTGTAATTGATATTCTGGGATATTTGGGGGGCCCCTGTGCCCTTGGTTTGCATAGCAGGAGAGCGGGGAAAAAGTAGGGGTGAAATTTTAATTATTGGGCATTTTGGGGAGGGGGGTCATTGTCCCCATGGCTGGCACAGCAGCAAAGGGGGGAGAAAGGGAGGCTGTGATTTAAATCATTGGGCAGTTTGGGGGGTGAATGTGCTCCTGTGTGGTGTAGCTGCCACAGTGTGGCAAAAGGGGGGTGTTTTCTAAATAACCTGGCATTTTGGGGGTCATTGTGCCCATGGTCGGCATAGCAGCCAAAGTGTGGCAAAAGGCGGGTGATATCTAAATATCCAGGCATTTTGGGGGCTCACTGTGCCCGTGGGTGGCGCCAAGAGGGGGCTGGGGGTCCCTCGCCGTCCTAATCCTCCTCCTCCTGGTTTCTCTTCTCTAAACCTTCCTCCATCTTGGCAGGGACCACCGAGGTGCCCTTCCT
This sequence comes from Gambelia wislizenii, assembly GCA_030847615.1. Taxonomy (NCBI): domain Eukaryota; kingdom Metazoa; phylum Chordata; class Lepidosauria; order Squamata; family Crotaphytidae; genus Gambelia; species Gambelia wislizenii. The sequence continues at coordinate 4,435,568 of JAUMIR010000018.1, read as the reverse complement.
AGACGGTCCCCAAAGCCAGGCTCCGGCCCTCGGAAACAGTTGCCCGGAAGGCCTACCTGCTGCCCTGAGGCCTGCGTCTCCTTGGTCCCGCCTCTCTTGGACGGAACCGCCGAGAAAGTCTATGTGGCGACGTTCTGGGCCTGGCCTCTCAGAGAGCCGGCCCTCGGAAACGGAAGTCCGATACTGTCGGATACTGACGCTCTATCCTCTGCGGCTCTATGGCCTGCCCTCTGACACGGAAACTCTTAAAATGTCATTCCGGCAACGCTCTAGGCCTCTGTTCTCGGAGGGCCTACCTTCCCGCCCCCGGAAACTCTAATTCTCTATCCGGTAACGCTCTAGGCTTCTCTTCTCGGAGAGCCTGCCCTCTGACCCGGAAGTCCTAGTCGGCGGCATGTAGACACTCTAGCCCTCTACACTCTCTGCCTCGGCCGCTCTGAGACGCACCTAGGTCTCCATAGCAACGCCCTTGGCAACGCTCGAGAGCCCCGCCCTCTCCCTCTCTACAAGGCCCGGGCGACATCTCGTGGCGGCTCCGGAGCATTGCAGCCGGGAAGGGAAACTCGGCGCTTTTCCCCGGCAGCCCTTAGAGAGAAAGGGGGGGAAATGGGGGGTCCTCCATAAATTAATGAGTGGAATTTTGTAATTAGCAATTTTTTTATTGGAAAAAGACCATTCTACTGAAAAATACACCCGACCCGAAAAGGACGTAACGACAACATAATAATAATAATAATAATAATAATAAGTGTTTTGTTTTTTTCTTACTAATACCAAAACAAAAGTATAAACGTGGAGTTGAATTTAAATTAGGGGGCATTTAGGGGGCCCCTGTGCCCATGGTTGGCACAGCAGGAGAGCAGGCAAAAAGTAGGGGTGTAATTGATATTCTGCGACATTTGGGGGGGCCCTGTGCCAATGGTTGGCACAGCAGGAGAGCGGGCAAAAAGTAGGGGTGAAATTGATATTCAGGAACGTTTGGGGGGGCACGTTGCCCATGGTTGGCACAGCATGAGAGCGGGCAAAAAGTAGGGGTGTAATTGATATTCTGGGACATTTGGGGGGGCCTTGTGCCCATGCTTGGCACTGCAGGAGAGTGGGCAAAAAGTAGGGGTGTAATTGATATTCTGGGACATTTGGGGGGGGGCTGTGCCCATGGTTGGCACAGCAGGAGAGCGGGCAAAAAGTAGGGGTGTAATTTATATTCTGGGACATTTGGGGGGGCCCTGTGCCCATGGTTGGCACAGCAGGAGAGCGGGCAAAAAGTAGGGGTGTAATTGATATTCTGGGACATTTGGGGGGCCCCTGTGCCCATGCTTGGCACTGCAGGAGAGTGGGCAAAAAGTAGGGGTGTAATTGATATTCTGGGACATTTGGGGGGGGGCTGTGCCCATGGTTGGCACAGCAGGAGAGCGGGCAAAAAGTAGGGGTGTAATTTATATTCTGGGACATTTGGGGGGGCCCTGTGCCCATGGTTGGCACAGCAGGAGAGCGGGCAAAAAGTAGGGGTGTAATTGATATTCTGGGACATTTGGGGGGGCCTTGTGCCCATGGCTGGCACAGCAGGAGAGCGGGCAAAAAGTAGGGGTGTAATTGATATTCTGGGACATTTGGGGGGGCCTTGTGCCCATGGTTGGCACAGCAGGAGAGCGGGCAAAATGTAGGGGTGTAATTGATATTCTGGGACATTTGGGGGGGTGCTGTGCGCATGGTTGGCACAGCAGGAGAGGGGGCAAAAAGTAGGGGTGTAATTGATATTCTGCGACATTTGGGCGGCCCCTGTGCCCATGGTTGGAACAGTAGGAGAGCGGGCAAAAAGTAGGGGTGTAATTAATATTCTGGGACATTTGGGGGGGCGCTGTGCCCATGGTTGGCACAGCAGGAGAGCGGGCAAAAAGTAGGGGTGTAATTGATATTCTGGGACTTTTGGGGTGGGGCTGTGCCCATGGTTGGCACAGCAGGAGAGCGGGCAAAAAGTAGGGGTGTAATTGATATTCTGGGACATTTGGGGGGGCGCTGTGCCCATGGTTGGCACAGCAGGAGAGCGGGCAAAAAGTAGGGGCGTAATTGATATTCTGGGACATTGGGGGGGGCCTTGTGCCCATGGTTGGCACAGCAGGAGAGCGGGCAAAAAGGAGGGGTGTAATTGATATTCTGGGACATTTGGGGGGCCCCTGTGCCCATGGTTGGCACAGCAGGAGAGCGGGCAAAAAGTAGGGGCGTAATTGATATTCTGTGACATTTGGGGGGCCCCTGTGCCCATGGTTGGCACAGCAGGAGATCGGGCAAAAAGTAGGGGTGTAATTGATATTCTGGGACATTTGGGGGGGCCTTGTGCCCATGGCTGGCACAGCAGGAGAGCGGGCAAAAAGTAGGGGTGTAATTGATATTCTGGGACATTTGGGGGGGCCTTGTGCCCATGGTTGCCACAGCACGAGAGCGGGCAAAAAGTAGGGGTGTAATTGATATTCTGGGACATTTGGGGGGGGGGCTGTGCCCATGGTTGGCACAGCAGGAGAGTGGGCAAAAAGTAGGGGTGTAATTGATATTCTGGGACATTTGGGGTGGGGGCTGTGCCCATGGTTGGCACAGCAGGAGAGTGGGCAAAAAGTAGGGGCGTAATTGATATTCTGCGACATTTGGGGGGCCCCTATGCCCATGGTTGGCACAGCAGGAGAGCGGGCAAAAAGTAGGGGCGTAATTGATATTCTGGGACATTTGGGGGGCCACTGTGCCCATGGTTGGCACAGCAGGAGAGCGGGCAAAAAGTAGGGGTGTAATTGATATTCTGGGACATTTGGGGGGCCACTGTGCCCATGGTTGGCACAGCAGGAGAGCGGGCAAAAAGTAGGGGTGTAATTGATATTCTGGGACATTTGGGGGGGCCTTGTGCCCATGGTTGGCACAGCAGGAGAGCGGGCAAAAAGTAGGGGTGTAATTGATATTCTGGGACATTTGGGGGAGCCTTGTGCCCATGGTTGGCACAGCAGGAGAGCGGGCAAAAAGTAGGGGTGTAATTGATATTCTGGGACATTTGGGGGCCCCTGTGCCCTTGGTTTGCATAGCAGGAGAGCGGGGAAAAAGTAGGGGTGTAATTGATATAGTGGGACATTTGGGGGGGCCCTGTGCCCTTGGTTGGCACAGCAGGAGAGCGGGCAAAAAGTAGGGGCGTAATTGATATTCTGGGACATTTGGGTGGGCCCTGTGCCCATGGTTGGCACAGCAGGAGAGCGGGCAAAAAGGAGGGGTGTAATTGATATTCTGGGACATTTGGGGGGCCTTGTGCCCATGGTTGGCACAGCAGGAGAGCCGGCAAAAAGTAGGGGCGTAATTGATATTCTGGGACATTTGGGGGGGCCCTGTGCCAATGGTTGGCACAGCAGGAGAGCGGGCAAAAAGGAGGGGCGTAATTGATATTCTGGGACATTTGGGGGGGGGCTGTGCCCATGGTTGGCACAGCAGGAGAGCGGGCAAAAAGTAGGGGCGTAATTGATATTCTGGGACATTTGGGGGGCCACTGTGCCCATGGTTGGCACAGCAGGAGAGCGGGCAAAAAGTAGGGGTGTAATTGATATTCTGGGACATTTGGGGGGGCCCTATGCCCATGGTTGGCACAGCAGGAGAGCGGGCAAAAAGTAGGGGTGTAATTGATATTCTGGGACATTTGGGGGGGGGCTGTGCCCATGGTTGGCACAGCAGGAGAGCGGGCAAAAAGTAGGGGTGTAATTGATATTCTGGGACATTTGGGGGGGGCTGTGCCCATGGTTGGCACAGCAGGAGAGCGGGCAAAAAGTAGGGGTGTAATTGATATTCTGGGACCTTTGGGGGGGCCTTGTGCCCATGGTTGGCACAGCAGGAGAGCGGGCAAAAAGTAGGGGTGTAATTGATATTCTGGGACATTTCGGGGGGCTGTGCCCATGGTTGGCACAGCAGGAGAGCGGGCAAAAAGTAGGGGTGTAATTGATATTCTGGGACATTTGGGGGGGGCTGTGCCCATGGTTGGCACAGTAGGAGAGCGGGCAAAAAGTAGGGGTGTAATTGATATTCTGGGACATTTGGGGGGGCTGTGCCCATGGTTGGCACAGTAGGAGAGCGGGCAAAAAGTAGGGTGTAATTGATATTCTGGGACATTTGGGGGGGCTGTGCCCATGGTTGGCACAGTAGGAGAGCGGGCAAAAAGTAGAGGTGTAATTGATATTCTGGGACATTTGGGGGGGCCCTATGCCCATGGTTGGCACAGTAGGAGAGCGGGCAAAAAGTAGGGGTGTAATTGATATTCTGGGACATTTGGGGGGGCGCTGTGCCCATGGTTGGCACAGCAGGAGAGCGGGCAAAAAGTAGGGGTGTAATTGATATTCTGGGACATTTGGGGGGGCCCTATGCCCATGGTTGGCACAGCAGGAGAGGGGCAAAAAGTAGGGGTGTAATTGATATTCTGGGACATTTGGGGGGGGCTGTGCCCATGGTTGGTACAGCAGGAGACCGGGCAAAAAGGAGGGGTGTAATTGATATTCTGGGATATTTGGGGGGCCCCTGTGCCCTTGGTTTGCATAGCAGGAGAGCGGGGAAAAAGTAGGGGTGAAATTTTAATTATTGGGCATTTTGGGGAGGGGGGTCATTGTCCCCATGGCTGGCACAGCAGCAAAGGGGGGAGAAAGGGAGGCTGTGATTTAAATTATTGGGCAGTTTGGGGGGTCAATGTGCTCCTGTGTGGTATAGGTGCCACAGTGTGGCAAAAGGGGGGTGTTTTCTAAATAACCTGGCATTTTGGGGGTCATTGTGCCCATGGTCGGCATAGCAGCCAAAGTGTGGCAAAAGGCGGGTGATATCTAAATATCCAGGCATTTTGGGGGCTCACTGTGCCCGTGGGTGGCGCCAAGAGGGGGCTGGGGGTCCCTCGCCGTCCTAATCCTCCTCCTCCTGGTTTCTCTTCTCTAAACCTTCCTCCATCTTGGCAGGGACCACCGAGGCGCCCTTCCTAGACGGTCCCCAAAGCCAGGCTCCGGCCCTCGGAAACAGTTGCCCGGAAGGCCTACCTGCTGCCCTGAGGCCTGCGTCTCCTTGGTCCCGCCTCTCTTGGACGGAACCGCCGAGAAAGTCTATGTGGCGACGTTCTGGGCCTGGCCTCTCAGAGAGCCGGCCCTCGGAAACGGAAGTCGATACTGTCGGATACTGACGCTCTATCCTCTGCGGCTCTATGGCCTGCCCTCTGACACGGAAACTCTTAAAATGTCATTCCGGCAACGCTCTAGGCCTCTGTTCTCGGAGGGCCTACCTTCCCGCCCCGGAAACTAATTCTCTATCCGGTAACGCTCTAGGCTTCTCTTCTCGGAGAGCCTGCCCTCTGACCCGGAAGTCCTAGTCGGCGGCATGTAGACACTCTAGCCCTCTACACTCTCTGCCTCGGCCGCTCTGAGACGCACCTAGGTCTCCATAGCAACGCCCTTGGCAACGCTCGAGAGCCCCGCCCTCTCCCTCTCTACAAGGCCCGGGCGACATCTCGTGGCGGCTCCGGAGCATTGCAGCCGGGAAGGGAAACTCGGCGCTTTTCCCCGGCAGCCCTTAGAGAGAAAGGGGGGGAAATGGGGGGTCCTCCATAAATTAATGAGTGGAATTTTGTAATTAGCAATTTTTTTATTGGAAAAAGACCATTCTACTGAAAAATACACCCGACCCGAAAAGGACGTAACGATAACATAATAATAATAATAATAATAATAATAAGTGTTTTGTTTTTTTCTTACTAATACCAAAACAAAAGTATAAACGTGGAGTTGAATTTAAATTAGGGGGCATTTGGGGGGCCCCTGTGCCCATGGTTGGCACAGCAGAAGAGCGGGCAAAAAGTAGGGGTGTAATTGATATTCTGGGACATTTGGGGGGGCCCTGTGCCCATGGTCGGCACAGTAGGAGAGCGGGCAAAAAGTAGGGGTGTAATTGATATTCTGGCACATTTGGGGGGGGTGCTGTGCCCTGGTTGGCACAGCAGAAGAGCAGGCAAAAAGTAGGGGTGTAATTGATATTCTGGGACATTTGGGGGGGGCTGTGCCCATGGTTGGCACAGAAGAAGAGCGGGCAAAAAGTAGGGGTGTAATTGATATTCTGGGACATTTGGGGGGGGGGCTGTGCCCATGGTTGGCACAGCAGAAGAGCGGGCAAAAAGTAGGGGTGTAATTGATATTCTGGGACATTTGGGGGGGGGGCTGTGCCCATGGTCGGCACAGCAGGAGAGCGGGCAAAAAGTAGGGGTGTAATTGATATTCTGGGACATTTGGGGGGGCCCCTGTGCCCATGGTCGGCACAGTAGGAGAGCGGGCAAAAAGTAGGGGTGTAATTGATATTTTGGGACATTTGGGGGGGCCCTATGCCCATGGTTGGCACAGCAGGAGAGCGGGCAAAAAGTAGGGGCGTAATTGATAATCTGGGACATTTGGGGGGGGGCTGTGGCCATTGTTTGCACAGCAGGAGAGCGGGTAAAAAGTAGGGGTGTAATTGATATTCTGGGACCTTTGGGGGGGGGCTGTGGCCATTGTTTGCACAGCAGGAGAGCGGGTAAAAAGTAGGGGTGTAATTGCTATTCTGGGACATTTGGGGGGGGCTGTGCCCATGGTTGGCACAGTAGGAGAGTGGGCAAAAAGTAGGGGGTGTAATTGATATTCTGGGACATTTGGGGGGGGGGCTGTGCCCATGGTTGGCACAGTAGGAGAGCATGGAAAAAGTAGGGGTGTAATTGATATTCTGGGACATTTGGGGGGGCCCTGTGTCCATGGTTGGCACAGCAGGAGAGTAGGGAAAAAGTAGGGGTGTAATTGATATTCTGGGACATTTGGGGGGGGGCTTTGTCCATGGTTGGCATAGCAGGAGAGCAGGAAAAAAGTAGGGGTGTAATTGATATTCTGGGACATTTGGGGGGGGCATGTGCCCATTGTTTGCACAGTAGGAGAGCGGGTAAAAAGTAGGGGTGTAATTGATATTCTGGGACATTTGGGGGGGCGGTGTGCCCATGGTTGGCACAGGAGGAGAGCAGGATAAAAAGGAGGGGTGTAATTGAAATTCTGGGACATTTGGGGGGGGGGCTGTGCCCATCGTTTGCACAGCAGCAGAGCGGGTAAAAAGTAGGGGTGTAATTGATATTCTGGGACATTTGGGGGGGGCTGTGCCCATGGTTGGCAAAGCAGGAGAGCGGGCAAAAAGTAGGGGTGTAATTGATATTCTGGACATTTGGCGGGCTGTGCCCATGGTTGGCACAGCAGGAGAGAAGGGAAAAAGTAGGGGTGTAATTGATATTCTGGGATATTTGGGGGTGGGCTGTGCTCATGGTTGGCATAGCAGGAGAGCGGGCAAAAAAGTAGGGGTATAATTGATATTCTGGGATATTTGGGGGGGGTTGTGCTCATGGTTGGCATAGCAGGAGAGCGGGGAGAAGGAGGGGTGTAATTCATTTTCTGGGAGATTTGGGTGGGTTCCTGTGTGCACTGTTGGCACAGCAGGAGAGCGGGGAAAAAGTAGGGATGTAATTGGTATTCCTGGGATATTTGGGGGGGCCGTGTGCCCATGGGTGATAGATCAGGACAGTAGGTAAAAAGTAGGCGTGTAATTCAACTTATTGGGTTATTTTGGGGGTCCATTTGTCCAGGGTTGGCATACCAGGAGAGCATGCAAAAGGTTGGGGTGTAATTTAAAATCTGGGAAATTTTGGGGCGAGAGCTCGACTGGGTTAAGCGGTCTTGGTGTTGTCTGGGTGGGGGCGGTCGGCCGGGGGGACATTTTGGGCAGTGGGGGGGTGGTGCTTGGCCGGGCTACGGGTTCACTGTGCGGCCTGCGTGGGGGGGGCGGCTTGACCGGGGGGAGATTTAGGGGAGTGGGGGGGTCGGCTGGGGTGAGGGGCCTTGGCGCTGACTGAGTGGGGGGGTGGCTTGGCCGTGGGGAGGTTTAAAGCCGTGAGGGGGTTGGGTTAGGGCTAAGGGGTGTCGGCGCTACCTGGGTGGGGGGCGGTTTGGGCGGGGGGGACATTTTGGGTCGTAGGGGGGGGCTTCTAGGTATAGGTAAGGTGTCTAAGCACGGCTTGGTTGGCGGTAGGTTTTGGGCATGGGGGTGGTGTTCACCGACCCAAGGGTGGCAAAGTAGGAAGGAGAAAAAAAAGGGGGGCTGGATTTGAAATTATTGTGTATTTTGAGGTCATTGTGGCTATGGTTTGCAGAGCAGCAAAGGGGGGGGGGGGGAGAAAGGGAGGCTGTGATTTAAAAGATTGGGTATTTTAGGGGCTCGCTGTGCCCATGGGTGGCACAACAGCAAAGAGGGGGAGAAAAGGAGGCTGCGATTTAAATTATTGGGTATTTTAGGGGCTTGCTGTGCCCTGGCTTGGCAGAGAAGCAAAGGGGCGGGGGGAGAAAGCGAGGGTGCGATTTAGAAGATTGGGTATTTTAGGGGCTCGTTGTGTCCATGGGTGGCATAACAGGAAAGAGGGGAGAAAAGGAGGCCGTGATTTAAATTATTGGGTATTTTAGGGTTTGCTGTGCCACCTGGCTGGGAGAGAAGCAAAGGGGCGGGGGAGAAAGCGAGGCTGCGGTTTTAAAAGATTGGGCATTTTAGGGGTTTGGTGTGCCCATGGATGGCTAAACAGCAAAGGGGGGGAGAAAAGGAGGCTGCTATTTAAATTATTGGGCATTTTAGGGGCTCAGTGTGCCCTTGGGTGGTATAGAAGCAAAGGGGCAGGGGAGAAAGCGAGGCTGCGTTTTAAAAGATTGGGTATTTTAGGGGCTCGCTGTGGGTATGGGTGATACAATAGCAAAGGGGGGGAGAAAAGGAGGCTGCGATTTAAATTATTGGGCATTTTAGGGGTCGCTGTGCCCCTGGCTGGTACAGAAGTAAAGGGGAGGGGAGAAAGTGAGGGTGCGATTTAAAAGATTGGGCATTTAAGGGGTCGCTGTGCCTATGGCTGGTACAACAGAAAGGGGGGGGGGAGAAAAGGAGGCTGCGATTTAAATTATTGGGCATTTTAGGGGCTCGCTGTGCCCATGGATGGCAAAACAGCAAAGGGGGGGGGGAGAAAAGTAGGCTGCGATTTAAATTATTGGGCATTTTAGGGGCCCGCTGTGTCCCTGGCTGGTATAGAAGCAAAGGGGTGGGGGAGAAAGCGAGGGTGCAATTTCAAAGATTGGGTATTTTAGGGGCTCGCTGTGCCTATGGGTGGCAGAACCGCAAAGGGGGGGAGAAAAGGAGGGTGCGATTTAAAAGATTGGGTATTTTAGGGGCCCGCTGTGTCCCTGGCTGGTATAGAAGCAAAGGGGGGGGGAGAAAGGGAGGCTGTGATTTCAAAGATTGGGTATTTTAGGGGCTCGATGTGTCCATGGCTGGCATAACAGCAAAGAGGGGGAGAAAAGGAGGGTGCGATTTAAATTATTGGGTATTTTAGGGGCTCGCTGTGCCTCTGGCTGGCAGAGAAGCAAAGGGGCGGGGGAGAAAGCGAGGTAGTGATTTAAAAGATTGGGCATTTTAGGGGCTCGCTGTGCCCATGGATGGATAATAGGAAAGGGGGGGGGGAGAAAAGGAGGCTGTGATTTAAATTATTGGGTATTTTAGGGGTCCGCTGTGTCCGTGGCTGGTATAGAAGGAAAGGGGGGGGGGGAGAAAGGGAGTCTGTGATTTAAAAGATTCCGTATGTTAGGGGCTCGCTGTGTCCATGGTTGGCATAACAGGAAAGAGGGGAGAAAAGGAGGCTGTGATTTAAATTATTGGGTATTTTAGGGGCTTGCTGTGCCCCTGGCTGGCAGAGAAGGAAAGGGGCGGGGGAGAAAGCGATGCTGTGCTTTAAAAGATTGGGCATTTTAGGGGTTTGCTGTGCCTATGGATGGCAAATCAGCAAAGGGGGGGAGAAAAGTAGGCTGCGATTTAAATTATTGGGCATTTTAGGGGCTCGCTGTGTCCCTGGCTGGTATAGAAGCAAAGGGGCGGGGGAGAAAGCGAGGCTGCGGTTTAAAAGATTGGGCATTTTAGGGGCTCGCTGTGGCTATGGCTGGGATAACAGCAAAGGGGGGGAGAAAAGGAGGCTGCGATTTAAATTATTGGGCATTTTAGGGGGTTGATGTGGCCTTGGCTGGCAGAGAAGTAAAGGGGCGGGGGAGAAAGGAAGGCTGTCATTTAAATTATTGGGTAATTTAGGGCCTCGCTGTGCCCCTTGGTGGCAGAGAAGCAAAGGGGAGGGGGGAGAAAGGGAGGCTGTGATTTAAAATATTGGGTATTTTAGGGGTACTGTGCCCGTGGGTGGCACAGTAGGAAAGCAGGGGGGAAAGTGATGGTGCGATTTAAATTATTGGGTATTTTAGGGGTTCACTGTGCGCATGGCTGGCACAGGAGCAAAGTGGGGGAGAAAGGGAGGGTGCGATTTAAATTATTGGGTATTTTAGGGGCTCAATGTGGTCATGGCTGGTAGAGCAGCAAAGGGGTGGGGGGAAAAGGGAGGGTGCCCTTTAAATTATGGGGCATTTCCTGGGGTCCTTGTGCCCATGGTTGGTAGAGTAGGAGAGCGGGGAAATAGTGGGGGTTGAATTTTAATTATGGGGAAGTTGGGGAGTCCCTGTGTGTATGGTTTGCGCAGTATGAGGACGGGTAAAAAGTGGGGGCGTTCTTGAAAGAATTGCGCATTTTGGGGGCTCACTGTGTCCATTGGCGGCGGCAAGATGGCGGAGGAAGTCCGAGGGGGTCTGTGGGCCCCTTGCCATCTTCCTCTTCGTCATTTTTTGCCTGTATAGGATCGTCCATATTGGTCCCGCCCTCTCCGATAGCCGGAATTGTGCGACGGAAGGCGAGACGCTCTAGCCTTCACGCCTCGCTGTTCGGGCGCTCAGAGATTGACGTCTAGAAAGCGTCTATAGCAACGCCCTTGGCAACGGCTCTCGGGAGTCCGGCCCGCGCTCTGTAGACGGGAAGGGCGACATCTGGTGGCGGTTTTGGAGAAGTGCAGCCGGGAAGGGAAGCCGGTCTTTTCCCAGGCAGCCGTTTGAGGCGGCGCGGCAGAAAAGGGGGGAAAATGGGGGCTTTTTAATAAAGCATTGCCTAAATTATTGAGTGTAATTTTGGGGGACCCTTTTCCCATGGTTGTTAGAGGAGAGAGGGGAAAAACGGGGGAGATGTAGTTAAAAGTATGGGGTATTTTGGGATTAGGATGTTTACTGAAAAAGATCGTTCTAGTGAAAATTATACCCGACCAGCAAAGGCCGTAATAATAATGGATAAGTAAAAATTATTTTCCTCTTTTGTTAGTAATGGAAAAATAAAAGTACCAATAATAACAGTAATATATTTTTCGTCTCAATGTAAATAGAAAAGAAAGATAGATTTACACATTGGGGGATCCCCGTGCTCACGGTTGGGATAGCAGGAGAGTAGGTCAAAGTGGGGGTGGGATTCAAAATATGGGGTATTGTGGGGATGATTTAGAGTGTTTGATTGAATGCAGAAAAATAAAATTAAAGAAAAAAGACTTTATCTTTAGGGGGATTCGAACCCGGGGGAAAAGAATTACGAGGCTGGGATTTAACCGCTCGTCCACCCGGGCTGCTTGTTTGACATCAGCGCAGGAATCTTATAGGGTAAAAGTCAGGCAGAAAGAATTTTTTAAAAAATTGAGAGCCGCTGAGGGGATTCGAACCTTTGGCCTCCTATTCTCCACAGTGGCGCTTTTAACCACTACGCCATTTAGGCAGTGGGCAACCAGCCCGTCCAAATAGCTTTAAGGTTGTGATCTAGGCAGTTATTAGGTGACGTCACTGGACTTAGAGAGGATAAATGGAAGAGAATGCCCTGAAATAAGTGGGGGGCCGGTTTAGAGTAGCGGTTAAGTCACTAGGACATTGCCTTCAAGGCTGCCGGTTCGATTCCAGGTTGGGGTTAGATTTCTCCGGGGTGGGGGTGGGGGTGGGGGTGGGGTTGGGGGTTGGGGGTTGGGGGTTGGGGGTTGGGGGTTGGGGGTTGGGGGTTGGGGGTTGGGGGTTGGGGGTTGGGGGTTGGGGGTTGGGGGTTGGGGGTTAGGGTTAGGGTTAGGGTTAGGGTTAGGGTTAGGGTTAGGGTTAGGGTTAGGGTTAGGGTTAGGGTTAGGGTTAGGGTTAGGGTTAGGGTTAGGGTTAGGGTTAGGGTTAGGGTTAGGGTTAGGGTTAGGGTTAGGGTTAGGGTTAGGGTTAGGGTTAGGGTTAGGGTTAGGGTTAGGGTTAGGGTTAGGGTTAGGGTTAGGGTTAGGGTTAGGGTTAGGGTTAGGGTTAGGGTTAGGGTTAGGGTTAGGGTTAGGGTTAGGGTTAGGGTTAGGGTTAGGGTTAGGGTTAGGGTTAGGGTTAGGGTTAGGGTTAGGGTTAGGGTTAGGGTTAGGGTTAGGGTTAGGGTTAGGGTTAGGGTTAGGGTTAGGGTTAGGGTTAGGGTTAGGGTTAGGGTTAGGGTTAGGGTTAGGGTTAGGGTTAGGGTTAGGGTTAGGGTTAGGGTTAGGGTTAGGGTTAGGGTTAGGGTTAGGGTTAGGGTTAGGGTTAGGGTTAGGGTTAGGGTTAGGGTTAGGGTTAGGGTTAGGGTTAGGGTTAGGGTTAGGGTTAGGGTTAGGGTTAGGGTTAGGGTTAGGGTTAGGGTTAGGGTTAGGGTTAGGGTTAGGGTTAGGGTTAGGGTTAGGGTTAGGGTTAGGGTTAGGGTTAGGGTTAGGGTTAGGGTTAGGGTTAGGGTTAGGGTTAGGGTTAGGGTTAGGGTTAGGGTTAGGGTTAGGGTTAGGGTTAGGGTTAGGGTTAGGGTTAGGGTTAGGGTTAGGGTTAGGGTTAGGGTTAGGGTTAGGGTTAGGGTTAGGGTTAGGGTTAGGGTTAGGGTTAGGGTTAGGGTTAGGGTTAGGGTTAGGGTTAGGGTTAGGGTTAGGGTTAGGGTTAGGGTTAGGGTTAGGGTTAGGGTTAGGGTTAGGGTTAGGGTTAGGGTTAGGGTTAGGGTTAGGGTTAGGGTTAGGGTTAGGGTTAGGGTTAGGGTTAGGGTTAGGGTTAGGGTTAGGGTTAGGGTTAGGGTTAGGGTTAGGGTTAGGGTTAGGGTTAGGGTTAGGGTTAGGGTTAGGGTTAGGGTTAGGGTTAGGGTTAGGGTTAGGGTTAGGGTTAGGGTTAGGGTTAGGGTTAGGGTTAGGGTTAGGGTTAGGGTTAGGGTTAGGGTTAGGGTTAGGGTTAGGGTTAGGGTTAGGGTTAGGGTTAGGGTTAGGGTTAGGGTTAGGGTTAGGGTTAGGGTTAGGGTTAGGGTTAGGGTTAGGGTTAGGGTTAGGGTTAGGGTTAGGGTTAGGGTTAGGGTTAGGGTTAGGGTTAGGGTTAGGGTTAGGGTTAGGGTTAGGGTTAGGGTTAGGGTTAGGGTTAGGGTTAGGGTTAGGGTTAGGGTTAGGGTTAGGGTTAGGGTTAGGGTTAGGGTTAGGGTTAGGGTTAGGGTTAGGGTTAGGGTTAGGGTTAGGGTTAGGGTTAGGGTTAGGGTTAGGGTTAGGGTTAGGGTTAGGGTTAGGGTTAGGGTTAGGGTTAGGGTTAGGGTTAGGGTTAGGGTTAGGGTTAGGGTTAGGGTTAGGGTTAGGGTTAGGGTTAGGGTTAGGGTTAGGGTTAGGGTTAGGGTTAGGGTTAGGGTTAGGGTTAGGGTTAGGGTTAGGGTTAGGGTTAGGGTTAGGGTTAGGGTTAGGGTTAGGGTTAGGGTTAGGGTTAGGGTTAGGGTTAGGGTTAGGGTTAGGGTTAGGGTTAGGGTTAGGGTTAGGGTTAGGGTTAGGGTTAGGGTTAGGGTTAGGGTTAGGGTTAGGGTTAGGGTTAGGGTTAGGGTTAGGGTTAGGGTTAGGGTTAGGGTTAGGGTTAGGGTTAGGGTTAGGGTTAGGGTTAGGGTTAGGGTTAGGGTTAGGGTTAGGGTTAGGGTTAGGGTTAGGGTTAGGGTTAGGGTTAGGGTTAGGGTTAGGGTTAGGGTTAGGGTTAGGGTTAGGGTTAGGGTTAGGGTTAGGGTTAGGGTTAGGGTTAGGGTTAGGGTTAGGGTTAGGGTTAGGGTTAGGGTTAGGGTTAGGGTTAGGGTTAGGGTTAGGGTTAGGGTTAGGGTTAGGGTTAGGGTTAGGGTTAGGGTTAGGGTTAGGGTTAGGGTTAGGGTTAGGGTTAGGGTTAGGGTTAGGGTTAGGGTTAGGGTTAGGGTTAGGGTTAGGGTTAGGGTTAGGGTTAGGGTTAGGGTTAGGGTTAGGGTTAGGGTTAGGGTTAGGGTTAGGGTTAGGGTTAGGGTTAGGGTTAGGGTTAGGGTTAGGGTTAGGGTTAGGGTTAGGGTTAGGGTTAGGGTTAGGGTTAGGGTTAGGGTTAGGGTTAGGGTTAGGGTTAGGGTTAGGGTTAGGGTTAGGGTTAGGGTTAGGGTTAGGGTTAGGGTTAGGGTTAGGGTTAGGGTTAGGGTTAGGGTTAGGGTTAGGGTTAGGGTTAGGGTTAGGGTTAGGGTTAGGGTTAGGGTTAGGGTTAGGGTTAGGGTTAGGGTTAGGGTTAGGGTTAGGGTTAGGGTTAGGGTTAGGGTTAGGGTTAGGGTTAGGGTTAGGGTTAGGGTTAGGGTTAGGGTTAGGGTTAGGGTTAGGGTTAGGGTTAGGGTTAGGGTTAGGGTTAGGGTTAGGGTTAGGGTTAGGGTTAGGGTTAGGGTTAGGGTTAGGGTTAGGGTTAGGGTTAGGGTTAGGGTTAGGGTTAGGGTTAGGGTTAGGGTTAGGGTTAGGGTTAGGGTTAGGGTTAGGGTTAGGGTTAGGGTTAGGGTTAGGGTTAGGGTTAGGGTTAGGGTTAGGGTTAGGGTTAGGGTTAGGGTTAGGGTTAGGGTTAGGGTTAGGGTTAGGGTTAGGGTTAGGGTTAGGGTTAGGGTTAGGGTTAGGGTTAGGGTTAGGGTTAGGGTTAGGGTTAGGGTTAGGGTTAGGGTTAGGGTTAGGGTTAGGGTTAGGGTTAGGGTTAGGGTTAGGGTTAGGGTTAGGGTTAGGGTTAGGGTTAGGGTTAGGGTTAGGGTTAGGGTTAGGGTTAGGGTTAGGGTTAGGGTTAGGGTTAGGGTTAGGGTTAGGGTTAGGGTTAGGGTTAGGGTTAGGGTTAGGGTTAGGGTTAGGGTTAGGGTTAGGGTTAGGGTTAGGGTTAGGGTTAGGGTTAGGGTTAGGGTTAGGGTTAGGGTTAGGGTTAGGGTTAGGGTTAGGGTTAGGGTTAGGGTTAGGGTTAGGGTTAGGGTTAGGGTTAGGGTTAGGGTTAGGGTTAGGGTTAGGGTTAGGGTTAGGGTTAGGGTTAGGGTTAGGGTTAGGGTTAGGGTTAGGGTTAGGGTTAGGGTTAGGGTTAGGGTTAGGGTTAGGGTTAGGGTTAGGGTTAGGGTTAGGGTTAGGGTTAGGGTTAGGGTTAGGGTTAGGGTTAGGGTTAGGGTTAGGGTTAGGGTTAGGGTTAGGGTTAGGGTTAGGGTTAGGGTTAGGGTTAGGGTTAGGGTTAGGGTTAGGGTTAGGGTTAGGGTTAGGGTTAGGGTTAGGGTTAGGGTTAGGGTTAGGGTTAGGGTTAGGGTTAGGGTTAGGGTTAGGGTTAGGGTTAGGGTTAGGGTTAGGGTTAGGGTTAGGGTTAGGGTTAGGGTTAGGGTTAGGGTTAGGGTTAGGGTTAGGGTTAGGGTTAGGGTTAGGGTTAGGGTTAGGGTTAGGGTTAGGGTTAGGGTTAGGGTTAGGGTTAGGGTTAGGGTTAGGGTTAGGGTTAGGGTTAGGGTTAGGGTTAGGGTTAGGGTTAGGGTTAGGGTTAGGGTTAGGGTTAGGGTTAGGGTTAGGGTTAGGGTTAGGGTTAGGGTTAGGGTTAGGGTTAGGGTTAGGGTTAGGGTTAGGGTTAGGGTTAGGGTTAGGGTTAGGGTTAGGGTTAGGGTTAGGGTTAGGGTTAGGGTTAGGGTTAGGGTTAGGGTTAGGGTTAGGGTTAGGGTTAGGGTTAGGGTTAGGGTTAGGGTTAGGGTTAGGGTTAGGGTTAGGGTTAGGGTTAGGGTTAGGGTTAGGGTTAGGGTTAGGGTTAGGGTTAGGGTTAGGGTTAGGGTTAGGGTTAGGGTTAGGGTTAGGGTTAGGGTTAGGGTTAGGGTTAGGGTTAGGGTTAGGGTTAGGGTTAGGGTTAGGGTTAGGGTTAGGGTTAGGGTTAGGGTTAGGGTTAGGGTTAGGGTTAGGGTTAGGGTTAGGGTTAGGGTTAGGGTTAGGGTTAGGGTTAGGGTTAGGGTTAGGGTTAGGGTTAGGGTTAGGGTTAGGGTTAGGGTTAGGGTTAGGGTTAGGGTTAGGGTTAGGGTTAGGGTTAGGGTTAGGGTTAGGGTTAGGGTTAGGGTTAGGGTTAGGGTTAGGGTTAGGGTTAGGGTTAGGGTTAGGGTTAGGGTTAGGGTTAGGGTTAGGGTTAGGGTTAGGGTTAGGGTTAGGGTTAGGGTTAGGGTTAGGGTTAGGGTTAGGGTTAGGGTTAGGGTTAGGGTTAGGGTTAGGGTTAGGGTTAGGGTTAGGGTTAGGGTTAGGGTTAGGGTTAGGGTTAGGGTTAGGGTTAGGGTTAGGGTTAGGGTTAGGGTTAGGGTTAGGGTTAGGGTTAGGGTTAGGGTTAGGGTTAGGGTTAGGGTTAGGGTTAGGGTTAGGGTTAGGGTTAGGGTTAGGGTTAGGGTTAGGGTTAGGGTTAGGGTTAGGGTTAGGGTTAGGGTTAGGGTTAGGGTTAGGGTTAGGGTTAGGGTTAGGGTTAGGGTTAGGGTTAGGGTTAGGGTTAGGGTTAGGGTTAGGGTTAGGGTTAGGGTTAGGGTTAGGGTTAGGGTTAGGGTTAGGGTTAGGGTTAGGGTTAGGGTTAGGGTTAGGGTTAGGGTTAGGGTTAGGGTTAGGGTTAGGGTTAGGGTTAGGGTTAGGGTTAGGGTTAGGGTTAGGGTTAGGGTTAGGGTTAGGGTTAGGGTTAGGGTTAGGGTTAGGGTTAGGGTTAGGGTTAGGGTTAGGGTTAGGGTTAGGGTTAGGGTTAGGGTTAGGGTTAGGGTTAGGGTTAGGGTTAGGGTTAGGGTTAGGGTTAGGGTTAGGGTTAGGGTTAGGGTTAGGGTTAGGGTTAGGGTTAGGGTTAGGGTTAGGGTTAGGGTTAGGGTTAGGGTTAGGGTTAGGGTTAGGGTTAGGGTTAGGGTTAGGGTTAGGGTTAGGGTTAGGGTTAGGGTTGGGTTAGGGTTGGGTTAGGGTTAGGGTTAGGGTTAGGGTTAGGGTTAGGGTTAGGGTTAGGGTTAGGGTTAGGGTTAGGGTTAGGGTTAGGGTTAGGGTTAGGGTTAGGGTTAGGGTTAGGGTTAGGGTTAGGGTTAGGGTTAGGGTTAGGGTTAGGGTTAGGGTTAGGGTTAGGGTTAGGGTTAGGGTTAGGGTTAGGGTTAGGGTTAGGGTTAGGGTTAGGGTTAGGGTTAGGGTTAGGGTTAGGGTTAGGGTTAGGGTTAGGGTTAGGGTTAGGGTTAGGGTTAGGGTTAGGGTTAGGGTTAGGGTTAGGGGGTTAGGGTTAGGGTTAGGGTTAGGGTTAGGGTTAGGGTTAGGGTTAGGGTTAGGGTTAGGGTTAGGGTTAGGGTTAGGGTTAGGGTTAGGGTTAGGGTTAGGGTTAGGGTTAGGGTTAGGGTTAGGGTTAGGGTTAGGGTTAGGGTTAGGGTTAGGGTTAGGGTTAGGGTTAGGGTTAGGGTTAGGGTTAGGGTTAGGGTTAGGGTTAGGGTTAGGGTTAGGGTTAGGGTTAGGGTTAGGGTTAGGGTTAGGGTTAGGGTTAGGGTTAGGGTTAGGGTTAGGGTTAGGGTTAGGGTTAGGGTTAGGGTTAGGGTTAGGGTTAGGGTTAGGGTTAGGGTTAGGGTTAGGGTTAGGGTTAGGGTTAGGGTTAGGGTTAGGGTTAGGGTTAGGGTTAGGGTTAGGGTTAGGGTTAGGGTTAGGGTTAGGGTTAGGGTTAGGGTTAGGGTTAGGGTTAGGGTTAGGGTTAGGGTTAGGGTTAGGGTTAGGGTTAGGGTTAGGGTTAGGGTTAGGGTTAGGGTTAGGGTTAGGGTTAGGGTTAGGGTTAGGGTTAGGGTTAGGGTTAGGGTTAGGGTTAGGGTTAGGGTTAGGGTTAGGGTTAGGGTTAGGGTTAGGGTTAGGGTTAGGGTTAGGGTTAGGGTTAGGGTTAGGGTTAGGGTTAGGGTTAGGGTTAGGGTTAGGGTTAGGGTTAGGGTTAGGGTTAGGGTTAGGGTTAGGGTTAGGGTTAGGGTTAGGGTTAGGGTTAGGGTTAGGGTTAGGGTTAGGGTTAGGGTTAGGGTTAGGGTTAGGGTTAGGGTTAGGGTTAGGGTTAGGGTTAGGGTTAGGGTTAGGGTTAGGGTTAGGGTTAGGGTTAGGGTTAGGGTTAGGGTTAGGGTTAGGGTTAGGGTTAGGGTTAGGGTTAGGGTTAGGGTTAGGGTTAGGGTTAGGGTTAGGGTTAGGGTTAGGGTTAGGGTTAGGGTTAGGGTTAGGGTTAGGGTTAGGGTTAGGGTTAGGGTTAGGGTTAGGGTTAGGGTTAGGGTTAGGGTTAGGGTTAGGGTTAGGGTTAGGGTTAGGGTTAGGGTTAGGGTTAGGGTTAGGGTTAGGGTTAGGGTTAGGGTTAGGGTTAGGGTTAGGGTTAGGGTTAGGGTTAGGGTTAGGGTTAGGGTTAGGGTTAGGGTTAGGGTTAGGGTTAGGGTTAGGGTTAGGGTTAGGGTTAGGGTTAGGGTTAGGGTTAGGGTTAGGGTTAGGGTTAGGGTTAGGGTTAGGGTTAGGGTTAGGGTTAGGGTTAGGGTTAGGGTTAGGGTTAGGGTTAGGGTTAGGGTTAGGGTTAGGGTTAGGGTTAGGGTTAGGGTTAGGGTTAGGGTTAGGGTTAGGGTTAGGGTTAGGGTTAGGGTTAGGGTTAGGGTTAGGGTTAGGGTTAGGGTTAGGGTTAGGGTTAGGGTTAGGGTTAGGGTTAGGGTTAGGGTTAGGGTTAGGGTTAGGGTTAGGGTTAGGGTTAGGGTTAGGGTTAGGGTTAGGGTTAGGGTTAGGGTTAGGGTT
The DNA here is from genome assembly GCA_030847615.1 of Gambelia wislizenii. Lineage (NCBI taxonomy): Eukaryota > Metazoa > Chordata > Lepidosauria > Squamata > Crotaphytidae > Gambelia > Gambelia wislizenii. The sequence goes on along the minus strand of JAUMIR010000018.1, from coordinate 4,416,610 downwards.
AGGGTTAGGGTTAGGGTTAGGGTTAGGGTTAGGGTTAGGGTTAGGGTTAGGGTTAGGGTTAGGGTTAGGGTTAGGGTTAGGGTTAGGGTTAGGGTTAGGGTTAGGGTTAGGGTTAGGGTTAGGGTTAGGGTTAGGGTTAGGGTTAGGGTTAGGGTTAGGGTTAGGGTTAGGGTTAGGGTTAGGGTTAGGGTTAGGGTTAGGGTTAGGGTTAGGGTTAGGGTTAGGGTTAGGGTTAGGGTTAGGGTTAGGGTTAGGGTTAGGGTTAGGGTTAGGGTTAGGGTTAGGGTTAGGGTTAGGGTTAGGGTTAGGGTTAGGGTTAGGGTTAGGGTTAGGGTTAGGGTTAGGGTTAGGGTTAGGGTTAGGGTTAGGGTTAGGGTTAGGGTTAGGGTTAGGGTTAGGGTTAGGGTTAGGGTTAGGGTTAGGGTTAGGGTTAGGGTTAGGGTTAGGGTTAGGGTTAGGGTTAGGGTTAGGGTTAGGGTTAGGGTTAGGGTTAGGGTTAGGGTTAGGGTTAGGGTTAGGGTTAGGGTTAGGGTTAGGGTTAGGGTTAGGGTTAGGGTTAGGGTTAGGGTTAGGGTTAGGGTTAGGGTTAGGGTTAGGGTTAGGGTTAGGGTTAGGGTTAGGGTTAGGGTTAGGGTTAGGGTTAGGGTTAGGGTTAGGGTTAGGGTTAGGGTTAGGGTTAGGGTTAGGGTTAGGGTTAGGGTTAGGGTTAGGGTTAGGGTTAGGGTTAGGGTTAGGGTTAGGGTTAGGGTTAGGGTTAGGGTTAGGGTTAGGGTTAGGGTTAGGGTTAGGGTTAGGGTTAGGGTTAGGGTTAGGGTTAGGGTTAGGGTTAGGGTTAGGGTTAGGGTTAGGGTTAGGGTTAGGGTTAGGGTTAGGGTTAGGGTTAGGGTTAGGGTTAGGGTTAGGGTTAGGGTTAGGGTTAGGGTTAGGGTTAGGGTTAGGGTTAGGGTTAGGGTTAGGGTTAGGGTTAGGGTTAGGGTTAGGGTTAGGGTTAGGGTTAGGGTTAGGGTTAGGGTTAGGGTTAGGGTTAGGGTTAGGGTTAGGGTTAGGGTTAGGGTTAGGGTTAGGGTTAGGGTTAGGGTTAGGGTTAGGGTTAGGGTTAGGGTTAGGGTTAGGGTTAGGGTTAGGGTTAGGGTTAGGGTTAGGGTTAGGGTTAGGGTTAGGGTTAGGGTTAGGGTTAGGGTTAGGGTTAGGGTTAGGGTTAGGGTTAGGGTTAGGGTTAGGGTTAGGGTTAGGGTTAGGGTTAGGGTTAGGGTTAGGGTTAGGGTTAGGGTTAGGGTTAGGGTTAGGGTTAGGGTTAGGGTTAGGGTTAGGGTTAGGGTTAGGGTTAGGGTTAGGGTTAGGGTTAGGGTTAGGGTTAGGGTTAGGGTTAGGGTTAGGGTTAGGGTTAGGGTTAGGGTTAGGGTTAGGGTTAGGGTTAGGGTTAGGGTTAGGGTTAGGGTTAGGGTTAGGGTTAGGGTTAGGGTTAGGGTTAGGGTTAGGGTTAGGGTTAGGGTTAGGGTTAGGGTTAGGGTTAGGGTTAGGGTTAGGGTTAGGGTTAGGGTTAGGGTTAGGGTTAGGGTTAGGGTTAGGGTTAGGGTTAGGGTTAGGGTTAGGGTTAGGGTTAGGGTTAGGGTTAGGGTTAGGGTTAGGGTTAGGGTTAGGGTTAGGGTTAGGGTTAGGGTTAGGGTTAGGGTTAGGGTTAGGGTTAGGGTTAGGGTTAGGGTTAGGGTTAGGGTTAGGGTTAGGGTTAGGGTTAGGGTTAGGGTTAGGGTTAGGGTTAGGGTTAGGGTTAGGGTTAGGGTTAGGGTTAGGGTTAGGGTTAGGGTTAGGGTTAGGGTTAGGGTTAGGGTTAGGGTTAGGGTTAGGGTTAGGGTTAGGGTTAGGGTTAGGGTTAGGGTTAGGGTTAGGGTTAGGGTTAGGGTTAGGGTTAGGGTTAGGGTTAGGGTTAGGGTTAGGGTTAGGGTTAGGGTTAGGGTTAGGGTTAGGGTTAGGGTTAGGGTTAGGGTTAGGGTTAGGGTTAGGGTTAGGGTTGGGTTAGGGTTAGGGTTGGGTTAGGGTTAGGGTTAGGGTTAGGGTTAGGGTTAGGGTTAGGGTTAGGGTTAGGGTTAGGGTTAGGGTTAGGGTTAGGGTTAGGGTTAGGGTTAGGGTTAGGGTTAGGGTTAGGGTTAGGGTTAGGGTTAGGGTTAGGGTTAGGGTTAGGGTTAGGGTTAGGGTTAGGGTTAGGGTTAGGGTTAGGGTTAGGGTTAGGGTTAGGGTTAGGGTTAGGGTTAGGGTTAGGGTTAGGGTTAGGGTTAGGGTTAGGGTTAGGGTTAGGGTTAGTAGGGTTAGGGTTAGGGTTAGGGTTAGGGTTAGGGTTAGGGTTAGGGTTAGGGTTAGGGTTAGGGTTAGGGTTAGGGTTAGGGTTAGGGTTAGGGTTAGGGTTAGGGTTAGGGTTAGGGTTAGGGTTAGGGTTAGGGTTAGGGTTAGGGTTAGGGTTAGGGTTAGGGTTAGGGTTAGGGTTAGGGTTAGGGTTAGGGTTAGGGTTAGGGTTAGGGTTAGGGTTAGGGTTAGGGTTAGGGTTAGGGTTAGGGTTAGGGTTAGGGTTAGGGTTAGGGTTAGGGTTAGGGTTAGGGTTAGGGTTAGGGTTAGGGTTAGGGTTAGGGTTAGGGTTAGGGTTAGGGTTAGGGTTAGGGTTAGGGTTAGGGTTAGGGTTAGGGTTAGGGTTAGGGTTAGGGTTAGGGTTAGGGTTAGGGTTAGGGTTAGGGTTAGGGTTAGGGTTAGGGTTAGGGTTAGGGTTAGGGTTAGGGTTAGGGTTAGGGTTAGGGTTAGGGTTAGGGTTAGGGTTAGGGTTAGGGTTAGGGTTAGGGTTAGGGTTAGGGTTAGGGTTAGGGTTAGGGTTAGGGTTAGGGTTAGGGTTAGGGTTAGGGTTAGGGTTAGGGTTAGGGTTAGGGTTAGGGTTAGGGTTAGGGTTAGGGTTAGGGTTAGGGTTAGGGTTAGGGTTAGGGTTAGGGTTAGGGTTAGGGTTAGGGTTAGGGTTAGGGTTAGGGTTAGGGTTAGGGTTAGGGTTAGGGTTAGGGTTAGGGTTAGGGTTAGGGTTAGGGTTAGGGTTAGGGTTAGGGTTAGGGTTAGGGTTAGGGTTAGGGTTAGGGTTAGGGTTAGGGTTAGGGTTAGGGTTAGGGTTAGGGTTAGGGTTAGGGTTAGGGTTAGGGTTAGGGTTAGGGTTAGGGTTAGGGTTAGGGTTAGGGTTAGGGTTAGGGTTAGGGTTAGGGTTAGGGTTAGGGTTAGGGTTAGGGTTAGGGTTAGGGTTAGGGTTAGGGTTAGGGTTAGGGTTAGGGTTAGGGTTAGGGTTAGGGTTAGGGTTAGGGTTAGGGTTAGGGTTAGGGTTAGGGTTAGGGTTAGGGTTAGGGTTAGGGTTAGGGTTAGGGTTAGGGTTAGGGTTAGGGTTAGGGTTAGGGTTAGGGTTAGGGTTAGGGTTAGGGTTAGGGTTAGGGTTAGGGTTAGGGTTAGGGTTAGGGTTAGGGTTAGGGTTAGGGTTAGGGTTAGGGTTAGGGTTAGGGTTAGGGTTAGGGTTAGGGTTAGGGTTAGGGTTAGGGTTAGGGTTAGGGTTAGGGTTAGGGTTAGGGTTAGGGTTAGGGTTAGGGTTAGGGTTAGGGTTAGGGTTAGGGTTAGGGTTAGGGTTAGGGTTAGGGTTAGGGTTAGGGTTAGGGTTAGGGTTAGGGTTAGGGTTAGGGTTAGGGTTAGGGTTAGGGTTAGGGTTAGGGTTAGGGTTAGGGTTAGGGTTAGGGTTAGGGTTAGGGTTAGGGTTAGGGTTAGGGTTAGGGTTAGGGTTAGGGTTAGGGTTAGGGTTAGGGTTAGGGTTAGGGTTAGGGTTAGGGTTAGGGTTAGGGTTAGGGTTAGGGTTAGGGTTAGGGTTAGGGTTAGGGTTAGGGTTAGGGTTAGGGTTAGGGTTAGGGTTAGGGTTAGGGTTAGGGTTAGGGTTAGGGTTAGGGTTAGGGTTAGGGTTAGGGTTAGGGTTAGGGTTAGGGTTAGGGTTAGGGTTAGGGTTAGGGTTAGGGTTAGGGTTAGGGTTAGGGTTAGGGTTAGGGTTAGGGTTAGGGTTAGGGTTAGGGTTAGGGTTAGGGTTAGGGTTAGGGTTAGGGTTAGGGTTAGGGTTAGGGTTAGGGTTAGGGTTAGGGTTAGGGTTAGGGTTAGGGTTAGGGTTAGGGTTAGGGTTAGGGTTAGGGTTAGGGTTAGGGTTAGGGTTAGGGTTAGGGTTAGGGTTAGGGTTAGGGTTAGGGTTAGGGTTAGGGTTAGGGTTAGGGTTAGGGTTAGGGTTAGGGTTAGGGTTAGGGTTAGGGTTAGGGTTAGGGTTAGGGTTAGGGTTAGGGTTAGGGTTAGGGTTAGGGTTAGGGTTAGGGTTAGGGTTAGGGTTAGGGTTAGGGTTAGGGTTAGGGTTAGGGTTAGGGTTAGGGTTAGGGTTAGGGTTAGGGTTAGGGTTAGGGTTAGGGTTAGGGTTAGGGTTAGGGTTAGGGTTAGGGTTAGGGTTAGGGTTAGGGTTAGGGTTAGGGTTAGGGTTAGGGTTAGGGTTAGGGTTAGGGTTAGGGTTAGGGTTAGGGTTAGGGTTAGGGTTAGGGTTAGGGTTAGGGTTAGGGTTAGGGTTAGGGTTAGGGTTAGGGTTAGGGTTAGGGTTAGGGTTAGGGTTAGGGTTAGGGTTAGGGTTAGGGTTAGGGTTAGGGTTAGGGTTAGGGTTAGGGTTAGGGTTAGGGTTAGGGTTAGGGTTAGGGTTAGGGTTAGGGTTAGGGTTAGGGTTAGGGTTAGGGTTAGGGTTAGGGTTAGGGTTAGGGTTAGGGTTAGGGTTAGGGTTAGGGTTAGGGTTAGGGTTAGGGTTAGGGTTAGGGTTAGGGTTAGGGTTAGGGTTAGGGTTAGGGTTAGGGTTAGGGTTAGGGTTAGGGTTAGGGTTAGGGTTAGGGTTAGGGTTAGGGTTAGGGTTAGGGTTAGGGTTAGGGTTAGGGTTAGGGTTAGGGTTAGGGTTAGGGTTAGGGTTAGGGTTAGGGTTAGGGTTAGGGTTAGGGTTAGGGTTAGGGTTAGGGTTAGGGTTAGGGTTAGGGTTAGGGTTAGGGTTAGGGTTAGGGTTAGGGTTAGGGTTAGGGTTAGGGTTAGGGTTAGGGTTAGGGTTAGGGTTAGGGTTAGGGTTAGGGTTAGGGTTAGGGTTAGGGTTAGGGTTAGGGTTAGGGTTAGGGTTAGGGTTAGGGTTAGGGTTAGGGTTAGGGTTAGGGTTAGGGTTAGGGTTAGGGTTAGGGTTAGGGTTAGGGTTAGGGTTAGGGTTAGGGTTAGGGTTAGGGTTAGGGTTAGGGTTAGGGTTAGGGTTAGGGTTAGGGTTAGGGTTAGGGTTAGGGTTAGGGTTAGGGTTAGGGTTAGGGTTAGGGTTAGGGTTAGGGTTAGGGTTAGGGTTAGGGTTAGGGTTAGGGTTAGGGTTAGGGTTAGGGTTAGGGTTAGGGTTAGGGTTAGGGTTAGGGTTAGGGTTAGGGTTAGGGTTAGGGTTAGGGTTAGGGTTAGGGTTAGGGTTAGGGTTAGGGTTAGGGTTAGGGTTAGGGTTAGGGTTAGGGTTAGGGTTAGGGTTAGGGTTAGGGTTAGGGTTAGGGTTAGGGTTAGGGTTAGGGTTAGGGTTAGGGTTAGGGTTAGGGTTAGGGTTAGGGTTAGGGTTAGGGTTAGGGTTAGGGTTAGGGTTAGGGTTAGGGTTAGGGTTAGGGTTAGGGTTAGGGTTAGGGTTAGGGTTAGGGTTAGGGTTAGGGTTAGGGTTAGGGTTAGGGTTAGGGTTAGGGTTAGGGTTAGGGTTAGGGTTAGGGTTAGGGTTAGGGTTAGGGTTAGGGTTAGGGTTAGGGTTAGGGTTAGGGTTAGGGTTAGGGTTAGGGTTAGGGTTAGGGTTAGGGTTAGGGTTAGGGTTAGGGTTAGGGTTAGGGTTAGGGTTAGGGTTAGGGTTAGGGTTAGGGTTAGGGTTAGGGTTAGGGTTAGGGTTAGGGTTAGGGTTAGGGTTAGGGTTAGGGTTAGGGTTAGGGTTAGGGTTAGGGTTAGGGTTAGGGTTAGGGTTAGGGTTAGGGTTAGGGTTAGGGTTAGGGTTAGGGTTAGGGTTAGGGTTAGGGTTAGGGTTAGGGTTAGGGTTAGGGTTAGGGTTAGGGTTAGGGTTAGGGTTAGGGTTAGGGTTAGGGTTAGGGTTAGGGTTAGGGTTAGGGTTAGGGTTAGGGTTAGGGTTAGGGTTAGGGTTAGGGTTAGGGTTAGGGTTAGGGTTAGGGTTAGGGTTAGGGTTAGGGTTAGGGTTAGGGTTAGGGTTAGGGTTAGGGTTAGGGTTAGGGTTAGGGTTAGGGTTAGGGTTAGGGTTAGGGTTAGGGTTAGGGTTAGGGTTAGGGTTAGGGTTAGGGTTAGGGTTAGGGTTAGGGTTAGGGTTAGGGTTAGGGTTAGGGTTAGGGTTAGGGTTAGGGTTAGGGTTAGGGTTAGGGTTAGGGTTAGGGTTAGGGTTAGGGTTAGGGTTAGGGTTAGGGTTAGGGTTAGGGTTAGGGTTAGGGTTAGGGTTAGGGTTAGGGTTAGGGTTAGGGTTAGGGTTAGGGTTAGGGTTAGGGTTAGGGTTAGGGTTAGGGTTAGGGTTAGGGTTAGGGTTAGGGTTAGGGTTAGGGTTAGGGTTAGGGTTAGGGTTAGGGTTAGGGTTAGGGTTAGGGTTAGGGTTAGGGTTAGGGTTAGGGTTAGGGTTAGGGTTAGGGTTAGGGTTAGGGTTAGGGTTAGGGTTAGGGTTAGGGTTAGGGTTAGGGTTAGGGTTAGGGTTAGGGTTAGGGTTAGGGTTAGGGTTAGGGTTAGGGTTAGGGTTAGGGTTAGGGTTAGGGTTAGGGTTAGGGTTAGGGTTAGGGTTAGGGTTAGGGTTAGGGTTAGGGTTAGGGTTAGGGTTAGGGTTAGGGTTAGGGTTAGGGTTAGGGTTAGGGTTAGGGTTAGGGTTAGGGTTAGGGTTAGGGTTAGGGTTAGGGTTAGGGTTAGGGTTAGGGTTAGGGTTAGGGTTAGGGTTAGGGTTAGGGTTAGGGTTAGGGTTAGGGTTAGGGTTAGGGTTAGGGTTAGGGTTAGGGTTAGGGTTAGGGTTAGGGT